>VWZS01010175.1:556511-868328 GCA_013397075.1 Rhabdornis inornatus
TTTTTTTTCTGTTTTCAAATAGAAGTCTTTTTCTCTATTGTTTCTCTGGTGGATCTGCTATGTGATAAGCTGGGCACTTACCTGACAGTGAAGCACCATGGATAGACATTAATCCATAAACCTTAATTTACAGGCATTTCCTTAGAAGTGCTGTTGTTGTTTTATTTGTTATTGACACAACATGGCTGCTTTAGTTATAAACAATTAATGTTGTAACTGCTCAAGCACTGCACATACTCATTGTAGTTATTTCTCTTAGATCTCGAATTTTCTTTTAACAATATTTTTCATACATAAGCCATAAGTAGACTAATATTTAGTTGCTGCACTGTTTACTCTTGATGTTTTGTTCTACTGACTGGAATTATCAAGAGTTAATAAATCTTTCATTAGCTAGAACTGTTTTCCATTAATAAAATCTCACTTTAATAAAAGTATACAATTTTGGAATTTCTTTTTGCATTACAGTCAGCTGGCTATTTGATGAAATGATTTTAGCTAATGTGATTTAAATAAGGAATCAGTCTTGGTTATGTTAACTTACTGGATATTCTTTATTTTGTGGGGTTTTTGTTTTGTTTTTCTAAGCTGTGCTCTGAAGAATCAAAGGAAAATTAGTTAAAATTTCTTAGAGGCTGAGTGGTGATGAAAGGTGCTTTAATGACAATCATTGTCTTAAATGATCTAGAATACAGGGTATTCACATGGAACACCTCTCAATGTTCAGGTCACAGTTCAAAATACTGTTAAACTGGGTCTTGACAGTGAGTGCACGTGTGTGTGTGTGTAAAAGTACTTAAATATGAGTTATACAATGAAAAATCTTACATGCCTACACGTCTGCCTATATCTGCACCTAGACCTAGACCTAGGCCTATTTTACTCTAGGAAATGGCATTACTGATTTATTTTTCACAGTTGTATTTAAAATTATTATAATAAATTTAATGTTCATTAAGTAACTGAAAGGTAGCATTAGCCCAAATTGCTGCAAGTTTGTTGGAGTACTGCACCACTGATGCTGCTTACTTTTCCTCAAAGACAAAGGAGAAGAACATGGATAGTTACTGACTTGGGGATGAAGAAAACCAATCTATGCCAAGAACATTTTACTGTTGGTACTTCGAATCATAGAAACATAAAATAACCTGAGTGGGAAGGGACCCACAAGGACCACCGAGTCCAACTCTTAGCCCTGCATAGGAGATCCCCAAGACGTTGGGACACCATGTGTCTAAGAGAATTGTCCAAACACTTCTTGAACTCTGTCAGGTTGATGCTGTGACCACTGCCCTGGGGAGCCTGTTCCAGTATCCAGCCACTCTCTTGGTGAAGAATCTTTTTCTAATATCTAATATACCTCTGCAAAGTGTATGTTGATCTTTTTCCTCTCATCCCCCTTTGACAAAGAGCAGCATAGATTTGCCCAGTAAGCTCCTGTCATTCATCTTTAACCAGATAAAAAAATGAAGATAACTTGGAGTAGTGTCATGAAAATCCCATGTCCAGAGTCAAAAAAAAGCACCATGAGACAAGGGTGTAGATGTTCCTAGATAATTCTTTTTTTCCTTAACATTTTTCATTCTCATGATGTTTTTTATAACAGTTCTTTTTAACAGTGCTCCTTTTTGAACATAGTACTCAAGATTTTAGAACCAAAAGTAATAANTATCTTCCCCATCTTTCTGGGGACAAGAGGACTGAGCAAGCTGCTGGCCAGGGTCGACCCACCCCACCCTGCTACAGTCAGTGAAGATCAACATTGTAAGGTGGGATTTAGCTACCTGAATGTGCCATTTGAGGTGCCCTAAAGTATCTTACATGGACCCTGCTCCTTCTCTAGAGGAGTATGCCATTCCTCTGCTGTCACGTCTATCACATCCCGCTTTCCTTACCCATTCCCCCTCTTCTTATGATGCTGGGGTGTTTTTTTTGTTTGGTTGTGTTTTTTTGTTTTTGTTTTGTTTGGTTTGGTTTTTTTTATTTGTTTTTGTTTTTGTTTTTGTTTTTGTTTTGTTGGGTTTTGTTTTGGTTTGGTTTGGTTATTTTTTGTTGTTGTTGTTGTTGTTTTGTTTTTGTTTTTATTGGTTTTGTTTTTGTGGGTTTTTTGTTTGTTTGGAGAGCAACTCCTTCATCCCTGGAGTAGGTTGCCTGAGCATGGAGTTTTGGAGTCCTTTGAGCCAATGAGCCTGAATACTGTGGTACAGTGCCAGACCTCAGATACGAAAAAGATGCTATGGTGACAGTCAAGCATGGCAAATTTCACAGTGTGCCTCTATTAAAGAAATGGAATAGATCCCCAGATGCCCTTTGACTGTGATAGATGCACAGATAATTATTGTATCATCAACCTCCAGGCACTTAGATGTTGAATGCAGAGAATTGAATCTAACCTTGTACATACTCACCATTCATCTAGGGTGAAGAACTGGCTTTGGATTGCTTTTCATTATTTAATACTAGTTTTAAGAAGAGAACAGCTACAATTAACTATGAGGCTTAAAAACTACTTTGCTAAGGCCTCTACAAGGAGAAACTCATAGCACTCTTTTTTCATTGTGTGCTGATATATGACAATATATACAGCATAATAAATTGGGGAAAAAACCCTGCAGAGGATGACATGATAACTATGCATATTTTATCTACATAATCTATGTCTGTTCTCTGGGCCACAAAGTGATATTAAATTAACACATTAGAATTTACTACTAAGATTCATAACAGAAGACTATTCAAAGCATCTGCCCTTTGTTTAACGGTGCATTGAAATCTTTTACTTTAATTCAGATGAACAAAATAAAATCTCTTTAGTAAGGCAGATGAGAAGCATTGACATTGGTAACAGGTGAAGGAAATATAGTGGGAAAGTAAAATTTACTGGACTGCTTCTCTTTTTCCTAGAGAGAGTCCATGCTAAATGTATAGGTAGGAGAAGATAAAACCAGGAAATGTTATGAGAGAATGTGAGGGAGTAGGCAGAGTAAGCTAACTTATTAAAAGATCACAACAACACAGCTGAATAAAGAAGTGTGTACAAGGGTGGTCACGGCAGAATTAACTCATATCATCATAACAAATGAACTAAATAGAGATGAGACAGTAGGAACCTAAACTTTTTATTCACACAGTAGTCTAATCTGTACATGAGTAGTATGATATTTATAACCCAGAATCTCTTTAACTTTCTGAGGTCTAAAAGTATCCAGACCTAGTTAAGGTATAAGTTTGTAATTCATTAAATTATATACCAGAGAAGAAAAAATGAAAAATTATATTAATTTTTTTTAAAAGGCATGTGATTTTTACTCAGACTACCCAGAAAGTAGGAGGAAGAGATTTTTACGGGTGATGTGAAGTAAATAAAACATTAAAGCTCAGATGAAAGGTGAAAAAGTATGATACATTGGACAACAGAAACAGAAGTAAGCTGCAAAGCACATGACTGTGAGGAGAATATACAGGGAAACTGAAATTACAGAAGAGTTTTCTTTAGTGAAAATCAAAACCTAGGAAGTTAATAATTGCATGTACACAAGAGTGGATGAGGCAAGCAAATTACAATGTAGATGACTTGTTATAACAGAGGAAAGGGCACAGAAGACAGTGCTTATGTCTCTGTTATTACCCAAAAGACTAAATAGATGGGATTCCAGACAATCTTCCCTAAGGATTCATACAGAGTCTGATCATGGACTGAACTTTGATGTGCTTGACTGCAGGTAAGACATGCTGTTTTCTTGGTCTTTTTAGTCAAGTGATATCAAAAGGAATTATCTCTTGAGCAGGATGTCATAGAGAAAAATGCGATTTGTCTTCAAGATGAAGACACAAGCCAAAAATAAGATGGCACTAAACCAATGTCTGCTTGTTTGGAATGCCTTCTTTTTGCTAGACTTACAAAAATTTAGCAGCATTTTTTCCTGAAGAAAAATTAAGCAGCACTCATTGTCTTTTTCCTCCAAAATATAATTACTGACTTTTTAGAATACAGACTTCATCTGTGGAAGGACAAAATGTGTATTATTAAAAACACTTTAATTGGCTAACTTGTATAGTCTGTAATTCCATGTTCAGTACTCAGAGCTTTTTGACCTTTGAAAATGTAGCTCATAATATATCACAAAAACCTCTTGCAATAATTCAGACATTTTTGTGCCATTTGTTTCTTTGCTGTGTCCATATGTGCACTGGTAAATGTTAAAGTGTCTTGCTATAAGGATAGCACTGAAATTTCATTCTCTGAAGTGTGTGAACAGATAGACGCTGCGTTATAGTGCTGCTACTGACATTTCAATTCGGAGCCAAGGCCACCAACACTTTCAGCCCCTGATGTTCTGTTAAATATTTGTCAGTGAAAGAGACTGAGGATTGCTTTTCATATTTCTTGTACATGCTGAGCTACACCAAAGGCAAAATGTCAGGTAAAAAGCAGTGCATACCCTTTTTCTGATAGCAAAACTCTTAGCTTGCATATAGAGACTGTGGCCTTTCAAGAATATGCTATCGCCATGTACACCGTGATCCTTTAATTGAAAATCGGTGTAGGTAGATAATTGTGCAGATTAGAGACAGACCCACGATGTGTGCCAATTATACATGAAAAAAATTTGAGACTTTGTATGACAAGGGGAATAAAATCAGCCTGATATAATCATCGTAGAGACAAACTTTCTAGATAACTCCCACATGAAATTAGAACTTGTAACTTTTAAGTGACACAGTGGGGGCTGGTTTATTGCTAATGCTTTTGAATAGGCCCTGCAGGGCTTGTTCCCTTTTAGTTTCTTGGTAAGTACTTTGAGCATAAATGGAGCTTAAATGAACTGGCATGATAGACTCTCATTTCTGTAACACCTGTAAAATTTTCACTATAGTCATCCCCTGCTCTGCCTCATCCTCTTGATAGTCCTGTGTGTGACAGAATAAAATTCAGAGATGGGATTTATTTGTTTATTTGTTTAAAAATCTGGAGGAAGGGAAGAACAGGAGTTTCAGAAAGCAAGTTATTTAGAAGTAGTAACCACAATCTACTCAATGGACTGACAGTCTTCTAGTGAACAGTTCTGCTTCCACCAGCATAGAGCATTTCAGCTTATCACAAAAACTATTATCAGGGCAGTCAGCCATAAAAATCAAGTACAGATAAGTGTGTCTTAAAAACTTATGGCACTGATGGCATCCATTGTTTGTGATACAACTGATATTGAAGTGGTTAGGCATAAGCTATTATTTTAATTTTCTTTCTTTTTGAGATATTTTAATTATTTTCTTCATAAATAACTTCTCTCCATCATCCATTGAAAGAAAAAATACGGGTTTTTTTTCTTCTCAGTCTTATGGCAAGAAGACAGATTTTAAGTGTCTGCTCTGTCAAGGAAGGATTGAGTGAGAAGCAATCTGAGAGTCTCACGGTGACAATTGGGAAAGCAGCTGTGTGTGAGATAGGTTTTGGGGGAAATGGAAAAACCCAGATATTTGTTATGTTTCTCTTTGGCACAGTTTGAATGTGTAGTTCTATGCATAGATGGGGAAAGAAAGCTTTTTCTTCTAAACTTACGCTGTAATTTTGGGAATAAAGGAGAATTTTCAGATGGAAGAAATATAAATTTTGGAATTTTTTGAATATTCCTTTATGATTAACTATAGTGAACCTCCAATCCATATTGCTTCCTGCAGCTTCGTGGAAGGTCCTTACCTGTGTTTCAAAATGCTTTAGAGCGCCTACAATATAGTGCATCTTTCTTTCAGTGTTTCTGTTTTGCTAAAGCAGAAAGGAGGCCATAGTCAGGGGAAACTCACTTAAAATTTAATGCCTAATATGGTAACTTCATAATTTTTAGTAATATAAAGTGCACGATATAAGTTGCTGACATAAACAGCCTTTGTAACTGGAAACTAACACAATGTCTGAATTATTGCAAATAATGAGTAATATGTTGAAGAAAGAGCATATACCTAAAATGATGTTATTTTCCATGTTAAAAACCTTTTTAAAAAGAAAAAAAAAATTTGTGGGTCTAAACCAGTTAGAATCTGTTATCACACTGTAATATTTGAAAGTTAACTAAATGTGAATATGAATGTGATATAAATCTCGGTGGAAGAATTTAAGAATAATGGGTTTGTATAACAATGTTTTATTTCATTTTAGAATACTTTGCTTTCATTTTATGAACTTATAAACTGCAACTGTTAAACAAACCTGTGATTAAAGCATATTTTCCAGAGGACCATGATAGCTATCAGGTCCCCTTCGCATAAATTGTTTATCACTCATTTCCTTCAGAGGTAGTTGTTTGAAACAAATAGACACAATGAATTATTGCCTAGCAGGGAAAAAATTTGTCATATGGTGCACCACGCTGTTTTGTACACAGGCATTCATTTAAACAGACATTATAAGATTTTAATGTGTCTTCTGAGAACCAGACTGATGCATGTTTGTAGGTAGCATCAAAATAGCTGCACGTTTTTTAAAACCAGATTCTCATATCACTAAGCATTGAACTGCATATTTTCAGGTATTTCTGATTACTTCATAAACAGTCTCTAGGATATTTACCTTGTTTTAAGAATCCAGGGAATAAAACTTTTCCAAATTTAAGGGCAATTACAACTGTGCAATATGTAGATGGGAAAAAAAACACTCAAAGCCTCTGTTTATAATATTTTTCAATACGGTCCCAGTATGTGTGTTGCTGTAATAACATCAATTTTAAAGGACCTACCTTTCATACTGGTGTTCATGTGGCTGTGGTGCAACAGGACCATCTTCAGGGTGAAAAAATCTAAACAGAAACATAATAAATACCAATGTGTAAAAAGGAACCTCACATAATGTGGTTTGGACTATCATTCTTTAATCAGAATAATGGAATCGTTCAGTTTAGAAGAACGTCAGCAGCTCTCCAGTGCTCAGAGCAGTGGCAGCCCCGATCTCACACAAGGATGGTCAGGTCTTTCTCCTTGACTTTCAGAGGAATGCAAAAGGTCAGATCTCTCTACAGTCACTAAAGAGAGGTAGGCCAATTAGTTAATGGTCCAGTATTGGGTGAGATGAACCTCAAATATTGGTCTCAGTGCCAATTATTGGTTTAAACTATTATCGGAGTAGCTTTCATGCTTTAAATTCAGGTAGTATGTTACAAAACACTTGTCTGCTAGAGTAAAAACTACTTCTATAGTTCTATGGCATCACAAAAAAAAATATTTAGCATTTAATTTTTTGTCTATACACAAAAAATGTTGGTTTCTCTGAATAGTATGCCAATGCTGTAAAAAAAACCACTTGAAGCACTGGTTGATAACTTTCCCATTCATTTTAAAAATAATTTGAAAATTGCATAACATTTTTTGCTGGTTTATTGAGCATTTCACAGTGTTCTGTTTTATTCTGTATCATTCTGTTTGATCTCATAAAACAGCAGTGGTGTTCAAAGTTATAATGATATATAGTAGAATTGCTGTAGTCTCTGAGGAAAAATCATGGAGATGAAAAATTGATTTTCCACTTGCCTACCATAAGCAATCAAATTTTAATTAAAATTGTTTTAAACTAATTGACTCCAGTAATATCTTTCAAAGCTCATGTATCTGTGTCATACATATGTGAACTAAAGATGGTCTTGTAATGTAGTCACAAATAGTACTTTCCAAATACAGTGCCAGCTCTATTTTTACCATCTTCTTTTCTACTGCCGCAGGTAGAAAGAAGATTTTCTGTGAAGAAGCTTATTAGTCTGAATTCAGTGAAAAAGATCCTGTGGGAAATTGGTTTTGAACTGTAGCACATCCATTGTCAAGAATCATACATTCACAATTTATCTTTGATAAATAAATATTTACTTCATTCAGATATGTAGGCCTGTCAAACTGCAATTCTTAGGCCTAACACTTCTGAAAATTGGCTTATGCATACACAAGTTCACTGGAGACTCTTTGTTCCTTTTTTCCCATTACATTATTGAAAATAGCAATGTTTGACATATTTGTGCACAGAGATTTTTATGTTACCTGGCACTATAAAGGAGCTGAAACATCTGTTGCTAGAATCTAGTCTCAGCTTTGCTCACATTGTGAAAGGGCAAGAATGACTAGAAAAGCCATTTTTACAAAAATAAGGGCAAGAAAGATGGTTCATATTACTACTACTTGAAGAACCTGAGTATTCAAATAATACCAGAATATGTTTTAGCTGAACTAAATACATCCATATCACTTCTATAAAAAAATAAGCATGCATATTTACATATTGAGAGAGTATACTACATGAGGGAAAAATAACAGAACTATTCAAGGCAAGCGTCCTGTTTACCCAAGCGAAGCTTGGTCAGAATGGGATTTTCAATGTTTTGACCTACCTCAAGTTTTGTTTACCTGAGATGGAGCTGAAAGGTGGGTCAAAAGGTGAGAGGGCTTGCTTTGATGTTTTATTTTCTTTGCATATTCTGCTAAATTTTCATCTCCTGGAATGTGCTTTTAATGCATTTTTGACAAATGATTTCTTGTTGGTAGGTTCTTTAGGGATGGATTTAAGATGTAGAGGTACACATTTTCTTCCTCTTCACAAAAACTGTTTTAATCACAAAATGCTACTTTGTATGTATCGCACTGCAATGTGAACTGCCAATGTGAGGAATCAGATACAGTTTAATAGAAAATGTCCCATTTTTAACCTTCATGGTGAAACCAGAACATGCCTTAGAGAAATAATTATGTTATCACAGTATGCCAATATCCTACATATATTTTTTACCTTTTCTAAACCAAATATTTACAAAATTCACTTGCAAATAACTTCTGGCCTTTCTAAATGCATCTAGTGTTTTTTTAAGATCAATATACAAGTATGAGGGAGCACTCAAACAATCCATGGCCATAGCATAAAAGAAATGTTGGTGCTTTTATTCCTTTATTCCTTCTTCCAAACAGAGAAGCTTGTAGGGGGTTCTAAATGACATGTGAAAAACAGCAGAGATTTTGTTTCAAATTGGTAAATGTCACTGGAAGACACTGCACAACAGAATGACAAATGAACTGCAGCAAATTACCAGGACCAGATGCTAATCACCTAACATTTTAATAATTTAATTGGAAAAATTAGATAATGGACACTTTTGCTTGAAATAACCTGGCAGTTGCCAAGGTTCTGCTCCAAAAGTGGCAAATGCCAATTTTTAAAGGGAACTTCGAAAGAAATCCTGAGGGAAAAAAAACCCTGATAAGTTTGTTAAGAAAGATGTAGAGACTGTTTAGAAGAGTGGGTTAACTAGCAAATTGGCTGATGTGATGCATTGAGAAAGAGCTGAAATGCCTTCTGTAAAATGAACCACATGAATGATTCCCAATATCTATTTGAGTGCTCTTGGATTTAAAAAACAAAAACTGACAAGTCCTGACTAAAGACTTGTAAATTTTAGGAATGAAGTTTTGAAAACAACAAAAAAACATAGGGAACAAACTATTAATTTATCTAGATGAGGAGGTTGTTATGGGTCTGGATGTAGATATCCCATGCTGTTTGTGTTAATAAAAGGTTTCAAGAAAAGCATGAGTATTGAACACATTTATTAATAACAAAAATTATTCTCATGGTTGACATATGCCAAACACCCCACACTGTACTCAATGACTGGTGATATTACTCAGGAATTAGATCTTAAGATTTTCCTAGGCATCTTTTTGAAACTAGCAGTGCTCAGTAGGAATGAACATGAAAGAAAATAAAATACTGACAATAATTATGAAGTGAACAGAGTAAAAAGCAGAAAATGCCCTTAAAGATCTTGTGTAAACCTACTGGATGAGTGTAGTTAGGGAACTTCTCCCAATATTCCCTTTGCAAATGTCTACATAAGATTGATAAAATCTGCTAGACAGTCAAAGCTATGGTGTGTCTTCTTCACATGTGATCAGCAAATACATTGCAATGACATATGTGGCTGATCTATAGTAAAACAAAGCATTTCCCAGAGGAAAAACATGTCTTGCTTGACTTAATTTCTTTGTGCTTCTTTTTGAAATATCTTGACACAGCTCTTTTGTATTCCATGCTTTTATCCATGATGCAAACATGCTATAAACAGTTTAAAAACTCAAGTAATAGATAAAAATCTTGCTAATATAGCTATGCAAGACATAAACTAATTTTCGATAATAAAGTGGCTCATTTGTAACAGATCATTTTCCTTAATTTTGTAGCAAACTCTAAAGAAGTCTCTGTGTAGCTCTTAAAATTTTCACAAATAGCACACAGTCTTAGACTGTCAAAGCCTTGAGAGGCCAAATTTGCACCGATAGCAGAAGAGCTGATGGGCTATCTTTAATAGCTTAAAAAAAAAAGATTACTTTGTTATGTTGAAATGCTTTGTTTGCTTGTTTCTTTATTTCTTTCATGATTTTCTGTCAGTTTCATGCTAGAACAGAATAATCATGGAGAAGATGAGCCACAAGGATTTCAGGGCTATAATAGATCATCATTTTATTTCCACCGAAGACTGAAACATTATCAGAGAAAAAATGTGCCATATCTGTTAAGCATTCAAAGAAAGCAACTAGCATTACTAACTAGATCAATGCCATTTGTCACTACTTATGAACCATACTTATGAACTTATGTCATTACTTATGAACCATATCAGTTCTTGAATTGCTGCTTATAAGTGCCTATTAATTATTTTCTGTCACTTTTCCTAATATGCTACATATCTCTAATAGCAAAAGTTTGTGTTTCTAGCTTTTCAGTGTTCAGCCTTTGTCATCATGATTGTAAAGTACAAATGGTATAGTGCCAAACCTAGCTTTTGCCTCACTCCTTTATCCTAATTCCATGTGTTAATGATATCAACACTTTCGGCAAAGGACTATCCCTCCGGAAAGAAAATGTGAAACAAAACCACAACAGTTAGAAAACTGATAAAATGGATAAAAATGTGAGAAACACAAGAAATAGAATTTCAGGAATATCCACATAACTTCATGAGTTGATGGACAGGAAACTGACCTTTGACAAGGTCAAGTTTCACCTCTATCTCAAGGATATTAAAACCTGAGAGAATCTTAACAAAAATCTGCTTCCTGTACTCATGGCTGGTTTAATACAGGAAATATTTTTCAAGAGTTCAATATACATCTTTTTCATTCAGTCTAAATCAATGAAAAAAGAGCACCTTAAGATCACAGGACCTTAACAACAAAGAGCCTGGACATTTCTAAATAAGGTTATCTAATGATTTGCTACTCAGAGGGCTAAAAAAAGCACCAACACAAAATTCAAGGATGATCTCAACAAAGAGATTCTGTTTACTATAGAGACTCTAGCTGATAACTGTGTTTGATAGACAGAGAAAGGGATTTAGAAGAAGAACATTCAAACCTGTATTTATTTATTTCTACATACATGCTTTTGTAAAGAGAAATATCCTTGGTATTGTCAAGATGGGAACTTTGCTGTGGTTCAGCTGATAATGAAAGCAGTTAGAAACTGACTTTCCACATCTCAAGTGCTGTGTTCAGTTTTGCACCCCTCACTATAAGAAAGACATTGAGTTGCTGGAGGGAATCCAAAGAAGGGCAACAAATTTGGTGAAAGGGCTGCAGCACAAGTCTTGTGAAGAGCAATGAAGGAGCTGGTAATTTTTAGCTTAGAGGAAAAGCCTGGGGAGAGATTTCACAGGTCTCCTGAAAAGAGGTTGTAGTGAAGTGGGTATCAATCTCTTTTCCCAAGTAACAAGGGAAAGGATGAGAGAAAATGGCATAAGGCTCATCAGGGAAGTTTAGATTAGATATTAGAAAAATATTTTACAGAAAATGTTCTAAACGGTTGGAAGAGACATGCCAGGAAATTGCTGGAGTCACCATCCCTTGAAGTGTGACTCACACCCCAACTTTGTGCTTCTTTCTTTGTGGCTTGAAACTACTTTTTTACCTTATTATTCTGGGACTTGAAGTGGTGTGTTTCTAAATAAAGAAGTTCCTACTTAAGGAAATCATATTAAAGTGTAATATTGACTTTTCTTACATAGAAAAAAGGCAAAATATTAGTTCAAAGTCCGAGATTCATTCTTGTACAAACAAGAATTGTAGACACGAAGAATAATCTCCAACTGCATCTCTGCACAACGTAGTCTTTTACCTATTAGCTGAGCATCTGGACACCCTTTACATGGAATGAAAAGAAACAGGTTCTAATGGGGCATGATTCACCTTCTAAAGCAGACTTAAAATTGATGGTAGATGTATGAGAGGTATCTCAATCAAGCTTATTACAGGAAATTGCCTAGTACACTTTAATTCTATAAGATAACTACAATTAAATTACCGTAATTGCTGAAGAATATGTCAAACTTCTTGCCAAGAGCTATTAGACTTCAAATGATCTTAAATTTAGCTGTAGTCCAGTTGTTTAAAGGACAGAAAGAGCCATTCAGCCTGCTCAGTTTCTCCCAAATTTTTTTCTGTGGCAGTTTTTAGAGCTTGCTCTATGTCACTGTATTCAGAGGGCTCCTTCTGCACCCTTAATTATCAATTAACAGAAATTATTATCATATATTATCAAAACAAATTATCCACTTGTTTTGTGGTGTGCAATAGCAGGTGTTCATCTAGGTGGAATAGGAAATAACTTTTGTTCCCCAGGAAAATTAGAAACCAAAATTGTTCAAAGTCAAGCCATAGAATCATAGAACATCTCAAGGTGGAAAGGACCCACAAGGATTGTTGTGTCCAACTCCCTTCTTCTGGCAAGACTACCTAAAATTAAGTCATATGACTAAGGGCATCATCCAGGTGTTCCTTGAACTCTTGACAGATTTAGTGACATGACTTCCCTGAGAAGCCTGTTCAAGAGACCAATGGAAAGCCTTTTCCCAACGTCCAATTTGAACTTTCCCTTCATTCCATTTCCTTGTGTCCTATCCCTGATCACCAGAGAGGGGCTCAGCACCTCCTACTCTGCTGCCCTCCTAGCAGCAAGTCATAGGCTATGGTAAGTTCATTCTTCAGCCTTTTCTTCTCCAAGATGAAGAAACCAGCTGATCCTCATAACTTTTGCCCCAGAGACCTTTCACATTTTGTCTGTCTTCCTCTGGACACACTTTGCTGTCCTTCTTACATAGTATCACACAGAACTGCACACAGAACTTGAGGTGAAGCCACACCAGTACAGGGCAGAGTGGGACAATCACCTCCCTTGGCTGGCTGGTGATGCCGTGTGTGAGGTACCCCAGGACAGAGTTAGCACTTTGACTTTCTTCCTCATTAATTGCTTAGCCATGCACACCAATGAGGAAATTACTGGGATTTTTTGAGGTGCTAAATACAGTTTAGATTCAAGCTGATGATCCTCTAATGAAGCATGCAGATCTTTGTTTCTGCTGTAAATATCGATTGCTTACCTGCTTCCTCTTTCTGAAAGCATTGCTT
The DNA here is from genome assembly GCA_013397075.1 of Rhabdornis inornatus. Classification (NCBI taxonomy): domain Eukaryota; kingdom Metazoa; phylum Chordata; class Aves; order Passeriformes; family Rhabdornithidae; genus Rhabdornis; species Rhabdornis inornatus. The sequence goes on from VWZS01010175.1 coordinate 569,937, forward strand.
ATCAGGTGCCTCTGTGACTATAATGCCACAAGCTATAAAATAGAAAGTTTCTAAAGAGAAACTGTTTCTGTCTGTAAAGAGAGAAGAGGATGATTCAGTCCTTCTTTTGAACTCAGATTTTCTTTTTCTCATACCATTATGTCAAGCGCATGTTATCGGACTGTATTTTCTCTTTCTTGTTTGGTCCTGAATACTTCTATCTATCAGGATCCTGCATGAGTCTTTGTGCTGCTTATTCTTTCTGGTGTTACAGAAATACACTGTGATTATAAGGGGCTGTAAAAAAAAAAATTAAACACTGTGGAAGGAGCTAAGCAATCACAGTGGTTTTGTGACAAAGAAAGATATGAGTAAATAAATACGCAATCCTGATTTAATTAACTTGTATAGAGGAGAAAAAGGGTTATTAAACATCACCAACTTGAGTCGTAAACTGGAATTTAAAAATTATGCTACCACTAACACAGATTCATGTTTTCTGCCAGAGGCACTTGGTGCTACTGTATTTTTATAGATATGTCTATTTTCTTAACTGACTTATTAGCAAATTTTTTGTTTTGTTTTGTTTTGTTTTGGGTTNCTCTAGATTTCTGGATCCCATAATGTATTTGGCTCAGAAAAGTTGTTCTTGCCTTGTTGTAAAACCTCTTTTGATTATCTATATAAAAATGTGTCTCAGGATGAGAACTGTGGGCAAGTACAGAAGTTAAGTTTTGTGTGGCATGTTTTTTAGAATACTTGAAAAAGACCAGAAATTTTCTATTTTCCTTGGGGACGGGAAATTGTTTTTCTTCTATCTCTTTCTATCCTAATATGCAGGTCCTACTTTTCATGTGGTGCCTAATCCTATACTCCTTATACAGTAAAATGTCTACAAACTGTACAAGACTTTTGTCTGAGAAAGGGCCATAGTTCTGGTGCACACAGAATTCACAAGCTGTTTGACATTGTCTTATAATAATTAAATTACACTGTTGACTTTTTTAATAAACACAATCAATCTCTTTCAAAATGTAATGGGTTTGGTGTGGGGGAGGGGTTACAAGGTGAATATGCTTCCACTTCTTGATTAATTGGTGTCATTACTGGTTAACTGCCCTGATTAAATATCTATTTAAATACTTCATTTTAGAGCCAGAATATCTTGTATTTTTATACACCATTCTAATTCCTGTTTCACTTGGTTTCTTCACAGTATTGTAGCTGACATTTGCACATTATTTTAAATTGACTGTCTTTAGCACAAAAGTAATTTTTGGAGACTATGTTAAAAATTAATCTGTATTTTAAACCCAGAGTGTTTGTGCATGATGGTCCCTAGAGTAATGACTCATTTTGTCTTGAGGCACTATTTGGAAACAATCTATGCATATCTGTACATTCCTTGTACTTTGGAATCCTTTGGGAAGGTGGTTATTTTAATAAAGAGTGCCTATCTCTCAGTAACCATAGTTCAGGTAACTTATCTCCTCAAACAGTCATTTTTGTCATAAATCTAGAAATAGGAAGTATTAATCTGGATATGATACCTAATGAAATATAATCCTTATTCTGTGGAATTCAGTGCCAGGCTGAAATATGTAAATGTTTTGACAGCATTGCAAAGTACTCATGCTTCCTCCAAAGCTGCCGATTGTATGAAAGGCTATCTATTCATGACCATTGTATAGAGATTGATCTTAGATTAACTCTGAATTTTTGATGATTTTTCTCTGGGCAGTGGCCAAATGCTGTGAGATTTTTTGACTCCTTTCCCTCCAAGAAGGTCTAAGTTGTAACACGATTTTAGGGACCAATATTGAATCTCTTTTGAAAACAATCACTGGTGCAAATAACCTCTTCTACAGGGATTTGAATACCTGAGCAACACTTCTAAGTCAACAGGCACAGATTAAGGAACTCAGAAAGGATGCTAGGAATCTCTGTGGGAAGAAAAACCTCCTCTATTATATTGCAAACTTTTTGGAAAATAGACAAGCACTGATAAGAAGGCCTTAGGTTTTGGAAAGAGTAGGAATACAGACTGGATTTTGATGGGCATACACTTACAAACATATGAGATGATTAGGCATATGAAACCAGGTGAAGAGCATTAGAGCATTCAGGTTAGTACACAATGAACCAGCAAAAGGAGAGAATGAGAAAGAGTGAAATTCTGAGGAGGATCCTGTCTCGTTCACAAAATATGTGACAATTTATGTTACCATATATTGTAATTTATGCTGACTTCTAACTGTTCATTACAGAAAATGTTTATAATTGTTCCAGTCAGAGAGAAACGTGAAAAAGAAGGAATCCAAAATCTCTATTATTTGAATATTAAGAAACTGTTTGTGTCAGCTAAAATGAAATAGGTTTTTTTTCAGCTTTAAACATGGGATGACCTAGACACTGTGCAAGCTTGTGTTTTTCTCCATAATACCCACAGGCTATGTCAGTAATTTCTTCATATTCTTTTAGTCATATAATTATATAGATATATTCTACTGTGGAAAGAAACACACATTTTCAATCCCTATCATCTAATTATCTTTTATTATAGAAACATGCTTGTAAATGCAGAAAGATGTTAACTTGATATATATTGGCGTGTGTATATATATAAATTGTATATATATATATATATATATATATATATATATATATTTGGTTTGCATAAAGAAATATAGAAATATTTTCTATACATATTTAAAATACATAAAGAGTATATATCTGTATATGTATATATATACATTTGGTATATATTTCTAGATAAAGCAATGCACGTTTACATTTTCTAATCAACATCCTGAGAATAAGCTCCCAAATAAACCAACTACTTAACAGCAAGTATTATCCAAGCAACATGAAATATTTTTTCAGCCAATTCCTTGCTGCATACATTCTGTGCTGAAGCTTAACACAAAAGACAGGGGACACTGCAAACAAATCGAACAAAAATGGCAATGTTGTGCTGAAATGCACTAAAGGATAGTTATGCATATAAATTGTTGTCATTAATTCAGTTTCTGAAATCGATACGAGTGCTCCCTCCTGAAACAGTAGAGGTCAAGGGAATTGTATTTACTAAAATAAATTGAAGACAATTTTCTTTTCCTATCAGGGAAAAACTTCTATTAGCCAAATGCAAAGCCGAGGGGAGCAATAGCTTTCCTTGATAGGGAAACATCCTGATAGCCCATGTGAGACTTGCAGAAACTTTAGCTGTTATAAGCTCCCTCATCTGTATATTATTTATATTTTTATACAGGCTGTCGAAGTGTTATTGTTATTCCAAATAAAATCTTCTGCAAATGTCTGAAAGGTTTTAGAGTTGTCCTCCTGTCATTTAGGTACTGTGCACACTCAGCTGTTCTTCATACATGTTCTTTGGACAACTTACTACTTCTGGGAAAAAACCCAATGTATATATTCTAGAAATATGCTGTGGCTTAAAAGACCACCAAACAGGAACATTCAGGAGTTATTTTTATGCTAGGGATGTAACAGGGCCATTTTTGTTTGAAGTCCTCAGACTTATCCCAAGTGTACTTTATTTCTATTTTAGAATATCTCTTCTGATACCATAAAGTATTTAATTGTTTTCTCCTTTTTTCTCACTTCCCAAGGAACTGATGAAGTGTTATGCCATGATCCTAGCAACTTTGTAGTTATTTTATTTTTCTATAACAATGAAACTATTTTCAGTGCAAACATGTATGTTCCATTATTATTTCAAAAATACTGTCAGCTCGTAATAATTAATATACTTGATCCAAAGAATGGAAAATAAATAATTTCTTTAAATGGGTAATATACATTACATCTTAAATACGTATTTTATTAATCTTTTCTTCCAAGACCCTCAGTTTCTCTCATGCATCATAGAGTGTAACATCTATCTATTTTCATATTAATTTACAACTCAGGATTTCTGATCCAAACAGGGACAGAGCAATCCTTATTTAATCTCTATGTAGGTTACAATTCCATGGCTTTTGAAGGGAATTTGTGACTTTGTCCTAGTGGAATGCTTCCTGTTCTGGAAAACAAAACAAAGCAACCACCAACATCACACCTCACACCACAAAACATCTTCAAGTCAGCAGTTTTAAGTTATACTCTTCCGATGTTGCTTTGAGTGTTATTTATACAAGGTTTCAGTATTATTTACGTGTACTGTGCATCTTAACCTTCTACTTGTCTTTAAAAAGCATGCATATAACTTTATGGTAAGATACAGTCTGATCCATGTCCAAGCATCCAGTGCTTGAAAGTATCTTTTTCTGGAGCCCAGAAAAAATCAAAGATTTAAAACTAATGCATTACATCAGGCTAAAATGTACAAAAATAGGGATTTAGATGGGATATCCATGGTGAGGAGAGTAGAAGTAAGAATACTAGGTGGGAAGTGAGTTCTTGAATAAATAATTTCAAATTAATAAATCTCAAATGAGTAAATCCCTCTGACAATCAGATATAAAATTGAAGTGCTGTTGAATTATTTTTTATTACTGATGAGAGCCAAATGCATGAGGAGATTATGGTCTAAAAATGATATTGAAAGAACTTAACATATTTGTTTTAAACTGAAGAAACCTAAAACAAGAGAAAGTAGCTCCAGAATCTGAGCCTGAATTTTCATGTGGGATTTTTGTGCTCAGTGCCCAGAGCCTGGCCATAGCAATGTAGAAGGAAAAGTCCTAAAATAAAGATTGCATGCTCAAGATGTCTGAGCAGTTGAGATCAGCTCTACAACCCAGAATCCCACCCCTCTCCCAGGTTTCTGCTGCCAGAGTGCATTTTCCTACTGCCACGAAAATTAACAGCTGATTTTTAGCTCTTGCTAAAATAGTGTCCTGCTGCAGTGCTGAGGGAGAAGCTGGGCAAGAGAAAATGCTTCAAGTAGGAGGTCCCATTTTTCATGTCTTAAAAAAAAAGTGTATTTAACTTAATAAGACTTCTTCCTCTTCCATTTTTTGTTCATGAAGTGTAGATGGACCAGATGACCTCCAGAGGCCCTCCAGAGGCCCCTTCCAATATCAACCATTCTGTGATTCCATGATTCTGTAGGCTTTAGTTCTGTCAAAGCAGGGGTATCATTCATATTTGTTTATTCAGGACATAAAAGTAAAAACCAAACCTTGTAATTCAGGCTTGACACTGACACTAAGGGTTTGTTGTGGGCACTCCACACACTTTAACATGCTGAAAATGTTTCATTTTTTTCTTCTATCTTGTTCTTTCTGAAACAAGTTGACATGGAAATGACTTAACAATATTATTATACCAAACTTAACAATATTATTATACCAAACAAAAAATGATGCAATTTTGCATGAAGGGACCTCATTGGATATACATGACCCACAGTCATTTAGGACTAGTTTCTTCTCCAGATTATAAATAGCTTTAGGTTAATTATTCAATGCAACCTAAAGTATGAGCAAAAGTAGAAGTTATTTATTCTAAAGAGAACACCTGGATTTGTTTTTTCATCTCAACACCATTGAGGCTGTATTTCTGAATAAATATCCAATTACCCTAAAAAAAAGATTAGACCGCTAGTTCACATGAAAACCTTGCACATATATAGTTCAACATGGGAGGTGAAAATATGGGACCAAATTACTTCTGTTGGATGTATAGGCAATAGGAAGGTATATTTAAACAGAAAAAAATAATCTGCTTTATCCTGAACAAAGTACCTGCTATGTGTCAGAAAAACGCAGCTCAAGAATGCAATTTGCATTCTCCGTAGGGAACTAGCCCAGATACAAACATCCTCTCTGAAAATCTACAAAGAGCTGAATGGCTGTTATTTGATAATTGGACCAAAAGGCATTTAACTGGTAAACTGTAAGGAAGCACATACTGCACAAAATATCCTTGCTGATGCTTGAAGCACAATATTATTACCAGGCAAAGAAAAAAACAAGCAAGCAAACAAAACACCTGCACTGTGTGATAACCATTCAACTTCTGAAATAAAAACAGGGTAAATATTTAAAGCACAAATATTCTCAAGCTATTGTTCAGGGAATGCATTATGTCAAACATTGTTCTCAATTAAAGAAAGTAAAATCTAAAAGTAATTTACATGTGTTATTTTTGATAGATGCTAATGACAGGGACATTGTCTTTTCTTTCAGAGTAATTTGTTTGATGCTATTTCAGCTCCATGATTTAAAGTCTTATCTGAAGTGAGTGCTCTTTTCTATAAGGCTACTTGCTATACCTCAGGTCAAATCTTGAAATAGATCTTTGCAAGGTTATTCTTAATGTCTGGAAATATCTCCTTGTGCAAGCCAAATATCTATGTTGGTCTTCATGTAAGAAAATTTTCATATTTCTTGAATGTGTATTTCTTCATTCATTCTTTCCTGCTGCTTTCTTCCTTCTGTCATGGTCTTCCTTTCGTCAGTACCCTATGTGCTTCAGGATTCTCCACTTCTCATTTATGCAATTTCCTTTTTCTTATGTCTTGGGTGTCTTGCATCTGATATATTCTGTGCAATCTGGAAATCAGTGCCCATGTATTCCTACCTGAAATATGTCCCAGTTCTCCTCCAAGGAGTTGATATTAGGTATTGAAACAAAGGCAATGAAGTTAAGAGGAATAAATGTATGGAAATGAAAATTGCCAGTGCTAACACAGAAATAAAACTAAAGAAGTGCAATGCACTAAATTCAGTTTTCTCCAAAAAAGTGAATTGTATCCTACTGACTACTCTAACACAAATGATATTTGAAAGCAAAAGAAGTTTAAATAGAATAATTTGAAAATCTGGAGTATTATCTGTCTGAAGAATAGAAAATGCTTGAAAAGTCAGGAAAAGCAATCCAGGCAATTTCACTAGGCTATCCTCCATAAGATTTAGATTACATTAGGAAGAAAAGAGTAAAATACTGCATTGATTTACAAATATAAATAATGCCAGAAAAATCTAATTTTATATATATATACCATTATGTATCTCATATATATAGATAATATATTTATATCTATATCTATCTCAGCTGAGCCTCTAAAACAAGAAAATGCAGCAAACTTTATCATCTGGACTTCAGCAATACAATATATTGGTGCCACATGAGAGTTCATGTCTGAAGGTGGAAAAATGGGGATTAATTAAAATATTATGAAATTGGTAAAGACCTGAAAATAATAGTGATAGCACCTGGTCCACTGGGAGAAATACAGAGCTGAAACGTTAACAGTGGCATTAACTGTGGGCTTTCTTATGACTGCCCTTGAGACTAAGCTTACACAATTTTTCAGTAAGAATTTAAATACAATATACAGGAAAACTCTGAGGAAATTTCTGCCTAAGTTGGAAGCACCATTTATATATAAGACAATAGGAATATTACTTTCCTTGAGGACTGGAGCAGTGACAATGTCATGAAAATTAATGATGTTGAACAAAGGACTGAGAAATATCTACAAGGAACATGCTTTGCTATAAACTGAGACTTTTTCAGCTGGAAATGAAAAAATCAGAAAAAGATTTGGTATGAAGATTAATCTGATGAATAGCAAAGTGCAATCAGAAAGTTATTAGAAGAAAGATTTGTATTAAAGTCTTGTATTTCTATAGAGGAAAGATTTCTATTAACGTCTTGTATTTCTATTAAATACTGTAATACAAGGCATTGTACTCATAAGATATCATCCAGAGTCCTGTGTGTACTCCTGCTCATTCTTATTTTAAAAAGTTTACTTTTAAAAGGAAGAGATGCAGAAATGGCTTTTAACAAGATAAAGAGGATGAAGGCAATTTTATTTTATGAGAGTAAATGAATTTAATTTACCAATCCTACCAAAACTCAGGTTAGGAGAAGAAATATAGTTACATTGCAAAGACATTGGGGGAATAAGCACTGAGGAGAGAGGAATATGTTAAACTAAAGGGTGGTGTTGAATGAGAACAAGCATTTCTCACTGATCAAGAATAAATTTATTCTGGAATTTTAGGAGACGGTTTTTCAGTAAGCAAAATTCCATTATATCCTTGCAGTAGAAGCAGAAGCAACTGGAAATCTAATTCATTTCCATGTAATTCCTGACAGATTTTTGATGGGTGCACCTGTAATACAAAGGAACTGCATTCAGCAATCTGTGAGATCATTTAAAAGCCTATGATAATGATAAACATATAGAAAAATTACCCCTTTCAATTAAATATTTTGTTAGATCTGTAACAGAATAAATATTGATGTTAAGAGTACCACAATGACTTCATCACAGTTTAGATACTGGAAGATAAAACCTTCGCTGAGTGTAATGTTAGGTTTTGAACCAAATAATGATCATTTTAATCTTTTATAAAAGCTTCTCTGATTTCTTATTCTCAGAAGACAGTAAACCTTAATATTTATTTTTATAGCATTCCACTATGTCTGCAGTCCTTGCGTTGCCAACATTAAAATTAATAGAGATTATTCTAAAATATTCTTACTACATGCTGTTTACAGGAATTAAGCTTTTTAATGAAAGGCTAATTTTAAAATAAGTAAGATTACTGTCATGAGCTATATACTGATTTTCCTAGATAAACTGCCAAATTTGTTATTTGGAGACTGCATTAAAAACCTATATTGTTAGCAAACTATGAATGAAAAATAATTACATGTGTGCTATGCAGAGGAAAAATAATCTGGTATTTATTACTGTATAGGCTGATGAAATTGGGGAGGATAAATGAATGTGTTGAATAAAATATCACATAACAGAAAAGTATTCAAAGCAAATCCCTACTAATACTAACCTTTTTGAAGACATTATTCTGGAAATAAATGACTAAAATAACTAACTAACTAGCTAACTCAAAATTTTCATTATGGAACTCAGCATTTCTAAGTGTTTTATGCTGCTTCTTTGCTTCCTTACTTAAAATGATAGCTTAGTTTCATATGAAAAGAAATTAAGTACAGGGTCATTTACTTGCTTTTGTCAAACCAAAATTGTCTATTTCTATTGATGAAGGGGTTACGTAAAGATGCAAACTCAGCAGATCCCTACTGCTTGACATTCATGAAACTACATCCTACCTAAATTTTGACACTTAAGTTACAGGAGCCAGTCTCCTTCTATGCTGTCCTTATTTGACAAAAAGCTTGCTTAAAGTTGGAATTACCTCACTCGTTCTTTCTTTTGACAATTAAGTGGCAAAAAAATGAATGGGGAAAAGTCATACGTTAGGTGTTGATTCAGCAGAGTGCTAAAGTATGTCCCAAAATGCTTTACCAAGTAAGACACAAATCCCTTAAGTTATTTAGAACCCTAAGTGCCCTTGAAATCCCTGAGAATTGCACAGTCACCTTCCTTTATGGAGTTCTACCTTATGACAGATAGTGCAAAGAGATAAAATACTTTAACATGAGGCTGAATTGCCTTAGAGTTATGTGGCTCCCAAATGTAACAGATCTATAAAGCTCCTTAACATAAATGGCTTAAGAGAGCTGGTGAATTAACTTCTACATAAAAAATTAAGGCTGCTGGTATACCAAGGCAGATGCTGTGCATTGCTTGATAGTATTTAGATAACTGAAAAATAAGTCTTAGAAGATGCAAACTTTAGAGTTGAAAGCATAGATTTTAAAATATTTGCAGTAAACTAAGTTGGGGATTGTTTTTGTTCAGTTGGTTTTGGTTCAGGGCTTCTTTTGTAGTCAACATGAATATATTTTTTTTTAAAATACAGAGTTTGGTAAACTTACTCATAAATCTTTATCCAAGAGGCTAGGACTCTGTTAATCACAACTTAACAATCCCATTTCATAATTTAATTGTCAATGATATTCAGAAAGCATAACATAATCTATAAAATCAGTTTAGATGTGTGCATTCATGGCACATATAGTATAGATGGTGATACCTGGAAACAGCAGGCTTTTATCAGACACCATATTATTTTTAGGTGTATTTGAGAAGTAGTTAGTTTATTTACTAGTTTCTAAGAACTGGTGAGTCAAAGGAAAAAAGTCAAAGTGATAAACAGCACTAATTACACTTTATAGTTACATATATAGTTATTAATAATAACTAACCCAGACACAAAGTGTTTAAGTCAGGCATAAGTTTATTAAATATGCAGAAAGCCTAAAAATACAACACAAATTTTCTATAAAACAACATATTGAAAGTTGATCAAAAAGTAAATTAAGAATATTTAAATACTAATATAACATAACACTAGAGGTATTACTGATAGCATATGTACACCAGCAATACCTTAGTAATGAAAATATCCAACACTCGGCTTACCATTCAAGATTTTGGTCAGGCTTTTTCCCCTAAATAAGTATTTTTCTTTTATTGGTTGAAAGGCAGCACTGTATCCACATGTAGTAGACAAAAAACAAATCAGTTTTACAATATAAGGTGTCAAGGTGAAATACATGCCACAGCTTCTTATAATACCTGTGAACACTGGACATGTTTTTCATGGTCACAATTATGCTCAGATTTGCCTTCAAGAGAGAAAAATATCCTCTTTACATTTTTACCTCATGTTTCTCCCACTGGAGTATTTTGGTGTCTGCAAAGGCCCAGAAAGGTAAAAAAGGTGATACTGACTATTGATGGATAATTTCTGTTTATGTTTTTTAGCTTTGGGAGTCCAATGTGCTGAGTGCTCTACACCACTGAAAATAAACTACTGAAGGGATTGTAATAGAGATTTGGTTATTCCTGTGGTAATGCCCCAAAAGTGTGAGACAGGACTGAATTTCCAGTTTGCATTTTAACACACATGCTTTCCTACCTTAGGCTGAGGACAGGTTACTGTGGGTTTGTTAAAACAATTTAATTGCATCTCCTGATCACTGATGTTCCTAAAAGCAGAGTTGCCAAGTGTGGGTTTCTTACTGGTCTATTGCTTTGCAAATAAAATGCATTTACTTAAATTACCTTGCCTGCTAATTTTAGATATACTGCCTAAACTACAAATACAAGTCCAGTCCTGTTGATAATATTCTAAAAATAATTTTCTGTCAAGAATTACTGACAAGTTTGAGAGGGTTCCAGTCCAAATTTGAGGTGCAAACCATATCTCCTTGGATGACTTGCATCTTAACACAGTGAAGTGTCCCCACAATCTGAGCTGCCTTTCAGTACTGCCTGACAGATCAACCCAAGCAATGAATTACAAAATATTTCTCATTCTCACAGAAAGATAATGAAATTTAAACCTGGTGTATCTCTCTAAGATGAGGGACATTCTTTAAAGGGTTTCTATTTTTTAGTTTTGGTGAAATAAATAACTATGGAATTATCTACATTATATGACATATGATACATGCAATTTGGAGGACAATCTTTCTTAAAGCTAACTTGTGATGTGTTATAATCTTTTGGACTGAATGAAAAGCATGCTCTTGACTTATAAACAGAAGAATTAACTAAAGCATTATAGACACTGTATAAAAATTTTGAAATAGCTAAAATGTACCTTTGCTTTTTCTCTAAAATAAAGTGCTTTTCTGCAACCAAGCAGTACAGTTCAAAGAAAGGAATTTCTATTCAGTACCAAGGTACATATTATTCTGCAAAATAGCAGTGAAGTGGGAAAACAGGAGGATATTTCTTTCAGATCAGGCATATCTATTGTTACAGATACAGATAGAGTTAATCTGTCCCAATTTAGGCCTCCTAAAGTATCAAAACTGTAGTCTTCAAAAGTATTTTTTATTTTCTCATCAGAAACATACAGTCATTTCAAGAGTAAATTTCATTCCAAGGGAGATAAAATGAATAATCGACTGAAGATTCTTCTCCATTAACTGTAAAATTGGACATTATCAACTTATTCAGACTTCAACATCTTATTACTAGAGATATAATAATACATAATTATTAATCTATATTTATATTTATGAGTATATGTGTATGAGTAGATATATGTTTAACATATAATTTATTGGAAATTCCTAATAGATAAAAATCTAATTATTTCAGTAAAAATCATATAAACTTTAAATAGGAAAGAAAATAACATAAAGGTTTATTGCAGGAGTGCTTTCTTAAATTCTTTTCCTAATAAAGACCTTGTCTTAATATTCTCACAACATAGATCTTTGGATCAAATGCAATCAAGGAGGATAGTTATATAAGGCTTTGGGAAGTAAGAGTACCTGTGGCTATATCAAATGGCCCATCTAGTAAAATGCCGCCTTCTCTTTGTATTAGAAGTCATATCATGATACACACACTCCAGATAGTCAGCTATATTACATTAATATCACACATCAATGCTGAAAGTATTTTTACTTAACTTTTAAGGAAGATGAAAACATCTGACATGGGTTTCCTTTACACCAAACCAAATATTGCTCCCTGTTTCAAGTTTTGGTAACTCTTGATGGGCTGCAAATACGGTTACATAATTATCACTTCATGTTGTGGAGTGTGGCTTGAAATGACAACCACAAAGGGAGTCTTCAAGGAAATTTATAAGGTTAGTCTTACCAGGAATGTGCTGGGCTGGGACTTTGAGCTTTTGGTTCAGTTCCAGGGTCTCATGTATCCTTAACTGTGGGGTCTTTGGCCTCAACTGTAGAAACAGAGATGATACTTTTCTGTCACCATTGGATTTTGTAATAATAAATGGACTAATGCTTGGGAAGTATGGAAATAATGCATTGATGGTGGTCATGCAAAGTAATAAATAGAATGTCAGTTTGTTAGAAAATGATTCAACTCTAATCAAAATAAATATCTAAAAGAAAACCATGAAGCAAAAAATTCAAAATGTTTTGTGTGGTCTAAAGAATATAGACAGTATAGACAGACTTAATTTGGTTTTATATTGCTATCACAGATTAGTTATTATAATCCTTTGTTCTATCTAATACAGAAAAAAGAGCTGCCTTTATTTTGTATAACAGTGGTGATAACAATCAAGTTTCTTAACTGACCTAACTATTTTAGCACAGAAGTAGAAACTTGGTATCACTTTAAAGAGCTATAAGCAAAAGATCCTTAAGAGAATTAAAATGTTTCTTCACATTATGCATATTTTATACATAAAACTGCAGGAGACAGTTGTTTAAGCTTGTTGCCACAAAAGACAGTGAACAGAGGGAAAGGACTGAACATTTATGAGGGAGAAAATATTTTATGCAAAAAGTGTATAACTGAGGCACGTTTTAGCAAAGATATACTTCTAACATGCTATGTATTTCAAGTAAAATTTGCTGTGTATTTCAAGTAAAGTTGTCTCTTTCACATGACAAAGGCCTGAACGACACAGGGAGAAATTACCCCATGTTTCTGTAAAAGCAAAAATACCAAACTTCTCACGAAGAAAATACAGGCAATTTTCTTGTCCGTAAGCATCAGAAATGATGAAGCCAATTTCCTACAATTCCGCATCTTGTGGTTGATTGACTTCCATTGTTGGCTGAAGTATTTATAATGTGTCTCTGGCTGTGTCTAGATGACACCTGATCCAGCAACCAAGAGGGCCTGGAAGACTGCAGGCCTGGGTTTATTCTTAGGGCTCTGTGCTTTCTTCACACTGTCATCTGCAGATATTAAATCTTCTTATGCATCCCAAAGAGCTCCCATGACCAGGGAATCAAAACTCCAGGGTTATGTGCCAGTGTGCATCAGAGATCAACTGAGATATATCTAAAGTATGAACCGTCATGAAGAAGGTATTTGTGCATGCCTCAGCTTTTCTATCAGAGAGGCTCTTCATCCTTTTTCCATTTCCTACATTTACAGAGCCCAGAGAAAATACCTTTTTTAAAACCTTTTCAACATTTTTTTTTGACACTAGGGTTGGAATTAAAAATTTACTGAGGACAGCACAAGGGTTTCACACACACACACATATACACACACAACATAACTGCATGTACCTCATTTCTGTATAACACCAGTCTACAAAAGTGAGTGGAAAAACCAGAATGTATTGTGTTCAAATACTTGCCTTCCCTTTTCTAACATTCCTGAATTTTTGGGGTAAAAAACTTCACATATAGGTCTAACAAAAAAAACCTCCATGTTTCTCCATCCAGAAAACTGGTCATACAACTGAGCAATACAAAGAACTGGAATAGAATGGACCATGAAAATTCTGGTATCTTACTGATTGAGAAAAGTATGGGTATGTAGTTATATCTGTGTCAGAGAAAGTTCCTGCAGGAAGTACTGAGTCTAGAGACAGATTTTACTTAAACGTGTTTAAAAAAATAAATTCAAAAAATCATCTACTGTGAAATTGTTCAGATGAAATTCTTCACTGTCCCATTGATGGATAAAATTGATTTTAGGCTTTGTATCACAAAGACAACAAAAGAAACACTTGATTATGTTTAAATTAGAGATGCTTATGATATTGATTGGAGTGGTGGAGTGCATATTGTGGATACTTACTCAATTTCACCATTTCTTACTTAGATGCAGATTTGTCTATTTACAAGAAAAGCTGTGATTTCTAAATCAAATACTCAGTTAAACAGTAGTGAACACTTCTGGGAAAGACAAGTGCTAAAGTAATTAAATTCCATGAAAGAGGGATAGAGTATATGCAAGCACTTGTTAACATTGTTGAAACTATAGAAGTTTCATATGTTTGTCATAGGGATCTACCAATTGGTCAAGAATTTCTTGCTGGTTCATAATATTCCTTGTGTTATGGCATTAATTAATTAATTAATTAATTTATCAAGAATTCTCAAGAAGGTAGACAAATGAAATTATATCAAGTTAAACATAAGCCTTCCTTCCCATTGTATTCTAACTCTAGAAATTATTACTGGTAAAAACTTTTAAATACTTGTAGACAAAAGGAGATAAAGAGTAAGCTCTCTGAGAAGCTGCACATCTGGAATAACAAATAAGAATTCTGCTAGTTTGGCTCTAGTCCTGATATTTAAATCCTCTCTGGTAAATGCAGTTAGGTTTTATTACTGTCAGAGGAAGGTTTTGACAAAGTACTTGAGTCTACAACAAGGATTTGGTCCACATAATCTAAAGCAGAATATGAAGTGGAGGAATAACAGAAGAGTTTAAATGTGTGATGTGAAAAGTGTTCCTCATTCTCCTAATCTAAGACACATTGCAAATTCTAATCAATTTTAGTAGAAAGCGAGTTAGTGAAATGCCTAACACATTAAACATTGTGCTAAAGTGGTTTAACACTATTTTCCATTTTAATGTTTTTCTTTTTGCTAGGGGAAGAAGAGTTAAAGTCTAAAGCAGGAAAGCCATTTTATTTCTGCTCAGAAAACCATTAAGGCCCTTTCCCCACAAAGGAAGAAAGTGAAAATGAAAATGTGTCAATTCCCATGAAAGTAAAGACTGGGCAATATATTGTCACTGCCCTGTTCTAACCAGATTTTAGTGGGGTTAGTCCCTGAGATAAAGACAGGGAGTGTGTTTGCATAGGTCATGATGGATTAACTTCTCTCAAAGGTCAGTGAAAAAGCTGAGTTAGGGAAAGTATAATAAATTGAAACTTAACTGATTTGATAGATAGCCCCTATGATGATACAGTTTGTTGCCAAGATTAAGAAGAATGTGCTGAGGCCATATATTTTAAGGGAAGCTCTCCACTTAGTATTACAATCTGGCTGTCCAGCTTTTTTTGCTTTGTTTCCCTAATGAATTCACACATCATGTGTGATAATAAGACCAATTAAATATAAAGACCAAATTAAATGGAAAGACCACAAAATTTAACTCAATATGGAATTAGTATTATACATAAAGCTTTAAGATACAAGAATCTAGGATTGGACTCAGTGTAAGCTTGTATGGATGTTATCTAAATTTGAAAATAACACCATTCTTTTCTATGCTTCCAAGTGTCAGATTAAGATGCCCAGATTTAGTTGCACATATGCAAACCACGTGTCAAAATCAATGGAAGTCTACAATCTAGTGAAGTAGACTCAGTTGGAGAATTTTATTGCATCTGAGATATCCTGAGGTAGCCTATTAGACCTTAGGATGACCTTAAGTAACCTCCAATTTTCACCTCAAGAAAGTTAAAGAACGGCCCATACATCCTTAGCAAAACCTGGTGGCCTTAAGTGGATACTTTGAAAACTCACAGATATCTCGGATATTGCTATATTTAAACATCAGCCTTTCACACAGAACAGGAATGTCAAGAAATAAGTTTAGGGTCTGAATCATCAGGTTTTCTGCTCAAATGCCCTACATGTTTCTTATGCTGAGGATGCCTAATGCAGATTGACAGGACCAGGTTCCAGAAAATGTTGCAGTTCCTGCTTTTCTTTTATCATAAAGGTGGAGAAAAGGAAAGCTTTCTGCTTCAGCATGGTCTTCAGTATGTAGATAGTTGGGTCTCTTGATTCCTACCACTATGCCCTGACATCCAAGAGATCATGGTGCACTCCCCATTCATCCACTTTAGGATATAATACATAATGAAACATTATGGTAGCCAAAGAAATTCAACATTGCCATTAGGGAGCTCGTCTGGCCCTTATTCCAGATATGGCAATTTATATTGCTAATTATGACAGGGTAAAACACCCTTTCTACCTTTCCCTTTGAAAGAAAATGTCCACAGCTACAGGAAACTGTTGCTGATGTGTATTAGGCACTCTGAAGAGACAGAGGAAGAATAACATCTAAGGTGATATTCATGGACCAAATTTATAGAGCAGGTATCTGCATCAAAGTCAGTTACCTGAAGTTGACTTTGCTGTCAGTAGGAAGAAATATATTGGTCTAAGGCATAGTTCATCACCTGATAAAATATAAATGTATAAAAAGATGATGATAGGTAAGTCATTCCCAAAATAAGATCCAGTCCATCTAACATTAGAAATCTGAGTCAGGGGAATAAATCCTCCCTCTAGTAGCATTAAAGGGAAGCCACGAGACTGAGTTTTCAAGGAATGAATAATTGTCTTCAACAGTCTTATGCCCCTAAAATCAAGGCACAAGTTAAGCAATACTCCTCTCCCCATTGCTACTTCTTAATGGAATCCATTTAGATGGGAAACAAATAGTGAGATTTTTAAATTGGGACAGCTCAGTGCATGTTCATCAGCATAATTCCAAGTTTCTTAGGAAATTCAGTTAAACAGTAAATAGAGGATTTTTCTAGTGAGAATTGTTTTGAGTACAATTTTGGACTCAATTCTTACTTAGGCTTTTATTAGCTGTGCCTTACTCTCTCAATACACTGCAGCAGGAGCTTACTGACAACTGCAGGATTCTAGGTGACTGACTGCCTAAAATATGAGATCTTGATTTAAGTATTGATGTCCTTGACGGGCTGTACTTCCAATATAAGGAAAGTGATATGAAAAGTCCAGTCACTGAGGAAAAAAATATGAGACTATTACATACAAGTGAAAACAGGAGGCTCGCATAAAGCACAGCTTTAACTATAAATTTTATTATCGTATCAAGTAGGGTGTTTCATCCTCTGAAAATATGAATAAGGGTATCAGCTTCCTCCTCTGGCAGTTACATGAGAGTTTGATGATAGAACACTGACGTTTTATATATAAGGTCCTTTTGGATGGTTTCTTCAAAGGCTGAGTTGCTCGTAAGTGTACCAAGACTTGTGGTAAATTACAGTCTCCATGCCAGTCTGTTTCTGTGATGGTGTGCCTTATATGTGTAGACTTGCACAATGAGCTGAACCATACAAATTTTCTCTGCCTATTGTATTTTAATAATCCTTATGAACTGGAGCTGCAGTGTAGGTTTGAGGATGTTTGTTGCCAGATTGGTTATTTCTGTAAGACAATATGAGAAACTGATGATCAATTAATATTTACTTGGCTGTGTATTTTTCCACCTCCAACCTACTTGAAGAATACTAAAACAAGTCTTGACTTGCATAATTGTATTCTGCAATAGTGCATTTTGTTTTCCAAAATGCCCAACACTGTCTTACAAAAGTGAGGAAATAGTCCATTTTCCCAACTCACAAGTGTATTAAAATGATAGATTGAACTCCCTTTGTTTTTTGTTTCATGTTTGCAATTTTTTTCTCCAAATAATTCTGCAGTGAGAAGGCTCTTTGTAATAGCTGATCTCTTCTATGAAGGCACCTAGATATTAGATTCACCCATTTTTCTCTTAATTCTCAGTATGGAGCTCTGACCTGATAAATTAATTTTTTCTAGATGTTGACTGGCAAATCCTTGTGTACCCTTGAGGTTATAGCCTTTGTGGTGACACAAATGAAAATTGCAAGCTTCCAGAGCAGCCAGACCTAAACATCTGTCCAAGTAATGCAGGAAATTATCCATCTCCTCTTGTTTCTAGTAATTCTGGGTAAATTCCTGAGCAGAATTTTGCTTCTAACACCTGGAGTGCATTTGTAACATTAGATATGGCTCTGTTCCAACAGTACAAATACATCATCTTAGAGAAGTTCATGCAGCTAAATGTAACTGCTTCTGATAATAAAAATGTATCCACATTTTTATTGGAACCATTTATGTATACAACATTCAGTTCTGTTGATGTTGAGATTAACTATACTGTTATTTAGTGCTTTGGAAATGTTTTCTTTCACACTGTGTAATAACCTTTTGGTTGATTTGGCCCCAAAGGAAGATTTACCCCTCAGTGTATACTTGGAAAAAATAACATCTGTTCCTGTAAAAATAAATTTGAGAAAAAGCAATTAAATAACAGAATATTTGTAACTATAGTAACTCCATGAGGAATTCCTGATAGGATCAGGACCTTTGTGACAAAATTATGATGATATATATATAGTCTTTAACCAGGAATTTCATAAAGACTTAGAGTATGAGTCTCAATAAAGAGGAAACATTTCAAAGTAACATTCATCCAAACAATTATAATGTTTAGTTAGAGAAACAAGGAAGAACTGAAATATCATAGCAAGAAGAAAGTTTATTATTCAACTTCACAGAAATGATGATTTACAAAGAACATCAGATCCTCCTGACAAATGAACTCAGGAATAGGTGTCTGATTTGCTAAGGAACTGATTCATGCCTTTAAAAAATATGCGAAACTTTGAAAATACTTTAGCTTCTAAGCCTACATAGTATAATTCAAGCACCTGTGAAATTGAAATTCATATCAAGAAATGGAATAGGTGACCATTTTTGTCTCATATGGAATTTGCACTGCATGTAAGAGGAGATAAGTTTTAGTGTATCATGAAGAACTCTGACCCCATCACTGAACATGAAATTTATATAAAATGTTGCTTTTTAGAGCTATAGTTCAATCCACTAGATTCCTTATCCTAATTTAGATTTCAACAAAACAGATTCTGAAACAGTAGTGCTTATTGTGATCTCAGTTTTGCAATATGTTGCATACATTATTAGCTTCAAGCATATAACCACTTATGCTGCATATAAACACACCAATGTGTCAGATACGTCAGACAAAAAACTGAATGAGTACAGTGGGACAGGTTCTTAGTTAAGATTTGGCACAATATGTTTGCATATAATATATATTGTCAGTATATTTATGTTCATAAATACATGTTCTGAGCTAAAATTTTTCCCAGCTAGTTGAAAAAAAAAAAACATATTATAGAATAACAGCTATCGAGCATCTCTTTCCCATTGTCGTTTAATGCCCTCCTGTTTATGAGGAATAGAAGACTTAGATGGCCCTAAAAAGTTAAAATTTCTAAAATGAAGGTTAGATTTATGCTCTTCAAGAAAGTGTTCAAATCATGGGGTAGGAGATGAGATTTAGCTAAGTGTAGGTCACTAATACCACTTTTAGTGTCTTGGTATATGGGCTTGATTTCTGTAGGCCTTACATCTTTTGTGCTGCCTTTGAGTATCTCAGACAAAATATATCACTTCAAACTATCAGATAGCTATGATTAACTGGCTGAAATAAGCTTGCTGTTACACAGGTGCCTACAGCGTGGACATGTCAATTAAAGCAAGACAAATCCAGAGATACAGAAATCTTAGAAGACAGACGGTGAGGAGCAAGCACCTCAAATTGGTTGTGGGTGATCTCAAGCAAGAGCTATCTGTGTGCATATGCTTATCCCACTTAGATGTTTATATGATGTAAATCATTAATGTCCAGATGATACAGAAAATAGTATTCAGTGCAAGAATCACTCCTGAAACAGGTAAAATAAAGCTGTGTTTCCATGGGTCAATCAGCAGCCCAGACTCTTGTTCCTCCTCTCTCTTTCCTCGCACCTCTGTCCTTCCATTTTCTCTTCTACTTTTTGCAGTTTCACATTTTCCTCCACTCTGAGTATGTGCAGCCACTGCTGGGGTTTGCTCAAAATTACTAATTCAGCTGAGAAGAAAAAATCCCGTTTTGATTTTCCACTTTAGTCTTCAATTTGTTTGAAGGGTAAGAAAATGCACAGAGTAGTCCAAAACTGATCAGATATACTGGCTGAAGTGGAGAAGGAAAAGGAAAAAAGGAAGGCAGCAGAATGGGGCAGAGAGAGGGACAGAGACTAGAAAAGAGGAAGGAGCTGGGTTCAGGAAGAAGGAGCAGTACTTCCTCTTTTGTCCTTAATAACTCATGCACCTAGATCTTATGCACATAAAATCAGAGCCTTTTTTCAACCTATTTTGTGAAACTTAGTATTCATTGGCAAAGTAGAAGGAGAAATAAGAATTTTTTTATAACTCACTGGGGAAACATTAATTAGTTGTAGGTGTAGAAGAAGGGATTATGGGCTACCTTGCCTCTGATAAGTCACCGTTGTGCTGATTACCAAAGAAAAGGAACAGCCTTGCCCTTAATGGGTCACAGCTGTGACTAATAAAGATCAGTGTGATAAAAGGGATGGGTTGGCTGGTTAGGGGGAATCTTGGAGGAGGAGGATGACTGTGAGGAAGAAGGGGGGCTCTGAGGAAGAAGGAATGAGCTAGAGAGCTACAAAGAAGATCAAAACAAGGAAGAGTTGCTGCAGTAAAAGGTCTGCTGTGAGATCAGTCTGGGTCTGATGGGGTCAGAGCCTGCTGTTGGAGCCTGCAGTCACAGCTGAGCTGGGTGAAAGTTGTGCTCAGAGTCTGCAAACCAATGCTTGCAGTCACAGTCCAGCAGGAAATAGCCACAGCCAGAGTCTGCAGTTGGACCCTACAGCAGGAGCTTGCTGTAGTCAGAGTCAGGATGGCTAAGCTGTAAAGAAGAATAAACCAGGACCCTTTTCACGTTGTTAAATGAGAGTCTGTGTCTTGGCTCATTTCTACCCCTAACAAGAGGTCTGCTGCAATAATTAGTCACTAAATTAAAGGAGGTGTTATCTAATCTGAGAAAGAAATATCCCGAAGCAAGTAAAATAATGTTTACTTTAATTAAGAAGGATAAGCAAGCTGTTTCTTGAATAAGGAGGAAATAAAAGTTTCAGGTAGAAAGATTAAATTTGTCTGGACCTTTAGAGGATTTCAAAAGTGAGATTGGTTACCACAATTCAGCAAGAAAATCTAATCTATGGTTAATTCATAAAGTCTTAGTACAGAAAGAGGGAATGCCTCAAAGCCATAAATACTGGTGGAAAGTCAGATGGATAAAGGTGAAGCAGACTGCCTTTCATACATATTTGTAACATTCTGATGCGTTTTAAATGTTGTGGATAATATCTTTATTTCCTTGTGATATTAATTTAGTTAAAATTAGGAATAATTTTGCTGCCATTAAATAACAGCATTTCCAAATAAAGTATCTGTAAAATCTATCAATTATGCTTCTTTGACATTTTACCAAGTAATTGCAGTAAAGGTTATTTAAACAATAAATAAGTAACTGTTACTGTAAGTAACTTTATCTAGTAGAGTTTTCACAAAACTCAAAGTTCTTGAAGAGAATTCGCCTATTTCTCTTGCATTGGCTGGATAACGTATCTGGAGGGTCAGAAAACCAGTAATAACTAAGAAAACAGAGGGCATCAAGGGGATGTTTGGCTTAACATTTGAAAGCAAAGAGTCCTCTAGCTGTTTGCTTCAGACTTTATTTTTTTTTCTCAAATTCAGAGAAGAAATGGAACATAGGGTTTGGAAATACTGGGATGAAGATTAACATGCAGGAGTTAACTGTCATTCAGCTTTGTGCTCAATATATATTACACTTCAGTGTAGATGCTGTCTTGAACTCTGAAGAGAGGTTTTCAGATTCTCTGTCAACTGAAATCTTGATTATGCTATGAAAGCCTATGAATTGTACCAAATTCCCAGGAACAGCACTTACACCCATTGTGAGGGAAGACAATAACCTTAAAATCATTATTCTTTTTCCTTAACTGGAGCAAGAAATATCTGCTGAGGACTTTACTACAGAGATTTGTGTGCCTTATATGGATTTCAGGCTATCTAGCACATCTTTTACTTATTGAAACCATTTTCTGTTGCAAGTATTGAATGATATTCAAGATTTATTCAATGGACCAAGCCAATGATATCTAGGAATTCCAGGCTGAAAACCAAAGCTGATGTTTGCACAATTTTGACACTCAGAAACCTTTCAAGAAAGAAAGTAATTTCTTCTGGATATAAAACTTCCAGGCATTCTGCTGCTAAATCCTGGTAGAGCTACACATCAGAAATTCGGTTACTCCTTCCTGTCAATGAAAGTCAGCTGCAGCTCAGTATAACTTCTCCAATGTAAAAGTGTATTTGTCTTGCTGATTTTGAAGAGAAAGTGGAAACAATCAAAGCAGCATGTGTGCTCTCCTTAACGAGAGGATGAGAGAACACACCTGTGAATAACATGTTTGTGTCAAGTGCTAGTACCATTGCTTAGAATGCTATTGAACACACACTGATGCAAAGAAAAAGAATTATTTAATAGGAATATATACAGATATATATTTTCTTTTATGTAGAAAAGAAAAGGTTTTATTATTACTGCTCAATAAATATTTTTTTCAAATCAATGGACACGTTTAAAGATTAGGATAATGCTGATTAATGGACTTAGATTAAAATTAGTTTAATATTCAGAAAATTTCTTTCAAGTACTGTACACACAGTCTAAATAAATATTTGCAATATTTTCTGGCAATTCGCTATCTAAGCATTACTTTAAAAAATTATTTTTCATCTATGAAGAAATTAAAATACTTTAAGGTTTTTTTTTTGTTTTGTTATGAGAAACTAACATCCATGATTAGAATTATAATTTAATTTTATTTAATGGAGGAGGTCAAAACTGAACATTTCCATAGGTTAGGGAAGTAGTGGTATGTTTATTTATATTTCTTTTTATTCTTGAATATCTTTATTTTATTCATTTACTGATGTAATTTTTCACCAATTGCAGTTTCTATGCTGTGCCAAGGGCCAATGGTTTTACAATTTATAAGTCAGCTCAATATATTAAAAGGACATTTAAGTTGTTTTGTTGCATTATAGACCTAATTGATTATCTCTTGGTTTTTAAACCTTGTATCGATGGATGCCTCCATTCCTCAGGACTCCATTCAGAATCTAAAAGGACTGCACATGCCTGTAGTTCCACAATCCAGTTGATTATATTTCAAATCAGCTAATGATTTTTATCATTTTGTAACAGGATTGTTTGGTTGTGGTTTTGATATTTCCCCCCCATATTGTGACTCCAAATAAATTTCTGATGTATTTTAATTTTTGGGGGGTTTAAAAGCGTGAAAGTATATAGTGCTTCTCAAAGGGCTGAAACTAAAAAGAACCACTCTGTGTTCTCAGCTTGATCTTTGGACTGTTTATCCTTTTCATTCTAAACAGTCAGTTGATTGAAAACAAATAACGGAAAGCACAAAGAATTTAGTGCAATGCTGTGGCTTTTTTCTAGATGTTTTACTTAAATGCTATTACTCTTGTGTTTCCACAGCAGCCTGAACTGCTGTAAACACTGGCTGCTGCAGTCCCATCCTCTGCTGCATCTCTCATTCATGTGTTCCACCTCCCTTCTTGACCTGCCTTTGGGGTTTGCAGGGCCCTTCATTTAACTGTCTTGTGTTCAGTGACATGAAAAACCAGGATCTGCCTCTCAGAAGGAAACAATGATAACTGAATTGAGTCCCAGAAAAGATGTATCAACTCGTACTTGAGATTTTGGTTAGTGAAAAATTACAGTGGCTGCAGCTATAGACTCGCAGTCTGCATCTGGCCCTTCCTGGTTGCTCTTCTCGTTGCTCTTTTCTCCTCTTGAATTTTTGACTCTGGGGGGATCTAAAGTCAGTTTAAAAGGACTCTGTCATTATAGAGGCTTATCTGAATCTCCCAAACTGTGGTAGGAGTTTAGCCTAGGAAATTAAATGGTGACTTCCATAGCAGGATATCAAATGTAGTGTTGATGAGCAGACTAGTTCATTTCATTCAAAGGAGATAGCTCACTGTATGACTGAGATTTACCATTTTTTGATGACATACCATAATAACCATAAAAGCTCACTGAGCTGCCCATGTTAATGAAATGGCAAAAGAAGTGCATATTTGAAACCATACGCACAAACATGCCCAAATATATTTGTTTTTATGTATAAATAGCTATATACACATATAGATACATATTAGTACAGTGGACAGTTGTTGTCTCAATACTCATTGCATCTGAACTGTGTATGCAGTTCTTAGTGTTTGAGGACAAAGAAAGTAACTTCTCACAGTGTATTGGGTTTGTCTTTGAAATAAAAGCACAGAACTATTGACAAAAGGCTCACCTAACAGCAGAGCTGAGATTAGGCGCTGAGGGTTATTGTCTTCCTCTAGTCTCAAAGCTATGTGAAATGTCAGTTAATTGAAAATGGTAATTGTTCGACACAACAACATCAACTGTTTCATTCCAGGAAATGTGCTGCTCTTAAATTAATAGCCATCGATCCAGAGGTATTTCATGATCCTTCTCCATCGTTTTCTCAAATTATCCAGCTATCAGTCCTTGGGAGAAAACCTATTTCACCATTTTTATTGACCATTCTTTACTGAGTGACCTGGCTTCCTGTTCAGATAGACTAAAATAGGTCTATCAATCTGAATGTTTGTCAGGCACACCGAGACACCTAACTTTCAAAACACCTACTACTTTTTGCTATAAATACTCAGAATGAAAACCATTAAGTAATAGTACAAAGCAGTTACATGGTTATTACTGATTAATACAATGAAGTATGCTTTCATGCTGGGAAATTGCTTTTGTGATAGTAAAAATAGTTCCTTTCAATAGTGCATTTCAGTAAAATTTAAATTCCTGTTTGATTTCTTGTGAAGGAATGCAGGTTGGGTTTCTTTGTTTACTGAAGGAATATATATTTTTTTACAACCTTCTTGAATAACAAATAACAATATGTCTTCATTATTGCAGAGAATAATTGCGAAGGCCATTGAATTACTTAGCTGTACCTTTGAAAGCTTAATAGAGAAATTTAGTGGTGCAAAGGTGTTCCATTGAGGAGACAGTTTTTCTTCATTTTGTAGTCATTAAAAAAAAAATTTAGATAAGTGGTTGAAAACATTCATTGAGATACAACTCATAATGCTTTCTGTTTTTGCAGTTCAGTGAAGTACCGGAATTTTACAATTTTAATGTTACAAATTTATTTTCAAAATAAATTGTAAGTTCTAGCAATAATTTTTGTAAAATGAGTCATATTTTTCAATGCTTTCATTTCCATTTTAATTTGAAACTGTTTCACCTTTGATATTGTAATAAACTGTTGTCTATTTATTCATAATATTTAGATTCCAAAGTGAAACTTACATATAAAGAATGATGGCAAAAATGTACAGAAATATAAAGTTTTAAAATAAATGTATATTAATATCTGTTGTGCAGTGGCCTAGAAAATGCCTCCTTTAATCTCAAAAGAACATACTCTACTTTTCTCTCTTCAAGGGCTTTTTCTTACAGGGGGATGCAATTTAATGTAAACTGAAACAGTTGTTGGCAGGAAAGAAAAAGCAGTCTTGTGTAATATGAGATACTTTTCTATTGTTTCAAAAATAATAGGCTGGTTGCAAAGAGTTTCTCTGTGTGATCTTAAGTTGCTGTATTTTTGTCTTCTTTTATTTATTAATAGATAGTTTTATATTAGAAATGGAAAAGGGAAATATGATTAAAGTTTCTAGAACCGCTACAGTATAAAATCAGTCAAAATTACATTTCCACATAACATACATAATGAATTCAGATGCTAGATACCGATTTTAATGCTCAATATGGTTTATAGTTAATAGAATCAAAAGGTATGTGACCCAGGCAATATTTTAAGAAAAAAATGTCAGCAGCTCAGAGGGAGCGGAAAAGAGGCATATGGGGTAAGTAAATGAAAGTGAAAATGTTTTTGTGAAGAAACATCAAGGAGTCAAAAGAACTAACTATAGAAGGTAAGCATGTTTTTGCATCATTTATAGTTGTGACAGTAAACACATGCACAATTTGCATCCCATTTCTTGCCAATTTGTACATACTTTCTCTTTCAGTGAATTCCAGTTGTATAGTGGGAAAATAAGTGTGAATCACAAATAACTGAACATATTTGGTGGTTATGCAAAGAAGGGTAGTTTTGGTTATAGAGCCAAAAGTTCCTCTTCAAAATCAATTTTTTTTTTCTTCAGATCCCATGTCAGCGATTGGTCTCCCTCCTCTATCTTCTTCTCTTTCAAAGTCTAAGCTTGACATTTGTTTCATTCTTTTTTGGTCAAAATCCCCAAGGAACAACGGTCATTTGAAATTATTGACTCTTCAATATCATCCCTTATGTGCCACTCTAAGTTTGTGTTATTCCAGAAGGTTACCTATTTTTTGAGAGCTTTCGGAAATTTGAACCACTTGGGCAAATTTGTAAAGCATTGATACTCAATTTGAAATATCTGAAAATATTTGAATATGCAAGCATAACTGTGTGTTGCTGCCATTAATAAGCCTTGAAGATCACAGCCATTTCCAGCCTTTGGAGCTTTATCTCTTTAAAGCTTATATTAGCAGCTAAAGGCTGTCTTTCTCAAAGTTATTTCACATTAAAATATCATAAAAATAACATTAATTATGGAGATGAGGATTACAGATGTAGATAACAGCTGAACACTGAAAGTGCTAAGCAGATCTGCAAGATAGCAGTAATGACTTAATTAAAACAAAATGCATCTGTATCTGAGCACAGCAATAAAGGAAAAAGAGGCAATCCACAGTAACAAAAACATGAGCGATTCAGCTGAAATATGTAAGACTAGTGTGTAATAGATTGGCTCAGGTAAGTTTAATTTATGCCAACCTTAAACATTAGCATTCTAATGGCTGCCAGAAATTTAGAATATGTTATCTTTTGAGTGCCAGATAGTTTAGAGGGTAACTACCAATTACCCATAAACTGAGTCATATCAGAAATGACTTAATGTTTTATTTCCTTCCATGGCCAAGCTGGCTCCCATACCTTTGCAACAGACTTTGTTAACAATGCTTCCTGATCTAAAGGGACTCTGTCCCTTCCTGCTTATCAAATGGACTGAAATGACCTCAACAGGGAATAAAGTTGGTGCCAAGAAGCAGAGTAACATCAAGGCCTGTTCACACCAGGTGGTATTCTATCTGGTGCATATGGCTCATGATTGCTCCACACAAAGCTTACCTCCAGTCCAGGCCTGCTTTTAAGAAACCCTTATATGCTATATTCTGAACATTCTGAAAATCCAGCCATTTGTAGTCCATATGCAATAATATTAGCGTTTTTAAAAATACATTAAATTCCTGTGACAAAGCTTAAAGGGTACTGTATTTTCTCTCCCTGGAGTGGTGGGAATAAAACTGATTCCCCTTGTGTTAACTTTTTCTACATAGTCTTTAGATGGAAAAGGCCACGGAAAAATTCTCACTGGAGATACAAACAGCAATACTTGCAGTTGTTTAATAATCATAACTACCACTTTTACCACTCTGCTTCTGTCACAAACTGTGAGACCTGATTCAAGAAAGTGCCTAATAGAAACCCATCTTTTTTTTTTTGAAAAATCAGAGAGCAATTGCTTTCTTTTAACCATGCAATATTTTCCTCTTAATGACAAAGAGAAGGAGCAATACCCTGATTGAATCATGGCAGCAGAAGGCTTTGGCTGCATTAGTCCACACTGTATGCTGTCTGTAAGCAAATTAATTATCTGCTTTATGTTTCATATTGATGTTGGTCTAGTAGAATTGATATACTGTAGGAACATCCAAAATGGCTGATTCTGCATGGATATATATTGTTTTCATGCAAAAAATAAAATAATAACTTAAAATCATAGAAATTAAGTGGAATTTACATCACTTTGGGGATTCTACAGACGCTTAATGAAAAGACATTAGAAAAGAGAGCATTAATTTGCATGTAGTGTACATGTTCCATTTCTCCATGAATTTGTAGACTTATATTGAATATCGTTATTAATATAGAAATAGAAATCTGTATTGACTAAGGGCTTTTTTTTTTTTTTAAATGAAAAGACTACACACTGTATCCAACTCACAAATTTTCATTATAATGATGCTAATACTTTTCCTTCCCTGAAATATTTGTCTTCACTGGAGGAAAAAAATTCTTTGCTTATATATGTTTCTGCCTATTTAGGATCTCATATTTTGTTCTGAAAGTATTAAAAATTATTTTAATGTCGGAAATATTTAATTGCCTATGCGAAAGTTTATGCAGTTTTCTTCCCCTGCTATTTTATTTGAAAGGCTCTCTGAAAACTGTCAGTTTAAAGTTACAGAAAATGTTTTCATGTAAATAAGGAGTTACTTTATCTAACAAACTAAAAATTTAAAAACTAACTTTTAGTCCATTAATTTTCATAAAATTTGATCATGCAGTCGTTATCTAGACTCATACACAGTTACTTTTAAATTCAGAGAAAAGCTCTGTATGACTAGGTGAATATAAAGGAAGTTTAGATCACTAGCTAGCTGAAAGAGCACAGATGCTGCCTAGACAGCCAGGTCTACATCTAAATAAAAGAGCAAGTTTTATAGAAATATGAAAACTGAAAGTATTATTTTGGCTGCTGTCTGTAGATGTATGAGAAGGAAACCAGCTGTGTTGAACATGTGCCAAAAATAATGAGAATTAATTGTAGCACCCATCAATTCTGAGAGAGACTGAATATGCAAAATATGCAGCATTTCCACTGTCAATGAGAGCTCCCTCTCTGGAAGACACCTACCCTTAAGTAAACTTTAGCTTTCCATCAGTCTTTCCTCTTCAGCCAATTACTCTGCTAGTGATGTCTAGTCTCTGTTCCAGGTCAGCCTTTCCAGGCAACACTGGGGTATCTGAACTGCATGGTCTTTTTTATACTTAGTAGAAAGATCCAATTTTCCTACTTTTTTAGTATTGAGAGTGTCATTTTATTGAGAAAATGAGATTTTTAGTGCAGTATACTCTTGATAGAATATCAATTAAGTCCCATTCAATGGCTACTTCAGAGCTACTTTCATTTTCAAAATATCACTGAGGCATAAATTAATTAAATTACATAAATTTAAGTCAGTGATGGAAGAAGTAATATTTGATATTAATAGCTGTAATTTTTACTGAAATCCCAATTAGGAAAAAAAAAAGTATTATGATATATCACCAATGTAATTAGCAGTCTTTTTATGAATCATGGGGGAAGACATATCAAAAGTAAGTTAGCTGTTTCTGGGCAGGTAAGCAGGATCATTGTTGTTTCTTCTTTCTGTGCCTGCAGGGCAGAACTCAGATAGTAAAATTTAATGATGTACAGTCTGATATTAATTGTGCATATACTCACGGGTCACAGTAAAGAGTTTGTCAGAGGTGGCAGTTTGCCACAGGTGTTTAATGTCACATGATTCATAGTAAATGACTTGAAGCTCCCAAGTATCTGCAACTAAAGATAATTCTGTTCTCTGCAAGTGCCCTCCAGAGTAGAATGGCTATCTGTCAGCACAAGATACTGGGTAGCAATTGACTCCAGTTAGCACCATCTATGAGCCGTTTCTCAAGGATAAAAAAGTGATAATTGCCAAGTTTCTAATTAGAAACCATGTTCTTAGCACTGGCTTAATTTTTAATATTTTCCCTTACCAGCAATATAAAAAACTAGCTTCTATCTTCATCATGTGTAACGTAAAATTGCAAAAGCCCCCATACGCCAGACTTTAAACACAGTAGCAATATTTTTAAGCTTCTTTGGATGTGTTTTCAAAGATAGAAGCTCTCTTCTTTTTCCCATTTATTCCCTTAATTGGAATGGGAAGGTTTTCGTTGGGCTTCTACGCACATCATTCCCAAAGCAAATGATGGGGTGGTGCACACTGGAGGTTTTGCATCATTGACAGTGCTAAGCACATTTGAAAATTCAATCTTTTGCAATTTTATAGTTGACCTAAAACCTTCACGACAACTGTTATGTTTCTAAAATTTCTAGTGCAACTTCTTTTTTCCAGTTCTATGTAGCATTGAGAAAAGCAGTAATGCAAAGCTGAAAAAAATAGTAATAAGAGTTCTATTCCTTTAAAAAATATCAAGCGTTCTTTATTTTTTTTAACAGGAACCATAAAGCATGTTCTTACCTCACATTATCTATCTTGCTCAGCCCAACACAGAACCCAGAATAATTTATTTTATAAGATCCCAATTTCTAATTTATTATTTTAAATTTAAGAGAAACAAGCATACAATAAACTCGAAATAATAACTTTCTATTCAGAAACAACACTACTAAGCTTAAAAACATGTCAAATGCTAGGTGGGTTTTCAGTGTGAAAATTTCTAAATCACAATAATGATAATTAATGATGATAATCAGCAACGTGTCGCTCTAAGACAGACAAGGACACCTTGTTGTGCAAACCAGCACTCACCTCTGTCATCCCAGCACTGGCAAGGGGAAATACCGTAGATCTGCAGCACTCACTGTCTGCAAAAGCATCACAGACTGGTCAAGGGATGTGATTGTCCTGCTCTACTCCATGCTGCTGTGCCCTCTTGTAGAGTCCTCTGTGCAGTTTTGGGCACCACAATAGAAGAAAGATATAAAGCTGTTAGAGACCATCCGAAGGAGGGCAACAGAGATGGTGAAGGGCCTAGAGGGGAAGCTGTGTGAGGAGTGGCTGAGGTCGCTTGGTCTGTTCAGCCTGAAGGAGACTGACGGGAGACCTCACTGCAGTCACAACTCCCTCATGAGGGAAGGACAGGGGCAGGCACTGATCTCTTCTCTGTGGTGGCAGTGACAGGACTGAGGGAATGGCCTCAAGTTGTGTCAGGGGAGGTTTAGGTTGGATATTAGGAAAAGGTTCTTCACCCAGAGGGTGTTTGGGCACTCGAACAGGCTCCCCAGGGAAGTGGTCACAGCACCAGACTAGCAGAGTCCAAGAAGTGTTTGGACAATGCTCTCAGGCACAATGGTGTGACTCTTGGGGCTGTCCTGTGCAGGGACAGGAGTTGAATTTTGATGACTCTTGCTCCTCCTTTCCAGCTCAGGATATACTATGATGCTATGACAATACAATAAACTTCTATAGCAAAACTGACTGGCACGTTTGCAGTGCGTCAACACGTTGATGTTTCTGAATAGCATAAAATTCCTTATCCATCTCTGCACCATGGCCTTCACTTAAGGTTTTTTGGAACCTGCTTGCCTTGTTTCCAGTGGAAACCTAGACACCAGACATCCTCTGACATCTAGAAATCTGGCAGATCTCTTCCTAAAGATCAATGCGTAAAGTTGGCATTCTTTTAAGACAGGGAATATACTGAGTCACTAAATTGTGGCTCTCAAATGTAAGTGTCAGAAATTGAATGTCTCTGCACGTGCTCTGTCACAAGATTTGCAAATGTAGGCTGCAGTCAATGGGAAAAGAAAAAAAACACCACTAGAAATGTATTGGAAGTCTAGGTTAAGTGCCCTGAATTGTTCTGACTCTCTTGAGGAATGTTTTAGCAGTTAGTGTAGTAGGAATAAAAAGAAAGATTATTGACAACAGGAAGCTTCCTACCTCCATCTGGCAAGAAAAAACTTAAGGTGAATATTGTACCACAAAGCTCTTTCAAGCAGAGCAAACGGATTCATGTTTTCCTTTTAATGTGAAGGCATGAACTAGTGCTGTTTCTTGTACAGTCCATGTAATTTAGGAAAGTTTCTTCTTTCAGCTGCCTCAGTAGCTAATTGGAAGTGATAAACCACTCCAGAGATTTTAGGCCTACTAAATTATTCCCTTGAGGGGTGACTGGCTAGGGAGGAAAACCTTGGTAATTAAGATTGTGAATTAGACACTTCAGTTAAGAAGATTGAAAACTAGCTAAGCAGATTTAAAGAGAAAAAGTATAAAACATAACAGCTAAGAGAAGGTAATAATACTGTATATGGAAGTATATATATGTACTGGGTTCTTTTCCTCTCTAATGGAAAAAAATTACTAATGCAAGAATGATGCATATATTTTAGAGATCCTTCAGGCTGCCAAAACTTTTAAAATGGTAACTGTATATGTCCCTAATTTTTCATCTGATTTGTAAAATTTGTGCTACTGGATATTCCAGTCATTCTTTACTGTGACTGTGAATAGGGTCACACAGACCATGAAATCAGTTGCAAAAGTTTTATGGTCTGAATAACAGAGGAAAGGTAAATAAGTAGTGTGGTGCTGTGACACTACCACACAGAGAGAGAGAGAGAGACTCACACCTGACTCCAAGCCAGTCGAGCAGCAAAGACCTCTTTATTTACATTACATGTCTATTTATAGAATCCCAACAATGATCATGGATTGGACAGTGATGATGAGACCTCTTGACTCCATTGGTTCCATCACAAGTCCATCAATGCTCTCTTCCTCCAAAGAGGAATGCAAAACAATCATTGTTAAGAAGAGAGAGTGTGAGAAAGCGTAAAAAGAATGTATCAACAATCAGAAGGCTAGAGCACCAGGGCAACAAAGTATTGCTTGGTCTTTGCTAGTGAAATTGATGACATACAACATGCTACAGATTTTGACAAATTTTTTATATGCTAATATATATAGTTATATATATAGACATATATAAATTTAAGAAAGGGTCTTTTTCAATTTGAAACCAAATGTGACCTTTAAAAAAAAAAGGGGAGGTGGGAGAAATTATTAATGGTCTTAATTAATATGTAGAACAGGCGAGCTGGAAAGGTTACAAGTTAAATAATTTTTCTGCCTGTAAGTGCAAATAGTTCTTTACACAGTTGGCTATGCAACATTAATGCAGGAATATTTGCAAATATTTTCACAAATCCTATTCACAAGCCACAAAATGCCAACATATACTGTTGGTCAGTAAACAGACTGGAAGACACAGAGGGCAGTGTGCAATTATAAATCAAGGAATGAAACAGAAGGCTTCTGTTAGGAGTGAGAGGAGGCAGAACAGAGCCAAGGAATTGCTGAAAAATTATATATTAATGTATTAGAGATCTGTGGATAAAAATCTTGACAGAGTCTTCTTTCACAGTTTCTGCATGCTAGATTTCTGCTGCTAGTCAGTTGCTATTGGAGAACTGGCTCCCTGTAAACTCTTGGAAGCTGTGAACTTGCTCCCTGTAAACTCTTGGAAGCTGTATGAACGTAAAAACCTTTATTCAATGAACCACTTTAAGTACCTGTTGATAAGAACAATTAAGTGAAGTGAACTAATGTATTTTGACTGGATCTTCTTTTGTTCTAACACTGTGATGTTTATAGACAGGCTTTGCAGGTGTGCTTGTAATCTAATATCAAAACAGAAACAAAAAGTTGTATAGACCAGCTGTTCCATAGAAATGCATATAAAAGTAGTAGTTGCTGCATCAGAATCTGGAGAAGTGTATGACAGTTGCAGAAATATTCTGAAGAAAGGAAGCACAAAATAATCTTTCAAGGCACATTGTAGACTGTGATTTCGTAGTCTTCTTGAAACCCACAATAAGGCAAAGGTTTAAAGACAATTTTATAGGTTGTCTTTAAGAGCGCATGCATTTGAATAATGTAATTTGGAAGATACTGACTGTGCAACTTTCTCCACTCTGAATTATCTAGATCTTCCTATAATATACAAATTCTTTTAATAATGAGTTCACTCTGCTCGTACAGTTCTAGTTATAATTGTAGTTCAGTGTACCTAAATTTAGCAGTGGGGTGAAAAGCGGATCTTTCCAGAAGATAAAACACATTCTGGGTGCTGTGTTTAACCTGACCATGAGTTTTTTCAGAAATCTTGCAGGTGGTTTTTCTCTGGAAAATGGGGTTCTACAGTCACACTCTATTATTTACAAAGAGTTGGAAAAAGAAATGTAAGACTTCTTGAGGTGCAGCAAAATCAGCTGGCAATGACACATGGGAACAGGTGTCAATTGGTAAGAAAAGTAAAGACAGAAAACAGAAGGCACTGTAGTCTAAATGTCTAATTACAGATGTTTGTAATCAACAGATCTGTTCACTGGAACATGACTTTGATCATGTTGATACATCCTTACCCAGCACACCCCTTTGAGTGGTCAGACTACCATCTCATCTTTGTACATTTGCCTAAAACAACCTGGCTATTCTGTAATGATGCAGAGTGACGCAGAGTCCCAGGCAGTGCAAAGGAGAGCTGTATTATGGGGAAAACCAGGCCTTTTAAAGCAGTTAGCTGGCTATCAGTTTACATAGTTTTAAGGCACAAGAAGCCCGAGCCAACCAACCACCACACACCATGACGTGGACACGTGGCAGTCACACAGCATGTCTCTCATGGCTCTCTACCCCTGCTCCAGCTGAGCCACTCTCCCATAGTTCCCTTCTATGTAGCCTAAGCAGCAGGCCTGAGACGTGATTTTACAAGGGTAACAAGACCCTTATTTTATAAAGCTTTACCTATATGCAACACTAGTCTGACTAATAAACCTAATAAAATTTGAGTAGAAAACTTACATGTTCAATTTATTTCCCTGGTTTCCTAAAATTTATGTTCTATCTCTCTAGCGGTGAATTTTTCCAGATGACCAAAGTAATGTGAATTCTTCATTGGATCAAGTTTTCCTTGCATGTACAAGGGGCAAATAAATTTTCACAGGAAATTTATGTTATGAAACTCTTTTATGAGCATCAAAATGAGAGAACAATATAATAGTGTAACAGTTGATAATAGTTTTAACTTCACAGGTACTGGTCAGCTTGAGAGCCAAGCTTCAAACCCTCTATTTCTAGAGATACATGAGAGCTGCTTCATGGAATAACATGCACATGGATGGAATAATTTGGTCTTTGGATGTCCTGACAAGGAAGTTACATTGCTATGATGATGGAACCAGGTCACCTCATAATCATTTGAAGAAGAAATAGACAATTTAAACATTATACTTGTACTACATACTTACACTCCATTAATTGTTAGGTGTTCTTAAGTTACCTTGCAGCTAGAACATTAAAGTGTGGACTTCATAATAACTATATGGAGGAATTATAGAAATCAGAGTTATTTGACAGAAGAATTGAATGAAGAATAATGTTTTCTATTATTATTTCTCTTTACATAAACAAACAGTGAAGACTCAAATGTCATTCATGGAGACCACTCTAGAAGGAAAAAGTGATTTCTGTAGTTGAAAGAAAATTACAGTAAGAAAAAAAAAGTTTTTTTTAGATATTTTATGTATTATAGCTTAATACAACAGTTTACTGATGGTTGCATAATATCTTGGAAATGACAACTTAATAGAAACATTTTTCAGACTGTGAGCAATGCTTGCAACTTAATTCTGAGTCTAGAAAACTATCCATTATAATTAATTTAAGCAAATTTCTAATTAGCTAACAGAAGTGGAACAGATTTGAGTTGATGTGAGATATTTATTTAATAGAATAAATACTTATGTTTTAAAAAGTTTTTAGCCATTGCAGATTTTGTAACTTGCTCTAAGAGGTTCATCCTGTCCTTAAGCATCCAGAGGTGTGGTTGCAATGCATATACAAGGTCTTCCAGAAGAAAACAAATCTATGATGTACCTCTATTATGATGACAAGTAGAAATAATATTCTTCTCACTTAAGGAAGTTTATACATGCTTTTACAGTCTGTGAAGGATTCATTATGCTTGGCTGAACTTACACAGACAAAGTAGGAATCAGTCTGAATTTTATCTGAAACCTGAACTTTCTGCTTTTCTTTCTTAGACTGACTCAGAGTAGATTGTCTGCTCTGTACATATAATTAAAAGTCTATAACATATACTTATGAGTCTATAGTTGTTATAAATCTATAATATAGTTGTGGTCTATACTCATTTTGGAATCTATCATTTTGTGCTTCCTATCATTACGTGTTTTAAATGGCTAATCATGGGATTTTCTGGTTGAGATCTTGTGGTTCAGATTTGCTGACATCATGGTTTAAAGAAATATTTTATAAGCCCTCACAGGTGTATAAGGGTATGGCAGAATTTTACTCTGGATCTGTATATCAGTTTATGTCCTTGGGCCCAACCAACCAAAAATCCCTTGAATGCTGTCAGATTTCACCCGTGTTTCGAATTTTGCTAAACAGATGGGGAGCAAACTCCCTGTATTTGCTTCCTGAAAGAAGCACAGGAAGAGACTAATAATAATCATATAAATGAATGTCATTTCTGCTTGAAACATTTCTGTTTGTGTACATACACAGAGTGCTATACACAAACAATAAACTGGTATACTGACTGCAGATGGTAATTTAAAAAATTAATATATTACTAAGTAGACTTGTCTTCCCTTGTAAAACTGAATAAGGAGGTCACTGAATTCGTTTTCTTTAAAACGAAGTCTGTGACAGGTATTTCCGACAGAGAGCTAGTAATATAATCAAAACCAAATATTAATATTTAAGACTTTAGTTTAAATCACAGTCTGGTTTTTGTCCTTTTTTTTTTTTTTTTAAGTAGGGATCTGTTTCTTGTGTGCTATTTTTAAGCAATTGGCAGATTAGTCTCTGAAGCTATAGGAACCTCTACCATTTACATCTTTTTTTCAGCAGAGAAACTTTAAGGCATTTCACAATTCAGTGAATCATGTATGTTTTTCACTTGTTTTTTTTTTCAGCTTCTTACAGAGTTCTTGTTTCCTCCACCATTCCCAGAAAGTCAGGTTCAGGGGCCTCCAGGAAACACATCTCCACTGCAGCCCTGATTAATTAGGAATTAAACATCATCATTGTAAGAAATTCCTTACTAGGAAGACATTCTTTACTGTGAGGGTGGAGAGGTACTGGAACAGATTGTCCAGAGAGGTTGTGGGTGCCCCATATCTTGGAGTGTTCAAGATTGGGTTGAATGGGTCTTTGAAAAACCTCGTCTAATGGACAGTGCCCCTGCTCATGGCAGGGGGGTTGGAATGGACTGCCCAGGGAGGTGGTGGAATCACCATCCTTGCAGGTGTTTAAGGAAAGACTGGATGTGGCACTCAGTGTCCTGGTCTAGTTGGCAAGGTGGTGTTCGGTCATAGGTTTGACTCAATGATCTCAAGGGTCTTTTCCAGCCTAACTCTGTGGTTCTGTGAACTAGATGGTCTTGAAGGTCCCTTCCAACACAAGCCATTCTATGGTTCTATGATCATTAAGATCTTGGTTGAAGATACTACCCTGCAAGAAAAGACAAGGACTGTGCCCAATGTGCCTTCCAGAATCCCTCAGGAATTCTGTGGTCCGTGTTATGACTTTCACAGAGTGACTTTGAACACTGTGCTTGTACTTCACATCACTTGTAATGTAAATAGAATGTGCTCTAAATTTCTTCTCTGCCAACTGCAGCTTGCACACTGTGTCAGTTTTGTTGTTCACCTTGTGTCAAGACTTATCTGATGGGTCAGAAACATCAGCCAATTTTTCTTTCAGCTGATCATCCAGAGTGGTATTTGAGTAGAATATTTTTAGGCAAATAATATGTTTTTATTAATTTTCAGCTTATATTCTATGCCTAAAGGTACTTCATTAGAACATGTGCTTACTTCAGAGATCCTTTTTGTGCCTTTAAATCTCATACGGAAAATAAGCAATCCCTTTTAGAATCACGAGCAACATAGGAAGGGCTTGTTTCAGGGCTAAGCTCATGGATGAATAGATCAATGCTGAGCAAGCAGGGCTAAACATTTAAGTATTTTTTATCAATTGGAACCTTACTACCTTTTTTGAAGATGCAAGGTGTGTTTCAGAATTCTGATTTGTTAATTTTGTTCCTGATGGAACATACCACTTAACTATATTCACCTTTGTGTGTGTGTGTGTTTGTTCCTACTGACCAAGAGTTCCATATCTGGGACATGTTCTCTCACATTAAAGCCTATATGAAATTGTAATAAAAAAGTAAATGCGTTTGATGCATATATCATGCATTACATGCTTTTATATAGACTTATCTGTTTTGTATCCCATGACTAGGAGGCACAGAGCTTCATGATGAGTTCTGTAACAAACAGAACTAACTGGATATTTTCTTGGAGACAGTTGGAGACAGCTTTCAGCAGAAAATCTGTTTCCTGAGCCCAACATGTTTTCATTCCTGCATCTTATTACCATATTTACTTCCATGGATTTTATGATAATCCTCTGAAGTAATGCTTGGTTATATTCTTGCCTAGCTACCATCTAGGTTAGAGACTCAATATCATTTCTTTTAGGCTTGGGTGATATCTAGTTACTACAAGTTTCTGGTCTGTGCAATCCAAACATTTTTGATCTGCTATGAGATCTAGGCAGACCGGCTAGAAAAATAATTTTGGCATAATTAGTATGCCAGATGAACTGCTTATAAGATATCAGAAGTAAATATGTCTAATACAGCCAGGAATAACTGAGTACTTTTTATCATGGAGATGGGAACTTAAAGTACTTGACAGACTTAACCTTGGCTCTGGGTTCTGTCACAGAGAGCTTGGACATCAAGAAATTCAAGAAATTTCATCACATTATGGCTGGTGTTTTTTATGGTCCCTGTAAGAGTATATATTTAAAAAATAAAGAAACTGGACATGAATTATGTGGAAAATGCATTAGTCAAATAAAGTCTAATGTCCCAATCAATCAGTGTTAGACTTGAGTGTAACCATGGAAATATGATTATG
The DNA here is from genome assembly GCA_013397075.1 of Rhabdornis inornatus. Taxonomy (NCBI): domain Eukaryota; kingdom Metazoa; phylum Chordata; class Aves; order Passeriformes; family Rhabdornithidae; genus Rhabdornis; species Rhabdornis inornatus. The sequence goes on from VWZS01010175.1 coordinate 608,892, forward strand.
AGCAGAAATCACAGAAAAGGTAGAAGGAAACTACCAAGAACTTTGTTTTGACCTAAAAGTTCTGTATATAATGCAATTCTTGCAGTGAAGAAGCAGAATGCCTTCACTAAATTGAGAAAGATTAGAGGATGGACAGCTCTTCGTAAAAAACATATTAGCAGGGCAGTAGCAAACATCTTCAAGTTATCAGGATTGCCTTGACAATGGAAAAGAACAAGTCACACTGTGAATTTGAAATTGCTTTCCTAATGTTCCTTTTCAAACGTACCTGTTTATCTCCAGACTGTAGGAATTAACATCACACTACTTAATAGCAAAGGCTGACCTGTTGATTTGAGGAATTAAGGCCAGTGCTACTATGACTTTTGCCATAAAAGGAGGAGCTTGAAGGGTAGAAGAAAGACTTGCCGCCCTCAAAGTCAAAACAAAATTTTCTTAAAGGTACTATAGTCATTGCCATAATAGTTTTTGTGGTCCAATTTTAAAGGACAAAAATTTTCTTTCCAGGATTGGCAGTCCATTAAGAATTCATGACTTGTTCATTTCTCTAAGTTTGACTGACACATTTTCTAGTTAGTTTTCTCTGGGTGATTTATGTAGAAAAAACTTTCAATGAATGAAGAACTGAAAACTTCGTCTCATACATATGGCCTCAACAAAAATTCCTAATTATGTCTTATCAGGAAAAATACTTTTGACTAAGTAATAAGAAAATGAAGTCCAAGGGTTTATTTATAACAAAATACTGTACCAATATATAGTACTTAGGAACCTGGAGTGGGATCCATGAAACCAGATACATTTCTCAAATTCCTTGCCCAGGAAGACTCATTGTAACTAGGTAACTTGAGCACCTCATGACGTGTTGGCACAGAGAGGCAGGCGTGACCCATGGTTTCCACCCACACTGTGAGGAGACTGACTGTAAGATAGATCCAGTCCAAAAATAGGTATATACATATTATGTCAAGCCTATGCCTTCATATAGTTCCATCAGACTGGCCTTAATAAGTCACTATTGTGGCTATCACCTGCAAGAGTGCAGCTGCAAGGCATTTGCAGACTGAAAATAGCTTGTCTTCCACCAGTTTGGGCTGCTGTCATGTTAACTCAGCTTGACTCATACTGACGTGCTTCAGATAATCTTTTTAGATACTGACAGATGGCTCTCTACATTCACTGTGTGGCCACAAAGGAAGGATCAAAAGGTTGAGCCCCATACCTTCTTTGTCCCAAATCTGCAAATCCTACCTCTCCATCCAGACAGGGATGGATGCTCACTTCAGGTTGAAGCTGGATTATATTGCACAACCATAAGGACACAAAAGTCCGGACCAGCAAGGGAAAAAAGAAAAAGAAAGTGTAAATATTTCACTGGAGACAGGCCTTGTGGCCATACTAGGAACAAGAAAAATTCCAGTGTTGTGACTGTTTCTTTTAATCCACTCATGAATTTTATCTTGTGACATTTTTTGTGCAAACAGTGTAAAGTAATTTGACACAGTAGGAATTGAGACACCTGCAAAACTCAAACAATATGTAGTTGAAGGCATCTGGATCACATTTTTAGTGTTAAATTTTGCATAAGTTGCACTTCATGATCATAACACAATATTGAATATAGCCCTAAAATTCTTCAGAATAATGTTGGACTCAGAAATTATTTTAAAGTTGTTTATGACTTCTGAGTACTATTCCCTTTTCCTTTCCTCCCTACACCACATATGCTTCTTAATTAGAGCTCTTCTTTCTAGAAATTACAAACTCAATTTGTTTTGGCCTAGGATTTCAATTTTTAAGGAAAAGGTAATGTCCAAAGTTATTACTTGGTAATATATATAGAGAAGTGGTAATTTGATGCTAATGACATTTTTTTTGGTATGAAAATTCTTGTCATTCTTTGAAAGTTACTATACTACTTTTGGTACATATAAGTTAAAGGCCTCTAGTCTCCAAAGATTTATTGTCATGATTAATTTTAAACATCTGCTTAGGTCATTGGTTTTTATGAGGTTACTTGTGCTCAAATTTAAGCATGTGAATATTTTATGTAAAAACAAGGCTGTGACTTGCTACAGACTAACAGAGTTAAATAAAAAAAAGTTAAAAAGTTTAAAATAGAACAGTTGGAAGAGCTATATTAGCCCCATAAAATATGTCACTACAATATTTGAAATGCTTTAAAATAATATTACATTTTTAGAAGTGCAAAAGCCATATTTTCACTATTTAAAAAAATCAAATATCAAATAAGAAACTAAAATGTAAGTATAAATTTGCTAAGGTAATGCATACAAAGAAATGGGGTTAGTCTAGGAACTCAAAATTTCTCCAACATTCTTTTGGTCAAAATAGGGTTTGTTGTTATATATATATATAAGTGCACCCATACATATGCCTGTCATAAAAGCAAACATTTTGTTTACTTTTATTTCTTGTTTTTTATTATTATATTTATTGTTTGTCGGTGTTTGTAATATAATTAGCAATGGGACAGCGAGAGTGAAACACACAGGAACATGGTCTCCTTTCAAGGTAGGAAAGGGACAACTTTTTGGAACACTACAATCTCATACAAAGACTAGTTCGCAGGACCAAGAACAGATTCAAACTCATTGGTCCAAGGAAGACAACACCCCCAGGGAACAAGCTTTCACCAAAACACCATGTTTCTCACACATCCCTCCTGTCACAAGGCTAGATGCCAAACACTGCTATCAATTTTGTTTTCCTTTGAGCAGCCTGAGAAAACTCAGACTGCTCCTTTCCCTCTCTGTCCAGTATGCCACAATTGTGGGTTAAGCCCCATAGTCAGCTAACCCCTGCACAGGCACTCACTCACTGCCCTGCAATTGGATGCAGGAGAGAATAAGAAGGGTAAAAGTGAGGGGGCTCATGGACTGAGGTAAAGACAGTTTAATTGGGAAAGCAAAAGTTGCAAACCAAAAAGCTCAAAAGATGGCAGATTAAATATCAGGAAGAAATTGTTTACTGCAAGGGTAGTAAGGCCCTGGAACAGTCTGCCCAGGGAGGTTGTGGAGTGTCCCTCACCAGACATATTCAAAACCCACATGGGTGCAGATCTGTGCCCTGTGCTCTAGGATGGCCCTGCCTGAGCACAGATGTTGGACCAAATTACCCCACTGTGGTCCTGTCTAGTCTTGCCCATTTTGTGATTCTGTGAAATGAACAATTCCGTATCTGCTGGAAAAAATTCTATGACTCTTTAGAAATGTCTTAGACACAAGCAGAAGGACTTGTCTGAGAGAGTTTCTGTGATTACCAGCAGTGTTTCCAGGATGTTTCTCAATACATCTATCCATACAGCAGTGCCTGTCAATTGGTCTAGGTCCAGAAGGAGCTTCTTAGAGTAAGGATATGATGGTAGGGCTGTCTGAAATTCCCACCTGAAGACGTTCTGTGATAATTTGTTGAATATATTCTTTGAAACCAGATAGCAGCTCAGTCAGCCACCTTTTCTCACACCAGTTCCTTGTCTCATCTTTGCTCAAAATAGATGTGAAGTTCTGGGCCACTCCAGGAATAGACTGAATGTGCTGGTTATGTGCACAGGCACAGCCCTGACATACTGGTAGTCCACAAGTGTAACTGAATTTTCTTGTTATACTTTAACAATTATTACTTTAATTCCATAAGTTTTCCTAGAGGGTCAGCCTGTTTACAAAATAGCAGTTTCTTTTCGAAGAGACTGGGATTTCTTTAATGCACACAAGATAAAAACTTATTCTGATGTAAATAGATTCATTCTCTTTTGTGAAAGCTGAATTAAAGTATTTAAGCAATAATGTCTTTCAAGCCTTTCTTAACACTGTTCTTCCCTGTTTCTTAATAAGCATGTGAAATCTTCTCCCAGGTGAAATAATGAACTACAACTGGAGTTACAGCAGTTGCAGGGTTATCCTTCCGCTTTATTGAGTTAATCTTTATCAACTCCAGGAAGGTCATTCCTGGCAGATTTTGTCAGATCTGTTCTTAAGGGCTGCCAATCTTGAGTCTCTACAATTTAGTTCAATAATGTGTTTAGTTCTTAGAAGTCCTTCTGACAGAAAATCTTTCTCAAAGTCTAGCTTAAAATTATCCTGCTTTATTTTAAGTCTGATACTTTTTGACTTTTCGACTATGGATATTGAGAACAGAAGATTTTACATACATTAAGGCAGTTGCCATGCCTTCAGTTTTCTCTTCAGGCTACAACAACTCTTCTTATGGAAACTCTCTTACTAAGCCATAGGTGTTAGAGCTCTGTCACTGTTACGGTTTTTTTTCCTGGATTTTATCAAAATGTACCATATCTTTTAGTTCTGCAAATATCATTACCATTTTATCTTTACAATAGAGGATATGTATTTTGAGAATAGAAAGCAGATTTCCAAAAGGTTAAATTGCTAAATGAAAATCAAGTGAAAAAAGAATTTCAGATTTTCTCATGGGAAATGATCATAAAACATATGGATAGATATAGTTTTCATTTTGTGGGTTCTGCCAAATCCAGCTTTGATTTTTATTCACTATGGCAGAAATTCAGTGAACATCATCCTGTAGTTACAGAGTGAGCAAAATAATGTAATCATGTACATCAAAAGTATATGGGAAAGTTTCTATTTCATTAAGCAAGTGGACTGGAGAACTGGTTCACTAAAAAGTAGGCCAAGAGCTCCTGGGTACAATATACCAGTGGATCTCATGCTCATTGGTTTCTTATCATATCTTGGCCACCCTTGCCAGCGCAAAACTTGCACATCACTTCTGATCATTCTCCCACAGCCAGTTTCTGGTTGTGTTTCGTGATTTAGAATTGAAGTATAGAAGCAAGGAAAGCTGGAGAAAGAGATTTTCATTGACTTATTTTCCTGCTCATTTTCTCCCTGTTATTTGGGATCACAAAGGCAGCAGCACCTTGCACAACAATGATATCAGGCATAGAGTTTCTTGCATTAAACTCTTACTGAATACTTCAAGTAGGGACAGTTCAATTTATACTTGCCCTGTGATATATATTTTTTAATCTACATATCTGCAACTGACCAAAGAATGATTTTTTGCTCGGATCCACTATCCTGGTTCTCTACTATTATGTTATATATTTGTTTTAATGCTAATTAATTTTGTACCATTGATTTTTCCATAGCTAAAGTCAGAATCTATAGCTATAACATTTCTTAACATCTTAATGGTTTCCCTTCTGTCAGTAAATCCCTTCCCTCGTTCTTTGTTATTTTTTGTCTTTTTTCTACCAACTGATCATATTTGCAGTTTCCCTTTCTTCCATTACCTCTTCTCTGTTTTGTTTCACAGATAAAGGAAAAAAAGACAAAGACACAGAAAAGTATTTCCACTTTTTGCTTGGGCTGTTATGTTTATGTAAGTCTCTTGCTGTCCTTATTCTTCATCTGTCTTTCTCACGTTATTTTAGGACTGTAACTGTTCTTTGTTTGCTGATGCTGCTAATGTTTACAACAATATTCCTGAAGTTTTACTTCCCTTATTGCTGTTCCTGTATTAGAAAAAAACACACTAATAAAAATCCCACATTTGTACTGCCCCTTTCATCTGCTATGCCACTGATATTCTACTCAGATAGCACTTAGAAAAAGCAATTTCACAATGCATAAAATTCAACAGGAGCCAGAAATAATTAGGTTAATATTGTTTAGTCCTCTGATTACAGTACTTTTCTTGTCAGGCTGTCAGTGTTGGGATAACTTCTTGTTCATGTTTTCAGACTCTCTGCTAATATGACTTTGAGCAACTAAAAGAATATTTTTGAATATATAAAATTAGGAGGCAATATGTACTCTTTATGGCTTTTGATAATTAGCCACAGCCACTATAGTGTCCTTCATTTTACCTAAAAGTTTGTCCTTGAACAAATTCTAGGCCTCTTCTGTTCTCATTGTGCTTTGTGATGATCTTTGCCTTTTCATTGATTCAGCACTTACCTTTGAGCCTTACTTTTCAAATATGTTGAATTTGCCTTTTATCAGCTTAAAAATGTGAATCTCATGCATATTTACATTGCAAGCTGTGACAGTTCTGGAAGAGGTCAGTTGTGTCAACTGCTCTATACATCCACAAGAAACTCTATTATCTCTTGAACAGACACAGCTTTACAATGTGTAAAACTAAGCATATTTTTCTGACAATATTACCTTCTTATTTTGAAACTCAGAGTTTGGGGGTTTAGTTTTACAGTTTTAAATAAGAATGGTCTTAAATTAATACTGTAAAAGAAGAAAAGTTTGAATGAAAAATATCATTCTTCCATTATAGCTTTTTGGCTGTCACCAAGGAACAGTGTTAGCTTTAAAATTATAGCTGTGACTTCTTTTTCATTGTAATATCAATTTTTCTCATTATGGAATGATAAGGGCAGAGGATCTTAACTGAAAAAAAAACAAACAAAAACCCAAAAAGTCTGTTGAATAAGATATTTCATAGGCTAGAACCTGATTCAAAACTCTTCTTTGCACTACAAGAACACAAAATATTTGCATTTCATTGCTTTTAGTTTTATCTCCTCTTTTTTGTAGTTGGACTTGGTCTGTTAACTCATTTTTAAAATATACATGTCTTTATGATGATCACCACTGGGGTAAATTATTGGTGAAATTGAGCTTTGTCTTGAATTGGATTTAAAGCTCATGGGAAGAGTCAGGACAAAGGAAAAATTACACAAGTACAGTAGGTGAACTCTACACTGACCTTCAACATTTCAGAGTAGGAATTGCATGAAAGACGAAAGATGATGCTAGGACAGCTGTAACCTAAGAAAAGAAGAAGCAAAGCTAGGGTTTACAAAATACATAATAAAACTAACCTCTAGTGGGAACAATTTTATTTGTTTTAGAGAAATCCTAACCTATCTATACATATGTTCTTAATTGAAATTGCAAAGTACTGCCTGCACAGTTTCCTTTGCTGCCATTTTGCTGGTTCCTATGATCACTCTGAGTGATATTGGTCACTTACTCTCATATAAACACTTTTATCTCTTTTAAAGTTCCAAGATACTCTTTTTACAGTATTTATTATGTTACAAAAGAAGTTATACAACAATCTTTTTGGAGTCTTATGTTGCTCTGATAATGACAGGCTGAATTTATCCAGAAGGAGACTCTAACATCTAATGAAAAAAGAAAACTCAGCTCTTCCCAATGCTGAAAAAATATTTAGAAAGCAGAACTAATGGTAATTTATCATTTATGACAGCATCTGACAAACATTTTAAACCCTGTTGTATAGCTTTAAATTCTATACGTAAGTTAGCATGAAAAACTGAAGTTACTATCTTCAGAAATTATTAAGGGAGATATTTCAGTACAAAAATACAGAAAAGAAAGAGGGCAGCACATGACATTTTTTACGTTGAGTTAGAACAGACTTTTGACAGCTTCATGAAATATTTTGATAGAAAGAAGAACACTCTCATCAAAAAGGTTTCATTTCTTGAGTTCTTATTAATACATGCCTCAGTCTCTTGTTAGACTATGGAACTATATATTCCATAGTCTAATACAGCAGAATTCAGACAGGATTTCTGTGAAATGTCACATGTAATGTCAATTATTTTATATAAGATTCATGTTTGGGGAATTGACCTTTACTTAAATATTAGAGATTACTCACTTCTATAGGAAATAAATTATCATTCTTCTTCAAAAAATGGTGTTTGAAAGGACAGCATAGGAATATCAGCAGATATTGTTTCTTGTGTCACAGAACATACATATTTCCAGTGTTATGTCTTCCATTTCTTCAGCCAAGAAAAAAGAGAGAGGAAAAAAGGAATTTTACCCAAGTTTTAGACTAAAAAAAGCTACTGTGTTTTAAAATGCATTTTTTCAGATTTCCTTTTGGACTTTTTTATTCAGGAGATGCTAGGAAACAAGTTAACTAGAGCTGAATGCAAGCTCTCTACCCAGGACTCTTCACTGCACTGGGCCTTTTCTGCCTACATTCATATTCTCAGAATTTTATCAGAGATTCTTATAGCAACAGGGAAAACATTCACACTGATAAAAAAAGCCAGGAAGAATTACATCAGCATACTGTTCCTCTTACATGTCTACCCTAGGTATCATCCTGTCACATTCTGATCTCTTTGGCTTGCTTTCATTAACAAATGATAACCAGACCTGGTTTTAGTTTCATTGCTATTAAACCACAGGGCGTAGGGTTTAATGTGCATAGGAAGAAAACAGATGTACTTGCAACAAACCAAGAAAAAGTGTTTTTTCAAATATCCTTCATAACTTTGTATATTTTAGGAAAAAAGTATTTGCATACATCCACAGACTCATTTGAGAAACTTTTAACACTTTTCCATACTGAGTAGCATTGCTCTTGGTAAATGGTGTCAGTGAAAAAATCACTGAAGTAAAGGTGGCTTTCATTATCAGTATGTATAAAAACATGGTCCTTACACATGTCATTTGTTCTTAAACTACTTGGTATCCTTAATTAGTGCCAAAAAAGAAAGATTAAACTTTAACCTTGTTTTGTAGACTTTTCATTTTTAAGGAAGTAATTCTAAATGGTCAGAAAGCAGGCTGTCATTGCCAATCACATGCACACTGTACCATAAAAATAACAGAAAGATGACCCAGCTGCAGATTAAGAAAGGCAGCTACTTGAAAGCCACTTCTTTACTTCTTTAGCCTTTATACTCACTTCCACTAAACTACATGCTTCAGGGGAAAAAAAAAAAGTAATTGTTTTGTTTTTTGTTTTGTTTCTGTGTTTGGAAGAAAATGGAAATGGTATTGAAAATTCTGTAGATATCTAGTAGGGGCTCCATTTGGCCACTGCATCTTTTTTCTGTTTCTTTCTATATTTTTCATTTGTATTTTTCAATTTTCAGGGCACTTTGGAAAGAATAATTTAATGTGAATTATTCCTCTGTTGGAGTTTCCGTGCTGAGACTGCAGTGAATGTCGCTCTTTGTAGCCCAGGCTCTATCACAAGGCAGAGTTTTATTTCTTTGTGCATGTGTCAATTGAAACAATTTATTTGAAGACTTTGAGAGTGAAAGAATAAGCTAAAAAGAGGCTAATAAAAGTCAATATCTTCCCTTTGAGCAGTGTCAATCAATTTGAGTGAAACAGATTCCCTGCTTGTTCAATAAGAAAATTACTTTGTGTCAGAAATGACCTGGAGGATTCTTGGGTGTCCTCATTATCAAGAAATACCTGGTGTTTTGGTCTAGCATTACCTATTTAATTGGCAACAGCTTATTTGTATTAAGTTATCTGTTTCAGACAATTTAGAAGAAAATGTCATTTTATTAAATTATGTCAAACTGAAAGATAAGTAGGAGTTCCCATAAAAAAAATACTATAGTAAGTTGGGAATCGTTTGTCATTAAAACACCTTGGTAAATTGATAATGTATAGTGGATGTTTAATTAACTCAGCAAAGACAGGTTTGAAATTTTCATAATACTTTCGTAATACTTTTTTGTATTAGTCTTATTCAAAGAGAGGTTCCTTTATATGCCCAATGTCTCTTATCTGGCTCGTATTTTAGTGGTAATTGTAGTAGTGAAAAATAAATAGGAAAATGTAAATTTACTTAAAAGGTCTTTTTCATTTAAGTGGTAAAAACATTCAGCTTGTACATTGAATGCAGCTTTCTTGACAGTATTCATCAAGTCAGTGAGACCTTAAGAGAGTAGAAAAATTATTTTTAAAAATAAATGTATAATTTTTATTTAAAATATTCTAATCAATAATTTGTATTTAGGTAACTAATTTGCATCTAGGTACCTAAGAAAATTCTTTTTTTTTTTATGTAACACAGGATTATTACATACTTAGCACATCATGCTACAGTGGGCTTCAATCGTGGATTGCTAAGGAATATTTTGTCTAAACTTTCACAACAGGCTTGTTTTATCTGGCTTCTGATTATTTTTTTTTTTTTTGGGGGGTCTAATTTCCAGTCTTTAGGCTCATTTTTTCATGCTTTACTTTACAGATCAGTAAAAAATATACAATCTCTATGCTAAACAGTGTTAGAAACAGTTCATCTGAGGCATCTAATGAGATTATTGCTTGTTTTCAAGGCTATTTAAAATGCTTTTTAGTCTTTGTTCACACCAATCTTCTTAAGGGAGACATGTTAAACACCCACACATGCTTTTCTATCCCTACCATAAATGTTGTACAATACATACACTAAAATACACAGCTTGACTGTAATTTGGTCCTTGGCTGATAGAAAGCTCCAAAGATCTTGTTTCTGCCTACAATCTTTTGAAAAATTATCCTCTTCCACCATAGACAACTTCTCTGCTAAATATTGTCTTGTTAATACTGGAGTGGAGGTAGAGAGAAATAAATGTCTGGCAAAAAAATTCTTATAGAAAGTTGATATAGGATAGCATGCCTGCTTTCAGGAATTAATTAATTTTATATATGGACAATTGCAGATAAGATCAGAATTGTCAAAAATACTTGGTGAAGTACTAAAAATGCATTCTAAGATGACCTACCATTTTTTATTCCCTTCTGTGGTGCTGCATGAAGGATGTTTTATTCTGTACTATGTAATTACTGATGTCCTTCTGCTGTGTTTTGCCTACACATTAAAGATGGAGAAAGACAACTGATCAACACAAACTTTATTTCTACAAGTCAAAAATAGGCTAAATATCTCCAACTTCAAAGCATAGCTGAAAAGCATAGCATTCTTTATCCACAAGGCTCCAGCTGTTCTTCTTATGGCCACACCTATAAATAGCAGTAGTAGATTAATTAGAAATTCCTATTTTCTCAATCACTCCTCATTTAAGGAAAATTCCAAGGTGATGTTTCTAATTCATTTTTCTCTCTACCACTTACAATATCTCAAAAAGCACTCTATTCTTTCACGATCTTCTTCACTGAGAAATATGGATGCAGTTTGCCACACAAATGTTATAAGTTTTAATTTACATGCTTCTCCATAGGTGATAACTGAAGATGGGGGTTGGTCCCCCCATAAGTTAAATGAACATTCCAGAAGTTCCATTTTCTGATTCAGCTGAAATATCCTATAGTGGGTTCAACATGTGTAGAAAATGTGTCCAACCACTCATTAATTAATTTAGTGATAACATTACTCATTATGAGTTCATTTCCATTGCTGCAATTGTTTTAAATGTTTTGGTAAGGTTTCCAGAGTAATTCAGTATTAATTCCAATACTAATTAAGTGGATCCATGTTGCTGAGAATCCCCGATATACTGAGTATTTCAGTATATCAGAAAACTTTGATGTCCTCATCAGAGTGAACAAATGCCTTACTGTTCAGAAAAATATCTGTGGGAAAGGAAATAAAGAAGTTAGTGCAGAATAAGCCTTAGTCTTTTCTATGTTCTATTTCAGACTCTCAGTTCTTAGGAGCAGGCATCATGTTCCTTACCTGTGGTGACAATGAGGTGGCCTTCATGGCTGAGTTAGAGAAGGAGAATGTAGTTCAGTGCTCTTGCCATAACGTGTGCAAGCAGCACTGCTAGGGCTTACTGAAACATAAGGGACCTTTCAGTGAAGATGGCAATGGCAGGATTGGCTCTTTTATTCAGTAAATTGTACAAGTGACTATTTTTTGCCATGTTTAGATTCAAAACAGAGGAAATATATTTTCATTTTCACATTGCTGAGTTATATGGTAGTGCGTCACATGCTCTTCTCAACCAGGACAGAAGTTTACTGTCAGTCTAGAAAAAAACAAGACAGAATTAAATTTGAAATATTTCAACTCTTGTTTGTAAAATGGTGACCTGAGTCTGAGTAGATAGCTAAGAAGGGGGAGGGATGGGGAAGGAATACTTTTGAGCTGTTATTGTGTGTTATATAAGTATTTCATGGAGCTATTAATATGAAAAACAAGAACTCTTTATTCTAGTTTTCTTTAGGTACAAGAAAAAAACCCAAACAAATCAAACAAAATACTGTCACTCTTTGCAGAGCTGTAAAGAAGAGAGAAAGTGCCTTTGCAATATGCTGTACCTACACTTCCAAAGAATTGAGATGTGCTTGAAAAGAAAAATCACTTTAAGAAGCTTTTTGTGGCTGTTGTACTAATATGTCTCAAACATTCTTCCAAAGCAAGCCCCGAAGTATGGCAGACCACTAAACCTAAATTTCTATTTTAGTGTTTATTATTGAATTTTTCATCTGTATATTCTCCTTCAGTACTTTAAATTAACTTTTGCAACAAGGGAATAATAACATGTTGCTCTTTTTCATTGACTCCATCTCACAACATAAAATGATGAGAAATTGAGTATATAAAATTAAGTGACCGAGTTAGTATTAGAAATTGAAGGGTGATTCTGAAACCTGCCATAAAAAATCAGATACCTTTGTTCATTAGTTTTTTTAAGATGCTTAACATGCCTTTAAAGAGGATGAACTGCAAGATATATTTACACCCTCTCAAACTGAAATTTGTGAATAAAATAGGAATTATGTTTTCAAAATATCTGAATGTATTATTACTCTCTGCTTAAAGAAAATTAAAAAAAAAAAGTTCTTGATAAAGGAGAGATGATATCATGCAAAATTATGATGTCAGAAGACATGGAAATTCCAGGAAATCAAGAAAAGATTCCAAGAGGAAAATCACAGATCTCTGAATGTATCTGAGAGGCATGGGAGTAATGATGAAAATTTGAGAGTAACTGCAGTGAAGACAAATGCAAGTGGATAGCAATATACCCTTATCAAACTGATAACAGAGATGGAAGAGAAAATATTGGAGGATGAGGGAAAGATTCTAGAACAAATAAATCAGAAAAATACAGAGTGATTTCTAAGCACAAAGTGCATTATCTAACACTGAAGAGAGTAGATGGCAAATGGACTCAGGAGGTGAAAGTTCACATTGTGATACTAAGTAAAAAGAGTAAGAATCTAAAAGTACTTTTAGAGATTGCATGCCAAACAACTTTGATTTTGGTTTTGTTGGGTTTGTTGGTTGGTTGGTTTCTTTCTCAAAGAGATATTTATACAGTCACAAAATTACAAAATAGTAAAGAATGTTGGCAAGGAGTTGCTTGCTGCAACTTATTATTTACATAGGGAGTCTAAAAAAAGACATACAGTGAAGCTTCTTCATTTGATTGAGTTTAAAGCTTCCCTTTTGCAACTCTTATACTGTATTTCTCTTCTACATATCCTTTGGAAACCATTGCATGACACTGGGTGGTGTATAAGAGTGTTGTAAATCATGGAGGTGAATAAGGATTATATCATACAATATGAGAATGTGGAAGGATCAAAAAAAAATTCTCAGGTAACAGGTGTAAAATAAACAACTGTAATAGTTTTTCCACTCAGCACAAGACGTTCTAAAAAAGTCTAAAAATGGTTCCAACCAGTTCATGGAGAAATGGTTTGTCTATGGCCATCAAACATCACATTTCAAGTAGATGTTCCAGCTGTAAAAGGCACATGCTGTCGTTTTGTGGAAGAGGAAAGAAAAAGGCAAGCCCTGTGCACATCCTGTCTTATGTTCTTCCATACATACAAGTTATGCTCTGCTATTAGTGGTGCTATACTTTGATCTTCCTCCACTTATGGTAATATATGTATGATGGTATATGCATTTCACTTGGTAATTTTATGTAGCTCAGAATCTGAGAAATAATTTAGTTTGGAAATACCCAATCTGTGATTTCCACATAATATTTTTCTGGTGCAACTGTTTTTTGGTTTTTTTTTATTTCCTTACTATAGGAAGTTTTCCTCATTAATTTCTGATTTAATTCTGTTCTTTTTTTTTTTTCTTAATTTAAATGAGCTCTTTCTTAACAGTGACTGATCTCGTTTAAATGCTTTTTATTAATAGTTTTGTTTATTTGTCTGGAATGTCTCTGAATATCTGAGTTTAGGGAGGAAAAGCCTAATGTCTTTCACAAGTAGTATCTGGACTCTCTAAAACAAGAGCTAAATTAGGTCAAGCTATAAAACACAGGCAGAAGCATGTTTCATTAGGTAATATTCATAGTTCTAGTATTAGAGGAATTTGTAGCACAGATTCATCCTAGAAAGATTTAAATATTGTATATTTGCAAATATTCCAAGGACTGTGAAATACTTAGCAACAAAATAGACAACAGACATTATTCCTGTCCTATGAGTAATATATATGTAGTAATATAAATTTACAAAAAAGTGTTTATGAAGGAATAATGTTAAGGGTTACAATGAGTTTTTATCCAGATTGCTTGCATAATTTTAGATGAATGGCTTTCTTAAAATAACAGCAACAACAACAAAACAAAACCACACCCATATTTTCTGGGTTTGTCTTGCTTTACATAGTTTTCCTCAGTATCAAATTTACATACTCTGAAACTGAATAAAGTATGTGGTGCTCCTGGAAACACATTTAAGAACGGAAATAATGCCTGTAGTCTATAGCCCAAAAAGTAAATTAAAATTATATCAGGCTCTGCAAAAAGTTTCTCACACAAAACTCATGGTCGTGCAAAGCTGAAGTGAACAGAGTGAAAAAGCAGTCTAACTGAGCATTTAATTTTATAATTGCATTGCTAAAGCGGTACAGAGAGAGAATATTTTCTTTCTAAAATAATACCTCATTGGTTTAGCTCATCCTTTCATTATCTCATAGATCAGCAACATAAATTTTAACAGGTAGATAAGGAACTTGACTGTACATGTTCAAATTTCTATAACAGAACTAGATGTACCAAAGAAACATCTATTTGCCTAACTTTTTACATTAAACATTCATCTTTCATTATGCTCAAAAGATGAATGGTTATCTTAATAATATTTCAAGCATCAAAAGAAATATACAATCTCATTCTATAAAAAGTGAAGCAAAATGATAACAGATGTGATTTGGAATGATATTGTAATGTATGCAGATATAAACTTATGAATTTTTGTATGATGAATTTTACTTCTTTTCCTACTTTGTCCTTGAGAGCTAAAAGCCAGCTTTTTTTATTTTTTTGTGATGTTATGTTTGTAAACGTCTTGGGAGATAACATATTTCAAGTTATTTTCTGAATTTAAAAGAGCTTTAGGTATATGAACAGAGAAAAAAAGTATTTAGGCAGGGAAGAGACATAAAACTTGTATTAACTTTCTTTTCACAATCACATGATGAAGAATATGACAAGCTTCTGGCTGAATTATATTCACACTGCTTTTTCTTCATAACAGTAACCAATAGGATACAAAATCCCTAATAGGAGTATTGAATAGAGAGACTCTTTGGTATCTCAAGTTGAGGAGTTGAATATAAAGAGTTCAGGAATGTTTTAGGTCCTGGTGCATTATGCCATTGAGAAATGTGGGCTAAAGTTCTATCTGTAGGTATCTTTCAGTATTCCTGTCCTTACTTTTCAGGAAAAAAAAGCACATGCAGGTACATTTCCAGTATTTAATCAAATAGTCCTGGCAACACTACAAATGTCAGTGTTTGCCTTCCTTGCAACTCTGTCCATATGTAGGGCAGGATCTGGAATATGTATTCTGAGAACAGAGCTCTGAGAAGTCAATAGACCTTGAAACATTCTGGTATCCTTTTAAAGCAATGGACTTCACAAGGTGAATCCTCTGACCTGTAGAGGGTAATCTTAACGACAATAAAACTGGTTTGAAAAGAGCTTTAAAACAGATGCTTGGTCAGAAGTTTGGACTGGTTACCCTATGTTGTACAGCTTTTTATTGAGTGTGGGTGGCAAGGTTTTAGCAGAAGGTGGGCTACGGAGTAATCTCTGTGAGACCAGGGGTTACCCTGGGCCAGACACAGATGTTACCAGCTGGCTCAACAAAATACCCACTGCAGGACACAGCTGAGCCCGTCAGCCAAGTGTGTGGTGCCTCTGGAAACACATTAAAGAAAGGGAAAAAAATCCCAGACAAAGAGCGGTGTGATGGGGGTAAAAAAAGGAGAAACAACAGTAAAAATGTCAAGGTCAGAGAAGGAGCTGAGGAGGGGGTGCTCCAGGCACCAGAGGAGAGATTCCTCCGCAGACAGTGTGGGAGAACACAACGAAGAAGGTTGTCCTACCTCAGCCCATGGAGAACTGTGCTGGAGCAGGTATCCACAGTGTGACTACTGGACAACCCTATGCCAGAACACATGGACATTTCCTGAAGCCCCTGGAAATACCCCTTATAAGTGGGGAATGGTGTGAAGAAGAAGGATGGGCTGAGAGGTGCTGCTGACTGATCACGATGCCCCATTTCCAATCTCCCTGTGCCACATGAAGCAGGGGTAGAATAGGAGCTGGGACTGGACAAGTGCAGTTGGATCTGGGTAATGGATAGGGGGAAAGTATTTTAAAATTTGCCTTTACTTTTCACTATCTAAGTCTGTTTTAATTGCTAATAAATTCCATTAATTTCAAAAATAAGCTGAGAATTCACCTTTGGTAATATAGCCAGTCCCACTCAACAGGCCTTTTAGAGACTGTAATCTTGAATTGCTGTACTCCATCTTTTTCCAGAGAGTTGGCACAAAGCAAGTGTGCCTAGATCATAGATCATAGATTGGTTTGGGCTGGAAAAGACCTTCAAAGATCACGTAGTCTGACCCATTTGCCATGGGCAGGGATAACTTCTACTAGTTCAGGTTAGTCAAATCCTCATCCGACCTGATTATGAACACATCTATTGATAGGGCACCCACCTGTTCCAATGTTCTACCACTCTAATTGCAAAAATGTCTTCCTTCTAAGTTTACTCTCTTTTAATTTAAAATCACTGAGCCTTGTTCTGTCAGTACAGGCCCTGGTGTAAAATCTCTCTTTGTCTTTCTCATAAGCCCCGCTTTAAGTGCTGGAAAGTTGCTATAAAGTCACCATGAAGCCTTATCTTCTCCAGCCTAAACAACCCGAACTTTCTCAGTCTTCCTTCAAAGCAGAAGGGTTCCAGTCTTCTGATAATTTTCATGGACTCTTCCTGAAGTGAAGTCTATTTTGGTCATTGGAAAGTGATATTCATTTGCTTACCTTATATAATATTTTCTCCCCCTCTCCCGTTGAGGAATGGGAGTGAGAGAACATCTAGGGTAGTATCTGACATGTTTCTATGTATCAGGATACTTCAGCCAGCAAACTTCCAATGCGTTGTTCTCCCACACATTTTAACTTATTGCATTAGATAGTATTGTTTAAAAGTACTGATGAATCATTTTAGTAACTTCATACCCAGTCTCAAATACAAGAGAAAAGCATAAAAAAAAAGGAAAGTAAAACCAATGACAATAAGGATGTTAAAGTTCCCATTTTAAGGTAAATTGTAAACATCGTTCCCTCTGGATGAGATCTATATGTATTCTAAAAGAGATCTTTCCAGATCCTTTCACCACCACCCCTGCAGTTAATACAAACTAGCATTATAGTTACATCAGTAAACGATTATCTTGATAAATCAGCATGTTTTATTCAAAAGCATTTTATATCTCTCTTGGTTGTCCCTTTCAGCCTATTGGACACTAGTAGGTGTATTCATTGACATGCTATTTAAATTGTTATTCCTAGGAAGCACCTATTATTATGAAGAAAAGCGAGATCAGAGGTGAGATTTTCTAGTTCCTGTGTGAAAAGCAACCACCTAAAATCAGATGGCTATTTTTGGCTACAGCTCAGTCCTTGTTATTGCATGCTTTCTTTTAAGTGTGGTTAAATTACCACCCCTGGAATCTACAGAAATGAGCAAAATGTTGTGAAATGCAGATTTTTTACATTATTAATCTCATCTAGCAGATCTGTAACACATTAATCTTTGAATAACCTTCAACTCATACTATAACATGGATGTTAATTGTAGAAATTAGAGCTGAAGATAGCTGTTTGGTTTTCTATTTCATGTAGTCCCCAGATTGCTCCCTAAAGAATATTTTCCAGTGCTTTGTCTCATCTAGACTTAAGTGTACTGAGCAATAAAGCTTCTACTACTTTCCTTTGGAGACTGTGTCACCATGTAATAGATTTCACTACTGGGATTCTTTACCCTATTCAATTGCAGTAAAATATTTCACCTTCTCTGAAATAGGAAAGAGGAAAAACATAGCAAAAGCAAAAATATTTATTGGCTAGAAGCTAGCAATAGGGCTCTCTAAAAACCAGGGATGTTGCATCTCTTAAAATCTCATTCCTTCTATGATACTGTTTTGATTTCCTGTGATATGAAACCTGCTGTTGCATTTTTAATCACATTTTCCTGAGGTAAAGGCAAATCCTAACTGTTCCCTGTGGTTGTATCAGTTAGCTTTCATTTTGCATTTCTTATTTGTAGTTGCAAGATTGCCTTTGTCTTGCCCTTGAAAATGAAGTGCTGAAATAGCCACATAATCACCAAATTTCTTTAAAATGTCTTAAATCCATTTTAACTTAGAAGAGTTAAAATGGATTTAAGACAAATAAGTGTATCAAGATGTCATCACCTTTATGAGGTATTATCTTCCTATCCTTCAAGGAAGGAACAAACTTCCATGAGCAAGGGAATAAGTTGTTAATTTTCAAGTTAATGGATCAGGGATCCATTAATTAAGGATGAGGATAGTAGCTACACACATTACTAGGCCACTGGCTGGAAAATACCAAAATGACTGACAGATATACATACAGTCACCCATTCCTAATGTGTTCCTGCCACACAGCATGCAGAATATTTTGACGAGTGCTTGGATTCAAGAAAATATATATTCTGGGTTGTAAAATAGTCTAGGCACTATCAAACCACGTTATTTGAGGCTACATGAAGAGAACAGAGTAAGGAAAAGGGCACCTGAGGAAACAACAGAACTATGTATGTGTAATAAGGCTTAACTAGCAAGTCAGTGTTATGGGGAAAAATACACAGAAATTGTAAGGAAATACAGACACACCCACACATAAAGGCACATGCACACCCTCCCCCACACAGTCTTGGACAACAGCAGATCAAAAGAGTGAAGGGCTTCTGCAAGAGGCAGAGAGAGTGAGATCTGCTGCTCTTGGAGCAGGCAGCAAAAGAATGCAGCTCTCTCACTAGTGCAGCGATCTCACCAATTCTGCTGAAACAATTCCTGCCATAAATACTTCTTCCTCCATACCCCCATTCAAAATCCTGTCATTTTACACAAAGTTTGTGCTTCTCGGCAGTTTCAGCCTTTAGCCTCTGCTGACAAGACTGCACTGAGGGTATTACTCTCACAGGCAGGTGCCTTATCCTGTTGCTCAGCTTTTTGTTTTTTTGGTTTATTTTTTGCTTACCTGCTTATTTTCTTTAATATGCTGAAAGGAGTATTTTCCCCATCGTCAGTGTTGTACATCTTCAGTGACCAGTAATTAATTGACCATCTGGGGATTGTTTGCAGGTCTAGGTCCTTTGTTTTCCAATACATTTTCAAGGCACTTGCTATTATCCCATGCTTAGACTCGACATCATAACAAGAGACACCTGGTACCAAGCTCAAATTCACACAGACACTTCACATAACAAGCTGGTAACATGCTTCAAAGGTCACACTCTTTGCACAGTTGGCATAAGCTTTCGTTTGCATTTTTACTGGGCCACTGTACATTGTCCCTGTTCTGTAAACAAGAATTTCTTTTTTTTTTAATTGGCTATGTAGATGGTAAGAAGTGTGAGGGAGATAGAAAAATAAAAAATCAAGTCACCTTCACTGCTAGTGAGTGCATCCCATGCAAATTTGAATAGATAAAATTAAATGGCTTTTCAACCTGTTTAATCAGGTCAAAACACTGTGGTTAAAAGATCTTTAGCTCTGTTCTCAGAGAAGACAGTTTCTTCAGGCTGAAGTTTTCTATTTTACACAAGTTTTGTACCTTGTTTAAGAAATTAAGACAGAGCAACTGGTATTCCACAAATATATGCAGTTTCCATTTTCAGCTTTCAAAGAATTGAGACTTTTGTTTTAGGATAATTTAACAATTAAGTGCAGATCAGACCATGGAATAGAAGCTTTCTGTGTTTTATGTATTTTCATAAAGGTAATTTAATTTTTGTCTTGTTTGATGGTTAAGTAGAAAAACTTACAGCATCCCAAATAATTGTGTTCCAGCCTTGATATTTTGTAGCTATCAATCAAAATTCCTTGACATAATGCTGTGTGCGTCAGTGAAGTTACAGCTAAGGTAAATGTGCATGTTTTATTTTCAATTTAACAATTATGTGGTGATGAGTAGATGCAAAATATGTATCTATGGAATATAATTCCAAACTCATCACTTCCTTTATTTTACAATCTATTCAATAAAAGTCTCCTCTAGAAATCTGATTATAGCTAGTTCTAGTAACTTTGGCTCTTTCAGTGCGCTGCTAAGTGCATTAGGGATAATTCTGGCATATTCAAATTACTTTCCTGTGGATAGTTATATAATTTAAATAATATATTTAAATGTCACATCTGTTGAAGAAATTGTTGTTAACTTCACATTTTAATTCCCAATGTACTTGGGTGTTTGTGACCCCTCAATTCGCTGAATGGCGCTTTTTTTTTCAATATAATCAAACTGCTAATATAAAATATAGGGGGGGTATTTTTGGTTTTTGTTTTTGTTTTTTTTTTTTTGTTTGTTTTGTTTTGTTTTTTTGTTTGTTTGTTTGGTTTTTTAAGTTTTTTTTTGTTCGTTTTTGGTTTTTTTTGTTTGTTTGGTTGGTTGGTTGTTTGGTTGTTTGGTTGTTTGTTTGTTTTTTAATGGATTTATTTGCCTCGACTTTTAGAGGACCTCTTTAAAAAAAAAGCCTGCTGTAAAAGGAAACAAGGATTTGTCAATGAGGTAGGATATGACTTATCTCTTTAATCTGAAGAAGGGAGTTATAATCTATACACTACAAAACAGTGTAAATACTGACAGTTTAGTTGTGGCCTTGAATGCCTAACACTGCTCTCAAATCGAAAGAGAATTATTTAACGTGTTAACCTTGTAGTCATGCAGGACTGCTGTAAGATATAGTCTGAGCACACCAGGCATACCAGATTTTAATAGTATTAGATGTGTTTAGGACATGGTTCTGTGGGAATGAGATTTGCCATGCTTTTTAGCAGAGTGAAATTATGTGCTATGCCTGCAGAGACACAATCTCTAGGATTTATGATTAGCATAAACTGCCATTATGACTGTTCAATTCTAGACTGTTCTGACAAAATTTGATGTGTTGCGTAAGTACGTCCCCAGAAAAATCTTTGGTGTAGAACTGATAATTTTCTCACTGATTCAAAGCACCAAAACAGTTCAATGATATTTTGTTCCTGAGATTTTTTTACAGTAAGAAGGATTGAGACAGCACTGACTGATGTCCTCTGGCTTTCAAAAAATACCTCTAGGCCTGCAAAATATGTAGTATGTCCTCATGCCATATCTCCACTGTTTCCTTCATGTCCTCTGTCTCACACAGTAAAACCTAGCTTGGCAAGCTTCATCACACTGCTCCCAGAGCAACACAACACTTGCAGAAGTATACAGAAATATTATTATTATATCTGAGGCCTGCAAGAGACCCAGAAGAAATGCTGGTTGATAGAGAAGTACCTAGTCCTGAGCAGGATGCTAAGATACTTTCTGCAATGTTAAGATTGCATGCTGTGTACTACTTGTAGCATAGACGAGGTGCAGAAGCTGTAAGCATTCAGAGTGCCCTAGTGAGTGGCTCTGCATACTGTGATCCTGCTCAGTCTTCCTTCTTCAACCTCTAAAGAAGATCTTAAGAGCAGCAGCTCTCAAGAACTTAAAGTATATGTTTCATAATGTATCAGAAAAGCAGGAAATCTTGAACCATTACTTATTAAAACTCCTATCTGATTTTCTCATTTCACAAGATCTTCTTTTTCTGTGTCCCAGCTGGAATCTCTTCCTCTGGCTTCTCTGAGTATTCTTGAGTGTCCTCATTTGCAGGGTTAGGTAGAAAATAGCTCATTGATAATTTGTCTGATCAAATTCCATTCTTTTCCTAGTTTGCTGTCACTATTGTTGACTTGTTCTGGACACTCCAGGACATGTCTGCACATGATGATCAACAGGTTACTTTTATATTTTGGTATCTATCTAATTGAACTGACAAAGCAAATACTCTGTTGTTGGATTGTTATATTTTGCTTACTTCCACTACATAAAAGAGTTGGTACACTGCTTTATGCTACCAGTTAGGCCAACTAGACTAAATTCATGAAACCTACCTTGGTGGAAGGGGAGAAGAGAGAGATTGTTTCCATATGAAAAATTTTGAAGACCTTTTCTTTTCCTGAAGCAAATATATGAGTTGTGTTCCCACTCTGTCTTCTGACCAGAACACATAGACAGTTCTCTCAATAAATGGAAATATTTGCTGTAAAATGTATCTGTCCATTAAAAAGTCACTGGATGTGAAGTTTTCTGACATTCAGAGGTCTTCCTATTTTGGAATGTATTACTGAAGATACCACTGAATATTGCAGTGAGACATGTTCCCAGTTATATAAGAGTATAGCTATTAAAGTACTTTATGATCAAATGTCAATAAAATTTGAAATTGAACAACTTTTCTTTTAATGTTTAAAAAATTAAGCTTTATAACCCATGCTTTTTCTCTAGTTACACAACACTTGAAATGTAGTTCTTACCAGAAACTTTAATTAGGCAAGACATTGCTTTGGACATTTTTCCACTTACCTGTATACCACATCTAGCATGGAGGAATCATACCTTAGTGTCAAAAATTTGGTATACAGTAACATTAAAAAAAGATAACATTTTATGAAATGGTATAAGAAATATATCTTTCTCGGTGACTCAAATAATTGTCAAAATTAAGAAGAGTGTGCTGATATAAACTCATACATATTTGATTTGAAATATAAAATTGCTCACAGAGCTAGTGTTGGTAATTTGCTAATTCTGAACAACAGTTATCTAATACATTTTCTTTTAATCACAAGGAATTGAATTTAGTTATGCAGAGAACCGAAATTCTTTTAATATAAATGGCTTTTGCATAACTGTTCAACCTGCAATAAAAAATATAAAACGTTAGTTAAATTGATAAGGTAAATGTCTCACAATTCTTTTCCCATTTGCACTCTCTGATACAACTTTATGATATAAACTGTGACACTTCAATGGGAAATGTTCTCATTGTGCCATTATAATAAGCCCAAAATAATTTTCATCAAACTATAAACAGACCTTTAAACGGTTAGTTCAGAATTTAAATTTTTCAGGTTTTTTAATCTTATTTAGACACATGATGCTGATGCCTTCTTTTTAGAGTTCAAGATATGCAAATTTTATGGAAAAGTATTTGGGGAAAAAAAATCAGTATGATCTGTTTGTGATTTGTGAAAAATGTAGTGCCTACCAATCCCAAGCTGAAAAAAAATTCTGCAAATAGATTTAATGTTTGATCTCATCCCAGTGGTATGAGGTATCCCACCTGGACTATTGGGAGTTCAGAAATCATAGCTGTTAGCGTGAAATAGGTGGAACTAAAAACCAGTCCAAGCAGAGTTATGATTTAATCTTCCTGAAAGCTAGAAGATTTTTGCTCTTCATTTCTACACTTATATGAAATTTGACAGGTTTTCTTGCTAAATCAATGGAAATTGCAGTACCAGGGCAAAAGTGAAATAGCTGGACTGAGCAGTAAATATTTTGTTCCCTCAGTTTTTGTGAAAGTCCAGTTATTGATTCTAAAAACAAAACAACAACAAAGCATTTTTGCTTCCCCAAGTGCTAGTTCTAATACATTTCCATGTTATTTCTATTCACACACTGATTTCCAGTCACCTAAGCTTTAATATAGATACTAAATAAACTTTTCTTTTCCGAATGCATAAATCTAGATTTCTCTCACGCAGAATAGACTTCAACGTTACTCTTTTTAAAGAGTGAATCTACAAACAGGTTTTGAATGCCTGAAGAGGAGCAGAAGGGAAAAGTAAAGAATGTTCTATCTCTCTAAAAGAAAATTTAGAAAGGAATAAAGGTAAAAGTTTATCACAATAGTAGAGCTCATATGCGAAATAAATGTTATCGAGGAGGACCTGGACAGACTTGAGAGGTGGGCCTGTTTAAACCTCATGGGGTTCAATAAGGCCAAGTGCAAGTCCTGCTCCTGGCTTAGATATTCACAAACATGAACAAAGGCTGAGTGATGCTGGAACTGACAGCAACCCTGAAGGGAAGGACTTGGGGGATTGATGCATTAAAAACTGAGTATGAGCCAGAAATGTGTGCTCACAGCCCAAAAGGCAAATCATATCCTGGGCTGCATCAAAAGAAAAGTAGTCATCAGGTCTAGGGAGGGGATTCTCTCCTTCTACTCTGCTCTTGTGATGATCCACCAGGACTACTGCATCCAGCTCTGGGGCCCTCAGGATAAGAAGGACAAGGACCTGCTCCGCTGGGTCCAGAGAAGACTAAAAAAGGTGATCAGGGGTTGGAACATCTGCTCTGTGGAGACAGACTGAGTGATTTAGGTTTGTTCAGCCTAGAGAAGAAAGTGCTGAGGAGACCTGACTGCAACCTTCCATTAAGGAGGCCTAAGGGTAAGAGGGGGAAGGACTCTGTGGCATGGAGCATAGTGATAGGAGAATGGGCAGTGGTTTTAAACTGGATGAGGGCATGTTTAGAATGGACAAAAGGACGACCTTATTTTACAGTAAGGATGGTGGAACCCTGGAACAGGTGAATGCCCTATCACTGGAAGTGTTTGGAATCAGGTTGCACTTGAGTAACCTGAACTAGTGGAAGATTTCCCAGCCTGTGACAGGAGAGTTGAAAGTAGATGGTCATTGAGGTCCCTTCCAGTGTAAATCATTCCATGGTTTTGTGATCTAGGCATACTTCTGTTTTAAAATGTCCCACACCCTGGAAGCAGATGTAGCATGGCAGTTTAGATTGTCTCTTACAGTCTCAAACAGGGATATCAGGCAGCACTGGCAAAGTTACAAGAGGTGAATTCTCAGCTGTCATTTGTCAGAAGCTCTGGGCCTGATGTCTCTAACTGGCCAGGTTTGGAAGCATGTCTGAACTTTAGATGACTTTGAACCATTTCTGACATAAATACTATCAAGGATGCCATTACCCACAAAGTCCACCATTTTTCAGGTAAAACAGAGGAATAATATTAGATATTGAGCTCTTGGAGAACCCAGTGAAATATCTCTATAATTTCAACATTGATCAATACTGATGCCATCTGTCCTCACAAAGGTAATGCTGCAAGTGACAATCATATCTCAAGATAGGATGATCTGTGCTGTATTGTATCTACCTTGCCTTTTTTCCTTTTGTCATCTCTCAATTTATAAAAACAGTAATATACTTCCAAAACAGAATCAGAAATAGATGAAAACTCATTGCATCTGTACAAATTTACCATTGCTTTGTTACAGTATTTACTGGAAATTTAGAATACTCAGGAAGAATAAAGAATATATCGTAATACAGATGAGGATATATATTCTCTGTATTCATTCAAAGAGCAACAAATCTTTTAAAATTCTGAATGTTTTATCATTTAGTTCCTCGTAAAATAACACATAAGGAAAATGGGAGAATGATTATTTTAGCAAAATTATAAGAAAATATGTATCTTTTTCTGATGTTTTAGTTTCGGGAGTTGGGGTTTTTTTTTTTCCCAAAAAATTCAACATTTAACTCCATAAAGTAACATTCCATGGTGTTATTCAGACTCTCATCTTTCTTGTCGGTAAATATTTTTTGTTCCTTTTTCATGTTTCTAGGGTCTGAAAATTTTGAAACTTTCTTCCATGAAAGGTTGCACTGTGAAGAGTTCAATAGCATTCATAAGCAAAACTGGAACTTGACAAATAAAATTGGACTAAGTGTTTTCTCAGTATGTAATTTCATAGAATGGATCATTACTGCTGCTATTCCAAAGTGATCATGCCCTGCTCTGTTGGCATCTAAAACCCCCTTTAAACCCAACAGGCAGGAATGTCCTTTGAGCATGTAGTCTCTATCATTTATCTTAGCTAAACATTTAGATAAAGATTTTAAGCAATTATAGTTCACTTCCTTCTGTAGTTTAAGACCCCTGGTGATTTCTTGGCAATTTTTGTGTGTGCTCTCTGAAGTTTCTTCCCCAGATCCTTCATTAGCTTCAGAAATCATAATGTGGGCTTTAGTTTAAATTGTATAGCGTCTAATTTATTGTAGACACAGTGCATATGGTACATAAATGGGTAGATTTTATAACCTTGAAAGGCAAGTACATGTCATGCTGGGTTTTTCACTTGTCTTCTCTAACAGTTTCTATCATTTGCATGCAATTTGGGGATTTTAGTATAAACATTCAAACAACTTCCTGATAAACTTTGTATTGGTAATGCCTACCTGATAGGGTCTAAATTTTATTAGTGTAATCTTTCTGCTGAGTTTAGGATTGACCCAAAGTTTCATATTGAATTTATTTTCTATCCCTGTTGATTCTATAAATAGCATTAGAACCCCTGGAGTCATGCAAGATGTGAGTTTTAGTTTTGTTAAAAATAGGACAAATTTTACTCTCTCATAGTATAGAGAAATAACATGAAGGACCAAATGCATTTTCATAATAGCAGATGGGTATGTTTGTGTACAAAAGTACACAATGAGAAGAAACTCAATACACTTTAAAACTTTGCAGAAAATTAAGACTATAAAGCAATTTAAGACACAAAATCTCTTCAACTTTCATGTTCTTCCCTAGGATCTGTTTAAAAGAAATTCAATCTCATTCTGCTGCTACTCAGGTACCATTCAGGAGGCACATATTTTAAAAACATTTCTGTGTCTTCTTGGTGATGAAAATAGTTTGTTCTGATTCTTGCAAAAAAGGTATTACCTACTGGATTATATTAATTTATCTGCAGATATGTCAGACACTGAATATTTATAATGGATTTCAACACAGTTCCCTGAGGAAAAACTGCCTGGCATCATGCATCAGACTATATATGCATGTAAGGCAGATTTTCTATTCCTTCAAAAGTCTACTCTGATACATAAAATTCCCTGTCTGTGAAGAATATGTCACAGGTTTATCAACAAGGGAGCTTGTTCCCTCATCTTTAGTCTTCAAATGTTGAGTAGGTAATTCTATGGTTTCAGTATTACTTTAATTCACCAGGTGGCTAACTAAGGTCATCAGCAAATTAATTGAAATACATTGGGTTTAGCCTTGTGCACCTTTTGAGAGAAACTTTGGTCAAAATCTATTTTTCGGTATACTCAGGGACAGTCTAGGCTGCCACAATGGGTTTTGGGGACTTTTTTCCCATTAAGCTGGGAAAGTCTTCCTTCAGCTGTTCAAATGAATCACCAAGAGAATGGTGATCAGATACATAATTCTTGTCTGTGTTTAATTTGAACAGGGAATAAGCTGCAACTCAACTGAGATGTGTTTTGAAATAGTTCTCTAAATATAAAACACTTCTGAAACCAGCCAGCAATTTTCTGTGTGGATAGAGGACAAAGGAAAAAGGCTGGCAGGTGAGTAGGGGGATCTTGCCATGGTAGGGTCCCTGATATTGGAAGACTAGGATGACGAGGAAGTACACAATAGGGCAGAAGTCACTGAGGCCTGTTAAGACCAATGAGCTGCTCTCCAGACTTCCTCCTTTGTCCTCACCTGTACTTTGAGCTATACCTCTCTGAAGGGGCATTTGTTCCTCCAGGAAAAGACTGTTTGGTCTTGAAAATGTCCACATCACTCTCTTGTTTTCTGGAGGCTACAGGAATGATGTAATTTACAGGCCAATGGGTTTTGGGCAGACCTTTGGCCTTAAAAACCTTTAATCACAATGCTGCAGTATTTTTTGGCCAGGAAATATTTCCACATCTAGCTCCTTTTTTCCTGGCACTAGAGAAGGAGGGTGCTAAAGGCAGGCATTATATGTCACCTTCTCTGCCTTGTTCATGAAGGGGAACAACCTCCCTAAACCTGCCTCTTAACATCCTGATAGCTCCAAAAGCACTCTGGCCACATGGTTAAAAGTAATCATCCTAAGACTTGGTCCTGGGAGTTTCTGGTAGAGCAAACATGGCATTTTGCTAATTAGCAAAATACACAGTGATTAAATTTGTAGGTGTCTTTAACAATGAAAAAGTACAGTTTAGAGACTCATTGAATTCTTGGATGTATTAAGGGTTTTTTGAGTTTGAAATTATTTTTGCTGAAGTGAATCTCAAGAATGCATGCACAGAATGAACTAAATTCACAGTGAGACTAAAAACAACAATAGAACTCCCATGTGGATCTCTAAATTATTGAACACAAAGAAAAATGTTTTGCAACTTTGATTAGGGAATTGTTAATCAGACCCATAATAGAATGTAGGTCAAAAACCAAATAAAAGAGTCTGACTAGAATTTATGATTAGACAACCATTAAAAACACTGAGTATTAAAAAAAAATAAAAGATGGAATAGATCCATAAATATGATTTTTTTTTTTTTTTGAGCTCTGGATACAATACAACAGTTTGAGCATCAATAAAGCAGTTAAGTTAGGGATCAATTACTAACTTCAGGAACAGAGAAATTGTTCAACTGATAAAAAGCGTATTCAGCTTTTGACAAATACTTGGCTGTCACTATCATTTATTTGAAATACCACTACAGTAATGCTAGTTCTGGCTTTTATTTTTTATATCTTCCAAAGAAATAAACTGTGTATGGTGTTTTTAGTCAGGCTTTGAAGTTCAATCTTTTCTGGCAAGGAAGTGGTACTTCACAAATAGTAAAAATACAGTTGCTGCTGTTGCTTACCCTGCAGAATCATTCTCTTATCAGAAAGTCTTGCAAAACAAATGAGCAGTTAGATCTCTGCTAAAGTTTTGTAAAACTGCAACAGTGTGACAATAAAAGAACATAGCAACAACTTCAAAGTGCACAAAATTTCCAAAGAAGAAATATGTATTTATTTGATTTTTGATCAGCAAAAAAAAAGTGATTGGCATACCTCTTCATCCCATCTTCACTTGTATCTCCAATAGTAATAATTTCATTCTATAAGGACCTCATTTCAAATAATGTTTTGCCAGTCAAACCTGATCGTGTATGCATAAAGCATTTAAAATTTAGTGTCTTTAAAATTTAGCAAACACCATCCATTTCACTTAAAAATAAAAAATGAAACAAATCAAAACCTTATTTTTTGTTTACTGAATAAAAAAAAAATGACAAAAGTAGTGTTTGATATTAGAAGAGTATTAGATTGGGAAAATACTTTTAAATTACGAAGTGAAATTAAATTTCAGATTAATCCAGATTAAGAAATCTCAAATGGAAGTGAGACAATGAAGAGATTTTCATGCATGAACCATACTCAATTTAATAGGATTACTGATATTGATATGCTTGTGTTTTGAAAAAATTTCAAAGAGAAGATTTCAGAAGAAACGAAGGGAATAAAGTTGATGTTGGAAGAATTTCAGGGCACAATGTATGTCTCACCTCTTTCAATGTAATATGTTTATTCTTTCATAAAAATCCAATGAGGAAGGTTGACAATGCTTCCCCTCATAGATATATTTTGGCAGTAAACGTATGAAACTTCAAGAAAGGTTCTGTGTTTTAAAGAAATAAATATGCTAATAGGAAAAGAGATATTATGAAGGCAAAAGGGGAAGACGTGCATGTCTGTTAATATTTTAAAAATAGTTTTGATTATAAGATATAGTATTTCTGTTAGTAATTTTTAATAGATACCTGTATACATTTATTCTCCAAATAGAAACCTGAGATATTATGAATATACATGTTCTTCAGTGAAATAGTTCTGGGACCAAATCAAACCTCCTGGAGAAGGTAACTTCAAATGAACTTTTTGGGAAGAATTGATAGCAGTTTTTTTGGACATGGCCCTACAAATACCTTCACAAGGTCTGAAATCAGTGCAGCACGAGTGCTTTAATTTGCATTATAAACAAGGAGAACAAGCATGATGTAAATGATCTGCTTTATCAATAATAGAGTAGCCTGGAAGCTAAAGGAGAAGATTAACAGCACTTGAGCATACTGCTGATGGATAAAGCACATGAGCTTTTTTTTGGCCTTGAAGACAGAGAAAAAATGTATTTCTTGTGTTCTCCATTCATAGCATCCAGCCCTGGATTGCCTCTGACTCCAAAAATAACAATTATCTTTCATGTATACTGTTTTTAATAAGGTAGTATAAATACTCTCTTGTAGCTTACCACAATGAGGTTCTTCACAACACGGAACTGAGGGTAGAGTAGACACGTGAAGGATGTTCTGGAAATGGCATGAGACATTGGAACAGCTGAACTTGCAAAGACTGATGTAATAGTGCTGGAAAACTGGCAATGGTGACAGGATACCAGTTTTGACTAAAACTGCCCATAGATGGTAATTTCTACCAAATAGGTTCCCTTGAATTGTGCCTGAGCATTGCCCAGAAGCATGATCTGAAGGACCAGGACGAAGCCAGGAACTTTGGCAGGGTCCCTGCTTGATGTTCCTCCTTCGTCTTTCATATATGAGTACAGACATGACTAAAGGGGCTAGGGCTAATCTCAAGGAGCTGATCCTTCAGGCTCCCCTTTCAATTAATGAAGAAAGAGTTAATAACTTTTACAATAGTATTCTATTCTGAGTCTCTAGAATTGTATGTCTTTCTTCATTGACTGTAAGGAATAGTATTTGCATATATTTTTCCACTTCTCTGAAGTGTCCTCAAGATGTACACAAATTGTAAATGTAAAAAACATTATGATATTGACTAATGTAATTTAAATTTTTCATAAAAATCAGATGGGAATAAATAGATCTTATACCCTATTTTACCTCGAGGGAAGTAGGACCATATTTACATTTTTGGCTAATTCAACTGTTACAACTAGCAAGCTAAATTTCAAGGAAGCTGTTTATTTTTATACCATGTTTCATACCTCTTATCTATACTGTCAATACAGCTATGATGCCTAGGACAATTCTGACTAGGAGACACCCAAGTTACTAGACATGGTCTTGAGTTTGGACATAATTCCAGAAATTTATGTAAATGAAAGTAAATAAGGCATGTAGAAAGAGAATATGCTCCACACAATATGAGAGATGTCTTCGTGTATCTAAGAAACTCCTGGTGTTTAGTTTCTTTTTCATAAACATTAAATAGGGCTAAATAGGCTTGAAAATAGCCAGTTTCCATTTTAATTTTTCCGTGTGGTGACTATGAACTTTATTTTATATTCTTCCAGAGACACAGCTGGAAGCCATGTGAACACCCTAGAATCTCTAAAATTGCACTCAAAACCTATTCTTAGGCAACTGAACTCACTATTGGATTAATTTGATTTACAATTAGAATTTTACAGGAGATGCTAAACCACAGCGAGCACCAGCTCAGAAAATGATCTATACATCTCCATTGATCTTTCTTCACATACATAAGTTATCCAAGGGAAATGTTTTGGTTACAACCTCCTGGCCATATATGTAAATTTTCAAATGAGATTTTGGCTGCCTTTGCCCTTATAATAATATTAAAGCTGTCGAGTCACACAGAACTCTATTGTTTTTAATTTTAATATATTAGCACAGAATCACATAATTGTTAGGACTGGAAGAGACTGCATATCATCCAGTCCAAAACCTCTGCCAAGGCAGGACCACCTAGAGCAGGAGACACAGGAACACATCCAGGTAGACTTTGAATACCTCCAGAGAGGGAGACTCAGTGACCCACAGAGGTTTGGCAGCTTGGTCCAGTGCTCTTCCACCCCCAATCTAAATAAATTTTTCCTCATTTGAGGTGAGAGTTCTTGTGTTTGAGTCCATGGCCATTGCTCCTCATCCTGTTCCTGGGCACCACTGAAAAGAGTCTGGCACCATCCTCTTGGCACACACCTTTGGGATATTTATGTGCATTGATGAGATCCCCTCTCAGTTTTCTCTTCTCTAGACTAAATAGGCCCAGCTCCCTCAGCCTCTCCTCATAAGAGATGCTCTGATGGATCCCTCATCATCCTCCAATGGACCCTCTCCATTACCTCCTTGTCTCTCTTGTACGGAGGAGCTCAGAACTGGACACAGCACTCCAGATGTGGCCTTACTAGGGCTGAGTAGAGGGACAGGATCTTCTCCCTGAACGTGCTGGCTGCACTCTTCCCAATGCACCCCAGGATACCACTGGCTTTCCTGGCCAGAAGACCACACTGCCAACTAATTGCCAACTTGTCCTCCACCAAGACTCTCAGGTCCTTCTCAGGAGAGCTGCTCTCTAGGAGGTCAGCCCCCAACCTCTACTGGCACTTGGAGTTATTCTTCCCCATGTGCAGGACCCCACCCTTGCCCAGTTTTATCCCTAGAGATATCCCTTTATCCCTAGGGAATGCAAATGACTACAAGATTTCAACCAGATTCTACTCCACTGATCATAATCCTCTGAGCTCTACCATTTAGCCATTTCTAAGTTCTCCTCACTGTCCGTCCATCCAACCCACAATTCCTGAGCTTACTTATGACAATGTTATGGGAAACAGTGTCAAAATCCTTGCTGAAATCAAGGCAGACAACATCCACTGCTTTGTCCTCATCGACCCATCCTCCATGTTACCATAAAAGATTGTAAGATTGTAAGACTGTAAGATTGGTCAGCATGATTTCCCTTTGATGAATATGTGCTGGCAACTCCTGATGACCTTCTTTTGTTCTGCATGCTTGGTAATGACCTCCAGAATGAATTGTCACAGTGTGAATAGGTTGCAGGGAATAGATCACCTGATTCCGTGGGACTGCATTGTTTAATTCTCAGTAAAGATACATAGGTCTGTTGATTCACTGAATTATTATGCAGAAAAAAAATACAAAGCCAAGGCACAATAATTCAACTTCATTTGTCTTAAGGGAAGAAAGCAACAAGAAAATTTCTGATTCCTGACCATATACTTATTCTTGAAAAAAAAACCCCAAATCCATACAATTATAACTTAATCTTGAAAAATCAATAAGTATAATTTATTTTATCTTAAAAATACAGGATATAATACCTACAAAATTTCTGTTGCAATAAATTAGATGCAGAAAATTTTGATGTAAGATGTGCTTATCAATAGCTATTTCTGCTTTAATTTTCAGAGACTGATGCTTCTATAGAGACACAACCACACTTTTAAAGGAACTTAATTTGCAGATCATATACATATCTCTTCTGATATCTCTGTAGCAAGACTTCATGCTCAGTCAGCTCCATTGAATCTGCCTTATCCAGCTTGCTTCTTCACCTACAAACAGGGAAAGAGAGGGGCCCTTGTAGTTCTTAGGCCAATATGCGCGGTGGTGTCTGGATTTGCTAATGTAGAAAGGAGGGAACTGAGCCAGAAAGTTTCTCTGGTGCCTATGAGTGAACCCAGAGAAATATTGTCTATTACTCTTGCCTCTTGTGCATGCTTAGAAAAATTAATATTTTTGGATGTAACATATGCACATGAACAAACACAGAAGGTCAAGTATACATCTGGCAAATGGAAGTAATGTAAATTTAGCAGCTTGGATCCATCTAAATAATATGTAACTTGAGGATATTTTGTTAAAAAAATCCTTTGTCCTCAGTATTATGGAAACTCCCAATTCACAGGGTGATACTATTCTACGGACTCTTAAGCTTTGCATTTTCTAAGTTAGAAAAGCAGACAGACACCTGTAAGGCTTGAAATAATTAAAGAAGTATTAAATCAAAATTTCTTAACAATGAAGCATACGTAAGAACAAAGAATGCTACCTATCTGCTTTAATGTCATTATTCATACCTATCCTGTTTGTCTTACTGTACTTAAAAGCAACATGCTGTAAAAATAATGATTCTGATTCTGCTTGATGTATGGTATGCTCTACATGTGCTTTAAGAATATCCATGCTGTAGTATGCTATAGTGCTACAAACATGCTGTGAACAGTTATGATCCTTGTCTGAAGTTAGTAAGACCTGACACAAATACAAGCTGTAGGCAGCCCATGTAGAAACAGTATTTAACCATTTGAACAGGAGTAAGAATTGCATCCTATTTGTAGCATTGCAGAAATAATGCTAATATACAGTTGTCTGTTACATGAATATGCTCACATCATCATCAGTATTGAGGCACTCCCCTTCTGTATTCTTTTTTTCTGGAATTGAAATGCACATCCTTGCAGCATTGTTGTGCTACCCCCACCTGAACATACACATATTTATACTTTTCTTTTCCCCTGTGAAAATTCAAATAGCTGTACATAACATCATGCACGCCAACATGTGCCTATGAGCCGTGGCACATGCGTTTACCAGGCAGAAATGGAAAAGCTATTAGGAATCCACATAGCCTTAGATAAATTGTTCTGTAAGACCGGAGATAAAAAAAAAGTGTAAGCTGTTTTGTAGATTTAATTTTTCACATCATCCCAGAGACTGCTTAACTAATAATTTTTGCTTTTCAGTATATATTAAAAATCTGATAGGTATTGTAAAAATATTAACGTAATGCTTAGGATAAATAGTTAGAAGCTCTCAGTTTTTTAAGTACTGAAGATGTGATAACATTATTCTTGTACACTGAGTCTTGTTTTGTTTGTTTTTGTTTCTTTCTCAAGGAAGCTGCCAGCACTTGCATATAATAACCATAGAATTTTATTTCTGTCTCCTGTATGTTGTTTAAATTCATTCATTTTTTTAGAGTGAGCAGGGTGTGTCCCTGTCATAAAACCAGCTTTGGGCAAATATTTTGAGTACTATGGGGTTACCTGCCTATGTTTAGATGCATGAATCCCACTTGTGTCATCAAAAATCTTGCCCTGTTGAGCCAGAAACTAAAAGAGCCTGTGTCAAAAGAATCTCATAGGAGTCAGCTATAGAGTCTAACAATTTGCTAATTTGAACAGAAGTAGTTTTCTTCAAAAGGAATTGATCTTTTGACCCTGAGCTTGTAGGCATATTTTATTTACTTTTAAGTGTTCTTCAATGAAATATCTTATTGACTTGAAAGGTTTTGTCTGGCAAATTAGTCTTTCTCTATTTCTGAAAGATTCTCTTATAAAGTTTTGTGGCTTTCATGGAAAACAATGAGGAAAAATATTTCAAGTCATGTTTATGCATATTAGACTGACACCTTTGCTTTAAATGCACCTTTGCTAGCTCAAGGCTGTTCGATGTCCAGCCCTCATGTAGCCCCCATCTCATCTGACTGTGCTTTCAAGGGACCCACTGATAGTAAGATGAGAATCCCACACTGATGTTCTTCAGAAGCTGAGGAGCGATAGCATATTGTTGAGAAAAACAAAATATTGTTGAGTGCAGAAGAATTCACACAGTCTGCCGATGCACAACCCCTAACACAGCTAAATGCGTTCCTGAGAGAGCACTCCCGGACATCCAGCCTTCATCCACTCCTTCCTTTTGCTGAAAATTTAAGTTTGAACAACCATATCTTAAGAGATCACGATCATATTTTTTTAAACAAAAACATATTTGATTTTTAGTGGAGGGAAACATCTTGTCATTTCATCTGGTAAGACAGAAGACCAGTCCACTTACTTGCTTAAAAATCACAGAAATAGAATCACAGAATGGTTGAGGTTGGAATGGATGTCTGGAGACCACCTGGACCAGCCCTCCTGCTCAGGCAGGGTCATTTAGAGATGCTTGCCCAGGACCCTGTACAGACAGATTCTAAATATCTCCACAACCTCTCTGGGAAGCCTATGCCAGTTCTCAGTCACCCTCAAAACCCAAAAGCATTTTCTGATGTTCAGTGGGAGCCTCCCATCTTTCCATTTGAGGCCCATTGCTTCTGGTCCTGTCACTGGCACCACTGAAAACATTAATCAGATCCACCCACAGGCCTTCTCTTCCACCCATAGCCTCAGCTCTCTCAGTCTTTATTCAGAAAGAAACAGTCCAGCCTCTTTGTCATCATCTTTATGGCCCTTTGCTGGACTACCTTTGTTTCATCCATGTCTCTCTTGTACTGGGATCCCCAGAACTGGGAACAGGACTTCAGGTGTGGCTGCACAGTGCTGAGTATAAGGGCCTTAACCTGCTGGCATCACTTGTCCTGAGGCAGCCCAGGATACCATTGGCCTTCTTTGTCACAAGGACACATTCCTGGCTCATGTTTAGCCTAATGGGCAGAAGGACACCTAGGTCTTTTTCTGCCAAGCTACTTTCTGGCTGTTGGAGCGTGTACCAGTGCCTGGAGCTGTTCCTCCCCAGGTGCAGCATTTTGTGCTTCCCCTTGTTGAACTCTATGAGGTTCCTGTTGGCCCATTTCTCCATCCTGTCAAAGTCCCTCTGGCTGGCAGCATGTCTTTCTGACAAATTCGCCCCTTCTCCCAGACGGATGTTATTCTTTAGCAAACTTGCTGAGCGTACACTCTTACCCATCTTCTGGACCACTAAGGATGTCAAACAGGACTGTACCCCGTATTGTCCCCTGGTGAACACCACTATAACTGGTGTCCAACTCGACTTTGTTCTGCCAATCACCACTGTTTAGCCCCAGCCACGAGGCCAGTTCTCAGTCCATCTCACAATCTGCTTGTCCAGCCAGTACATGAACAGCCTCTTTGTGCACATCTCGTAGTAGACAATGTCAAACATCTAACTGAATGCCAGGTAGTATCCACCACTCTCCCCTCATCTACTAGGCCAATCACTGCCATTATACAAGTTTATTAAGTTGATCAAGAATGACTTCAACTTGGCGAATCCATGCTGACTACTCCTGATGATTTTTCTTCTGTTAATGTGCCTGGAAATTGTTTCCAGAAGTAGCTACCCCATCATCTTCCCTGGGAACAAGGGGAGGCTTACCAGTCTGAGTTCTTTAAGTCCTCCTTCTGCTCTTCTTGAAGACAGGGAATGATATTTACTTTCCTCTAATCTTTGGGCAAAATATATTTTTGGATCTGGACCTAAACAAATGTACTCTGTATGGTCTTAATAGAATATAATCCTGAGTGCAGTATGCTCAGACAGTAAAATAACACGAAGCTTAATATTTTGTTGGCATCATTTTATCATAAGTGAAATTTTTGTTTGGTGTGCTAACTTGCATTTCAATACTTCTCTTCTTACTATGTTTCCAAATTATTATCTGCAGGTGGTTCTGTGTGTCACTCAACGCATTATAAGGAATCCTAAAATTAAATACATTTAGAGAGTGCTGTAGTGTATTGTTATCTATGAAAACTATACTTTATTTATTTATTTTTGTAATTAAAGCTGTATAAAGAACAAAGCTAATATATAGTCCTTGCACAGTACAAGCCAAGACTTATTCTTGCAAATGTCTACATATACGTTTAGTAATCCTTGCATGATAATAAATATTTATCAAGTAGTGTGGATTATATTTAAGGATAAGTTAAAATTTGCCTTTCTGAAAAAGTAGGTTTTGATACAGTCTTCTCAGAAAATTAGTAGAAACAACAAAGAAACTTGGTTTAAAGAATCTAAATACTTTTCAGATTGACTAATGCAATTGCAGGCATATAAAGTACAGAACTCAACCACTCAGGACATGTCCTTTGCTCTTGTTTACTAGACTTGTGCACATATACACTAAATAGATTTATCTTTGTTTGTCAATGTCAGTGGGATCAGAGACTTAATACTTGTTGGATAGTTCATTTTTAGGAAGCCTGCTGTCTTAAAAACTAAATTTAAAAATTTGTTCTTCCTTATGTATGTACTCTCTCTCATTACAACTTGTAATACTTCCAAAAAGAAAGTGTATAAAAGGTTAACACAATACTTATTTTTAGGTTCACATTCCTATGAAAAAATGGCAATTTGACTGTATTCATTGTGATTTTAAAACAGATAAATAATGAATAGTTCAAGTGATAATTACCTTATTTCAATATTTACAGAAAACTGGCACTTCATCATCATCAAAGCACATTGAGAATTGTCTTATTATCTACACAAGTGCCTGGTTTCTATAAATATTGAAATTTGGTAATTATCTCTAGCTCTATTTCTTCCTTATCTACTTTTCAGAATTGAGCAAATAGAAATATCATTTAGTTATTAACATTTTCCAAATACGTATCTTGTTTCTTTTCAATGAGCGTGCATATGTAAAGAATGCTAATTGCAAAATAAGGTCAATGAAATGGAATGGAGTATCTTTGTATCAGAGGCATCCAGAAGAATGAGCTAAGACCTTGTTGAAATAGATTTAGCCTGAGTCCATTTCTAAAAGGCAAGACCTCTTCACTAAGAGACCTAACTGACAAAAAGGAGCGAGTGACATACATGCATCATGAAATTAAACCCTTTCTTTTTTCTCTCTAGCACAAATTGAGCCAGATTGTGCAGAGCCATTCAGCATGCTTTGCTGAATCAAGCAAAAAGATTACATTTCCCCAGGTTGTTATGCCTTGTAAGTCCCTTTGGGACAGAACAAACAGGGATCGAACTGAACCTATCTATATGTTGCAATTGTGTTTTTCCACTATGTTGATTTATGATCACACTGCTCTGTACCTCAGATTACCAAGAAGAATTAATCTGTAACTGAAATGTATAGAAATCTGTTAAACTCTCATCCGTCATAACAAAAACTTAAGCAATGGAATGTTGTGAAAGAACTGTTGTATGGTCTTAAGGGAACCATTCATAACCTGAAAATAGGGCACAGGTTACTCTACATCAGTATTAGGTGTGGTTTGTTACAGATCTTCTGTGTCCTAATTTCAAAATTGCTTTTTTGTCAATGTCTTTGGGCGCACTCTGGAGCCTAGCTCTAGTCTGGAAGGATCTTTAGACATGTCTGTACTGTATACAAATCAGGGCCTGTGAACAGTCTCAAACACTGTCCAGTGATGAGACTGTGATGATGTGATGATGTCCATGTAGCTTAATTATTCGCCTGCTCCCCATTGGATTTGTCTCAGGTTGGCACACTCCAACACATGCTGGAGCAAAACATGTAGAGAATGCTCATGAGAGTAATTCAGATTATTTGTTTATTTACAGCTTTATGTACTAGTTATCCATATTCATTTTTGTTCCTCTTAAACTAGATGCACTGACAACTAAAATTTTTAATGAGGCTGATTGGATGGGACTCACATTATCTAGCCTGAGATGGCAAGTAACTTTATTATCTTAGCATAACTGAACTGCAACCAGGAGTCCTTATTTCAAAGAATATAGATGGAACCAAAACAATTAATTCATATGTAGATGTCAGTGATATATAATATATATTTTGAGGGTGGATAAGATTAATTCCACCCTTCTTCCCTCTTTTCTTAGCTTCTTCTTTTACACTTTTATTCTCATTATGATATATACAGTTGTTAGAGAGGGACACCCTTCACATCCTTCAAAAAATTCTTGATCATCTGCATTATAGAGCAGTTCAGTTAATCTTTACTTCTCATTCTTCTACCCCTAAAAAAGAATCACTTTAAATAAAAGAAGTATATGATCTTTCTTACCACCTTTCACCACACAGATACTATAAAAGAACTGTAATATTGTCACAGCAGTGCTGATGTTATGGTAGTTCAGCATGAAATTTTGCTATAATTAAGGCCACACAAAATAACACTAATTCCCTTCCTTCTTTAAGATTCAAGATTCTACAGATCTAGATAAGACAAATGTACATTTTTGGCATTTATTGTATCTTTCCATTGGAAAGAGCAACGTAGCTAAAAACCCCATTATCCATAACTTAACGATACATAGCCAGTCCAAGCTGTCTAAAGAGATAAAAAATTGTGGAATTATTTTCCCAAATCGCTGTCATAGTGAAAATAAATGCTAAGTCCTTATGCAAATATTGTACAGGTGAAACTTGTAACAAAATTGTTCAGTTATCCCTTTGCTGTCATTTAATTTTAAGTCTTCTACTGTGGGAAGGCTGAGAGAAAAGTTACTTCTCTGATTATTCAATATACTACAGAAGATAAATATTAATGTCAGTCCCTGTGCACTTTTCAGCAACAGGAATGCTATGAAATCCCTGAATTTTCTTCAGTGGCCTTTGAGGCAGGAAGAATGAAATCAAGAAGACATAATTTTGACTTAATATATGATGAGCAAAATCAGAGGTGCAATTTATAAAAGGAAACTAGAAGTAAAGAACACAAAGGGTGCTCTTTCTATAAGCAATTCCTGCTATTAAAAATTACTTAAATATATAAAACCAGTAATATGTCAGGTCTAGGATAGTTTAACAAGTAATAGGGCTGAAAATATCAGCACTATGAAAAAAGAATGCGTATTACATTTTTGCAATGCCTCTTTTTTATAAATAAATCTGTGATTTTTATTCTATAAAACAGCAACTCCTTTCTCAAATTATGTTTTATCCTGCAGTACCAGAGACACGCATAAAACAATCTCTAGACAGGAAGTGGAAGATGGAAAATAACATGAAAACCCAACTCACTCAGTAATGTTATGTCTTGCATACAACATAGTAGCATATAGAATAGCATTTGCCCCTCTCTGTACTCCTACAGGTTCCTTGCTCTTAATTCTGACATGCTCTTCTCAAGCAGTGGCAAAAGCTGCCCTGTCAGACAAGCATCTCTGCAGAGCCTTGTAAGTGGAGACTCACAAAGAGCATCTCAACACTTCAAGGGCTTGGGCAGAAAACAAAGATCTATCTATCTACCATGACAGGCTATGCTATCACAGAAATAGTTCTCAAGCATTTTCACAGCATCCAGTTCCTGAAATTCTGCATCCACCTTAATCCACCAAAGACCTTTCTAATCCTACTAATAGACAGTATCTATAGCAAAGTGAAAAAGCCATAAATTATAATGTGCCATAAAAAAAATATGAATTTGCGGGTATATTCAGCAAAGTCATCTAATAAAAAGTGACATATTCCAGATTTCTATATAATTTTCCAAGGTTCTCAAGGCAGCTTTATAAATGTTATGGTTTTATTACTTTGGCAAGTGACGACTGTTTGTTCAAATAAAGAACATTTGCAAACATTATGTGTTTTTATAAAGAATCAGAAGGAAGCATGCCAGAGCATCTTGGCATCAGAATCTCAAAATTTAGCATGATATATATCCTTCAGAAATGGAAAATTGGACTCATACCATGAAAATTATGACAAAAAAAATACTTGTTTTCAAAGTACAACTGCACTATCTTCCTTGTTACAAATAATTTAAAAATGTGTTCTAAGTTTCATATTTAATAGTTTGAAGGACAAAAGGTCTTGCAGAGTGATCTGCATACATTGGAGCATTGGGATGAAATTTAACAAGTCCATATGCTGGATTCTCTGCCTAGGACAGAGTAAAGCCAGGCACAAGTGAAAATTGGAAGAACAGAGTCTTAAGAGAAGCCTTGCAGGAAGGGACCTAGGGGTGCTGGTCAGCAGCAGGATCAGTGTGAATCAGCTGTGTGTCCTGGCAGCCAGGAGGGCAAGTAGCATCCTGGGGTGCATCAAAGGCAGCATCACCAGCCTGTAAAGAGAGAGGATTACGCCTCTGTATTCAGCATTGGTGTGGCCTCCCCCAGTGCTGTGTGCAGTGCTGGGCCCCACAATTTAAGAAAGATGTTGAAGTCCTTCAGTGCATCAAGAGGAGAGCAACAGTTCCACTGAAAGGACTGGAAGCCATGTCCTATGAGGAGTAGCTGAGGACTTTGGGCTTGTCTAGTTTGGAGGAAAGGAGGCTGAGGGGCCACCTCTTTTCTCTCTACAGATTCTTGAGGAGGTGCAGTGGAGAGGGAAGAGCTGATCTCTCCTCCCTGGGATGTGATGATAGGATGTGTGGGAATGGTCAAACCCTGGAACAGGCACCCTCTGGAACAGGCATCCCCTGGAATAGGCATGCTAGACAGGTGGGCAATACCCCAGTGTTTAAGAGGCATTTGACAAATGCCCTTAATAGCATTCTTTAACTTGGCCAGCCCTGAAATGGTCAGGTAGTTGAACTAAAGGGTTGTTTTAGCTCCCTTTCAAATTGGAACTATCCAATTTATTCTATTATATGCTATGCTATGCTATGCTACTCTAAATTAATGAAAATATAGTTGATACTGCTGATGAAGTGTAGAGACCGACCACATCATCCTCAGGGAAACACACAGGATGTGTTTAAGTTGCTTAAACATTTGAGATGCTTTCTCTTATGCTGCCAAGCCTCCAGCTATGAGTCCAGAAGAATACAGTTCTGTTGTAGGTCTAGCATAATATCTGTCATATCTGAGAAAATGCTTCTGGGTACTTAAAACAGCATGATATTCTTTGGCTTATGTATCTGAATATCCCACTCATTCAATCATTCCCTCACTCTTCGTGGAGGTATTCCTTGAGTCTCTATTGAATGTAGTGGTAATTTAGACATGTGTAGCTCACGTCTAAATATCTGCACTCTCAATAGTAGGGCAGGTTGAACCTCATGCCCACTGCTTGCCACTGAGTCATTTTCCTATGATTGCACTCTTTCATGTCACCTAGAGTTGAAGTCAGAAGATGTTTGATTTCTTTGTCCCATGAATACGAAGTTATCATTAATTTGTCATGCCTACAATACAATGTATTTGACTGAAAATTTGGCTGGGACAGAGTGATTACCTATATTAGACTACAAAATTTTATCCTAAAGCAATACTATAGGTATAAAGTGATTTGAAGATAACTCTAGGTGAAACAGTTCACTCAAGACAGTTCAAAAGAGGGAGGAAAATGAGTTTTATTATTTTGCTTTCAATAAATGCCTCCATTGTCTTCATTCTTTGTTCTTAGCTGTCTCGTTAGGTTTCGTAGATTTTAGCATCACGGTGGCAATTGATACCAGAACATCAAAAAAGATTAACCAAAGATTAAGTTGGAATAAGTTTTTTTTCTGACATGTACTAAAAGTAAATGCCCAGAGAAAAAACCCAACAACATATGGTAATACTTCAAGCCTACAAGATTTCCTGAGGCAGAAAAGGTTTGTATGGATTTTTCTGACATGAATTTGTCTAGTCTTCCTACAAGGCCATTTACATTTTTATCATCCACAATACTCTGTGTCAAGGTGATACACACTCTATCTGTAACCATGTTTTGAACCTGACAGCTGACAGCTTCATTTGATGCCTACTAGTGCCTTTGCTGTCAAGGGGCAGAGAACAATAGATAGTTCTCCACATGCTCTATCATTCCCCCCTCAATCATTTCTTCTTCAAGCAGAGAGTCACAGATTACTTATTTATTCCTTGT
Source organism: Rhabdornis inornatus (assembly GCA_013397075.1). Classification (NCBI taxonomy): domain Eukaryota; kingdom Metazoa; phylum Chordata; class Aves; order Passeriformes; family Rhabdornithidae; genus Rhabdornis; species Rhabdornis inornatus. The sequence continues at coordinate 652,064 of VWZS01010175.1, forward strand.
AAAGACACTGTTTCATACATCTCTTATTCTCTGTTGTCCTTCTCTTAACCTTATCCAGTTCCTCTCTATCATTTTGTTTTCTGAGTACTTAGAGTACAGACAGTAAGCAAAATGCTTTATGCAGCTTTATATGGGGATTGTCCATTTTATTCTATGTTTCAGTTCTAAAAACTCAGTAGTTATTGTTACTGAAATTCACCTAATATCTTAACGATTTTCTCTGGTGTAACTTCAAGATAATTTCTTTGACTGATAGAAATTGACTCAAAATTCAAAAGGGAAAGTGATTCTTTGCCATGAACATCACCTTATATTTACCTACACAGGCTCTGTTTTGCTAGCTATTTTCTTCCCTAATCCCCTAAGATGCTTTGTTGGATCCTTCATATGTGACCCTGGTCCTTCGCTATCTTAAATGACTTAGTGATATCAGCAAAATTTTCACTTCACTTTTCACATCTTTTCTAGGTAATTTATGCATTTCTTGAGTGATATAGGGCCCAACACAAAGTCCTTTGGAATCTCATTGACATTCTCCAATCCAACTTTAAATATTTACCAAGACCTGTTAGTCTGTAGTTTACCTAATAAACTTCTATGATACACATAGTGAGTCAGATCTCCTTCAGCACTTGCCTATTATAACCCCAGAAAGTTAGGTTACAACACAGGGGTAAAACTCTGTGTTTACACCTCTAAGAAGTGAGATTAGGTGATAAAATATCTTCCTTGGCCCATAGCTCTGTGAAACTCTGAAGACAGCTGCCATCTGAGAATGAATGAGAATGAAGACCATGAACATAGGGGACTCTGTGACTGTGGCTAGATTGCATTTATAAACTAACAAGCTCATAAAAGTATTACAACTGGTATATTTTAATATTAAAATGCAATAAAGTCATACTGAATCCTCACATTTTCCCCATATGTCCCAGAAGGCTTTCTACAGAATGAATACAAGAACAGCTATGAATCAAGTGTAATTCTGGCTACAATAAATAAGATCAACAAGCAGCCCTAAGGGTAGCTCCAGCATAGTAGTTTACCATCTTTTTTATTAGTTATATAAACAGCCTCAAGATATTTTGTCATGTGATATCCCCCTGGCATCTTTAAAAAACCTGAAACCTTTTAATCTGCCTGTAAAAGCTTGTAATGTGCAGCTCAGTCTTGCAGCCCTGTGCCTTATCTCCATGTACAGCAAAGGCTAATTTGTCCCCTTTAAGGCTTCCACTGCAACCTGATGCTCTCTTAATCACCCCCTGAAACTCTGCTCTGTTTATTCTCTTTTACAGAGACAGGTGCAAAGGATTTTATTAATGCAATACCTTCTTAAGTGGTTTAGTTTATCCCTTACTATTGATCCAATGGTTTAAATCCATTAAGAGGGTGCGAATGGACACTTTTATTCTTTGCTTAATAGAATCCATTCTAGAAAAAAATAGGACACAGCATTCTGTCCTCTTCTACAGCTGTTTTTCTTCTGTAAAACCTGAGACCAAAAGCAGATTACAGAACATTTAGCTGCTATGTATTTTGGTTGATATTTGTTTTTCTGTCTGTTAATCTCCAGGTAATTTATTCCGATTTTAAAAATACATATACAATATTTTTGTAATAGTGTTACTATTCTAAATATTACAACATACTAAAAACCTGCTGAACTTTTCATACAGGCTATATTTTACACAAGACATGGACATACTGGAGACGCTGCAGTGAAGGGCTACAAAGGTGATTAAAGGTCAGGAGCATCTCATTTGTGAGGAAAGTTGGAGACAATGAGACTGCTCACCCTGGAGAAGAGAAGGCTTAGGGAAAATGTCATCAGTATATACAAAAACCTGTAGGGAGGATGTGAAAAGAACAGAGAGAGGCTTCCTTCTGTGGTGCCCCGTGACAGGACCAGAGCCAATGGGGAGAAACAGAAACACAGGAGATTCCCTCTGAACATCAGGAAACAATTTTGGTCAGGAGGATGATTGATGAGTCACTTGCACAGCTTCTTGTCTACATAGGTTGTGCATTCTCCATTCTTGGAGATTTTCAAAAGCCTCCTGGGCATGGTCCTGGGTAACCATAATTTAGTGGCCCAACTTGAGTAAAGGATTGGTACAGATGACCTGCAGAGATCCCCTCCAACCTTAACCTTTTTTTAAATTCTGTGAAAGAGTTAATGAAAATTGAGTCTTTTGTAATCTGAGCATGTAATTTTTTTTTTTTTATTTTTTTTTTTGAGAATGCTCAGAGATCCCATTCATTCAAGATAATGCTAATTTTTATCAGTCTGGAGAAGCCTTTGTGGTTTCCACATAGCAGAGCAGAGTCAATCCAAACTTTTTGTGTGCTCTGCCCTGGAAAGAAATGCTTTGATAGCTTCCTGCTATGAGCATTTTAGCAGCTAAAATAAACAAGCATAGTAAGACATGACATTAAACAAGACAGGTGTAATTTTTCTTTGACTTTTTAGTACCAATAAATAACAGTAATGAGGTTTTGAGTAGTATCTAATCCCTTTCATGCTTAGCCATGGAAAACACCAAGTCTTTATGACAATGGCAGTAGAACTAGAAAAGCACACCGTCTCCATTAACAAGACCTCAGGGATGCAGGCTGGTTCACCACTTTTCTTGATGACTTTTTAAGCTGTTGTTCCAGCATGACTGTCAAAGAATGAGGCATCTATATGTGTAAAGAAAGAGTGTTTAGAACAGTTCAGGCTGTTCTAATGAAAAGTAATATTCAATTAGCAGCCAAGAAAAATACTAGTGTGCTACTTACACATTCAGTGGAGATGTATGGGATGTGTTCTTGTTTGCATAATAGAGATACATCTATTAAAGTAAAACAATCCACACACACTGCAGTAGGGAAATAATTCTACCAGAAAATATCTGTGGTTTGAAAGCTACCTATTTTTTTTATTATGTAAATTTGCTCTTTAGAGGCAAAAATCTTGTTCTTTACCCAAGTTTCATATTTATCTAAGTTTTCTGTGAGTTTTAAAATTTTGCTTGTTCTATAAGGAATTTAACAACCTCCAGATTACGTTACTCAGAAAAAAAAAAAAATACTATTAACACTGAAAGAGTAGTACTCCCTTCCTGTAAGAAGAGGAAGTCTGAAGTCTCTTGTACTTTAGGACATGCTTTCAATGAGGTTCTTATGCTGCTATTGGCTCTGCAACAGACTGAAACCTGGTTAAGTATGAAATAGTTCACTTTAGCTTGTGTGGTGGACCTGGATTTCTGAAAGACAATATGGTGGTATTTTACATTCCTGCTGTCTTCAGGAGCTCTGTTATTTAAAATCCTCTCAACATCTTGCAGTTTTACAGATGAAATAACCATATATTTATACAAGTGTTCTCAATACCAGAGAATAGAATGGCTTTCAAGTACAAACAGAAGAAGCTGAATAAGATGGCAGATTAAGGTTTTGTGGATATATTCTCCTTTCCCCTCACCCCTTGCATCTTCTCACCTTGCAGTCTGATTAATGTCAGTGTGAGCTGACAACAAACAAGCGACACATACCTGCTGCCATGCAGTCACCATGTGCCAGCTGACTGCAGTGGTGCCAGCTCTCACTGAAGGCAGAAGAAAGAATCCTTCCAGCCCGTTTCTCCTTAGAGTGTGGGGTTTCTGTCCTGTGAGGATTCAAGCACTTTAAGCAAAGTCCAAAAAGTTTCAAAAGGATGTTTTACAAAGACACTGCAAATCTGAGTCATTAATACTTACAGAATAAAACATGTGAAGGCTTATGTGTGAAGGAGCTAGAGAAAAGGATTAGGGAGGAAGCACAGGTTGTTTTTCTTTCTCTCTCAATATCCTTCTTCTCAGGTTTCCACTTTTAACTCATGCAGGATTTTTTTAGGGTGCTGACAAGGCAGTGCTGGTGCAAATATATGAAATCTTTTTTCACTAATGCAGGAACCAAACATTATATCAGCCCTTTTTTTTCACCAGATGTCAAGGGTGTTTGGTTATGCTCCCAACTACTGGAATTGGAGGGTTTACTGTCTAGTGTAATTGCTGCCTTCTTCCATTCTGTTATTTCTGCCAGTTTCTACTGAGCCAAATCAATCCTGACAGCTGGCCAGATGCTTCTTGTGCCAGTCAGCAGGACTCTGGTCTCAAAAGAGCATCTGGTTATAAGGAAATTTTGCAGCAAACTATACAGTCAATCTTGTTTTCTAAAAATATCAACATAAACACTGAAGAAAAAGTATTTAGTAGCTTCACTAATACACTGTGTTTCTTAAATATGGGGCTGAGCACTTTTTCACTACAGATTCTATTTATATCGCATTAATGGAGACTAGTAAAAAGCTTTTGTTTTTGGTGGATAAGCTATGTATGTCATATCTTTATTACAGTCTGTGCAGTCCACAGACTCAAGAGCAGCTGCCTAAAGTGTAAGCCAACAGCACAGAATACATTTATCCTAGTATTTTTTCATGAGATCACAAGTTATTTTGATTTTGAAGGTCTTTGGGATGTGGATTCTTCAGATGCCTTAGACATTTTTTTTCTACTACCATAAAATTAGCAAATAATAGGAGGGGTTGGGTTTTTTACTGATCACAGCAGTTAGAAAAGTACACTTTCTGTAGAAGACATCAGTGTTCTCACGCAGTTTCTTTAGACAAACCTGGACTTGTTTCTTACAGCTTATTTTCTCTTTGCTCACAAAACCCTTTTAAGGGAATAATGAAGAATGCATTATTTGCATATGGCCTTCACTGCTTCTGCTTGACAAGGTAGAGTACTTCTATAGTTCTTAACACAGAAAAAATTCTAAGTACAGATAAGCTGTCTGGTTTTCCATTTAATAATTTTCTTTCCTCAATGGAAGCAGTTGGCATTGTGATGTAAAAACATGTCTGTTCATCCAAGGAGTGAAGAAGAGGGGATAAAAGTTCCATACAGGGCAAAGGCTATTTGCTCTTCCTAGTGTGTTGGTCCATATATTAGAGAGTATGCTTTGGATGCCTCTGCATGTGCTGAAACATACTCACATATGTTTCTTGCAAAACTAGAAAGCAGGTACAGCAGGTGAAACCCTACCAAGCCCTCAAAGAGGCCTCCCACTGCCACTTACGTTCAATTGTTCTCACAACACCACGTACAATGGCTTGTTCTGCTTTCATTTTCTGTCATGAAAACAAGCTGATATCGTCTATATATAAATTCCAGCATCTGAAGTCCACATGCTGGATGTAGTTGTTTCTTTTTTGCTGAGGATATTACTGATGGAGAAAAAAGGATGCCACAAATTCAGAGTGTTTCTGGGGAAATCTGTTTATTGAATTAACATGATACTTCTTTCAATGAGGATATTTACAAATTGCAGCATCCTTCCAATGGGAACATCAGGTTTTCCCTCTTTTGGACTTATTTTGACAGTATAAAACATCCTTTAGAGTAATTATACTAAATTATACCTTCACTAAGAAAACTCTCATAGAGTTCAGATATATGGTGCACTTGAGCTAAAAACAGTGGCAAGAGAAAAGGGGTAAAACAAGGAATTAAAACTCCTGGCTTCTCATGGGACTTCTCACCATCTCAGTCCTGAGTTATTTCAACTTACTTTTATCATATTCAAAAGGCAGTTAACATATGCCCCCATTTTTTTCCCCTTTAGTCTCACAGCTTACACCGAGAACATATGTTAAGGGATTTTTTTTTTACTTTCTTTTCTGCTGTAAGTGCTGTCTGGCACTAACTTTTATATCACTATATAATGGATTTCTCAGTCATTGTTTTCTCCAGTTAATGGATTGTCCTGATTTGAAAAGTTTAAATATATCTTGCATTTACATCATTTCAGAAATAAGGGCACAAAAGTTAATATATCCTGTTCACTTAACTTCATCTTTATTTCTCCATTTTCATTTTACAACTGAAAGCCTGGAAATTTTACATCTGTTTACCAATGACCACACATCATTTAACATTATAATACCAGCCAAATGAATCTCTCTTAAGTGTAATGTTGTTACATATGTCAGAACTGAACAGCAGTTATTATTACCCTTAGTTTAAAGGCAGTGAATTAGCTCCTGAGGATAAATTCCTTTAACACACCAATTAGTATCTTTGCCATTGCTAGTGCAATCCACTGTGACCAGTGAACAGCAATTCAGAACACCTAAACATTGGTCCAACCTTTCTACTTATTGTGCTGGGAGACAGTAATTAAACTCTTTGCATTTCTTCTCCTTTTTGGCAAGGTGATTTGAGCTTTTATTAAAAAAAAAAACACCCCCCCCCCCAAAAAAAAAAAAAAAAAAAAAAAAAAAAAAAAAAAAAAAAAAAAAAAAAAAAAAAAAAAAAAAAAAAAAAAACAGAAACAGAAACAAAAACAAAAACAAAAACAAAAACAAAAACAAAGTCCATATGAGCTGTGAATCCTCATTCTGAAGTGAGCAGGAGATATTTCTAGTTAAACATTTGCCCACAGCCCTTGTTCTTGTTTGTTTCTTCAATGCCCCACCTTTGTGCTACCCTTTCTGTGGGTTTTCTGCCCAGGATTAATCCCAGGATTAATCTATTTACATGTTTTAGATCAGAGCAGCAGCAGCTGATTGAAAAGCCTGATATTACTGCTATGGAGACCCAGTTGAGGAAAAAATACTAATTTTTTTATGTCACTCAGAATTGGAGGAAGATTGTGTGAATAGACTAAAAAGATAACCAATACATTAAAAAAAAGAGCACCTGTAACTTGATCCTGCACTTGAGGAGGTTGGGAAGTATGGACTCATTGCTAGGAATGCTGTGCCAGTACCTGAGAAAGCAAAGTGTTTGGGAGGAGAGCTTGTATCCTTAGTTTCTTAACCATTTTCCAACCTCTCCTCATGACCTCAACTAATTTTGCATTTTGCACAGTGTGTTCATTGAGGTGGCTGGGCTGTCTGCATGTATTTTTGGCTCTCTTTTCCCCAGGACTCTCTGATTCTGGTGGAGCATCATTCTTTCTCCCTCCTTTGCTCAGGCATCTGGCCTGAACATGGAGGCAGGTTTCTCTGCTGTTATCACAAATATTTTGGACAGCAGCAGACAGGCCTGCTAATTTTCATTCTGCTTGTACCTTTGCCTGCTTTCAGAAGAAAGAAGCTCAGTAGAGATCTCTGCTCCACATAGCTTTGTCAACACGCATGGGCAGAGCGTTGCTGAGGACTGTAACATCTGTAACAGCTGTGCACTTTTAGCATTTGCGTAAAGCTTCCTGCCTGCGGATATCATGTACATTTTGCATGAGAAAATAGTGTGAAGTGACTTACAGAAAGAACTAGAAAAATTATCTGAAAAATCACAAAAAACACCACCAAACCCCATGTTTCCTTTTTTGCTGGGCAAAGGGCTTTCCTGGATAACATAAATTGAAGTGTAATATGTTCTGTCTTGACAGAAGTCACTATGTATAATGCAAAGCTTAACTTTTGCATCTTGGTGCTCATTTCCTTAAAAGTGAGGCTCACTTCGAAAATGAGATTATTTCAACTCAACAACCAGTTGAAAGACAGGTAAAAATACAGAAATGTTGAAACAAGCACGTTAGAAAGCTGTAAGTTTTATTTTTGTTTTTTTCAAAGGCCAATTCAAATTCTACTAAGTGCTTAGTGGGATATCACGATTTTATTTTTGTACCCTTGTTGTGAGTTACAACCCATAAGAGAATTTAAAATGACAGAACAATAAAGGTATTTTTGTTGGTACATATTTAAAAGCAGCTGTCTATCCAATTTTCAAGTGAAATATTTCTGAAATTAATGATTTAATATAGAAAAGGTTTTTGTTTATATGTGCTAAATGATTTTTACATTCACTCCTTATATTCTTTCATGAGCCTTATGCTATATATACAGCCATTAATTAACTCCTAATATTGATTTTAATTTTGCCTGAAGATGAAAGAAATCTTGCAAAAATGTTGATAATATAGCTAAAACATAGATGAATAGGCAGGAGCTAAATGAGTATAAAAATTTCTTAAAATAAATTAACTGTTTTCAGTCAGTTTCTGTGCTTAATAAACTTATAAAATTCAACCATGTGGTATATGGAATTAGTTCAATACAGTCCTACTTAATTCCATTTTGCATTAGCATAAAATCTTTGGGTTTCTTAATCTCAAAATTAAATTCCACTTTAAAATGAATTAAGATTTTTTGGCCAAAGAAAAAGCTATAGGAAAATTAAAGTGCATGACTCATAATCTCACGTCTAATATACACAAAATATTCCATTGAATTTAATTTTTATTGACTGCCACAGATAAGGAGGTTTGGCATTCTTGCTTTTGGTAAGTGAGGAAAAGATAATGCTAGGCTGAGAGAGGTTTGCTGAGGAGCATCCAAATTCTTGGTACTGTGCCTCTCTTCTCTGTGTCTTGCTGGTTTATGACTATCTCTCATCTTTTTTTTTTTTTTTATTGAAGAATTACAATGTGACTTCTCAGGAAGGTATTCCATTGTAGAACTGAAATAAAAAATTAAACACTGAAGCTGTCAACACAATTATAATCTGTAATTATGATTATGTATTCAGATTGCTGGAGTGACTTGTTAAGAACCACAATCTCCATAAATAGGAGGATCTAGCAGAGTGCAGTGATGTAAAGCTGCTCTTGTCAAATGATTAACACAGAGAAACAGGCACCTCCAAAAAGTGATTCACTTGTGTATGGCCACCACGGGTCTACCAACAGCAGAGTAAGAACAGGAACACATCTGGCATGGGGCTGACCCAGGCTCTTCACCACACCTGCAGCCACCCATCTGTGGAGCTGGTTACAGGGCCTCAGCTTCTCTGATGGAGACAGAAGTCACAAACCTCTCCTAATGCCAAACTGATGTGGTGACAGCATTGGTTTGGGAAGAGGAAGCTGGATGCTTGAGTTTCCAGAGGGATGCTGCATCCACTAGCTGGTCAGCAGCTAGCTGTGAACAGTAAAGTATTTTAAAAATATGGAGGTAAAAAGGGACAATAAGAGCACTGGTCAGACAGTATTTACTCTACAGCACTTACAGACCAGGATGTCTATCTTCCTATGATACTATATATATTCTGGAGCAGAGCTGATTTCTATTTTTGCTACTTTTTTGTAAGGCATGTAAGGAAAAATAGCATGAGCACAGCTCATTAAAACAAATTCAAAAGCAGGAGTGCTTTGAATTTTATGTCTGCTTTAACAAATGCTCTCAGACATGTTTCTGTCAATTACCTCTTTCGTATAAATCAAGCAAGAATTGCATTTCCAATTCATACTCTGATATCTTAATGCATCAGATCTCATCATGATTCCTCTCATCAGAGACCAGAAATATTCCATGAGACCTACCTAACCTATGTCAAATAGGTTGTTCAGAAGTTCAGCAACTTGCTGAAACTCCCACAAATAATAGAAAGAATCATATTCTACTATTTTCGTGCAATGATTTCTGATAATTTATATATTTAAAAAGTTGCAAATGATTCATATTGCAAAAGAGTGACACTTGATGAGTATGTTTTGTGAGTTACTCATCTGTGCTAACTTAATATGCCATTTGATTAAAGTTATACGTTCACAGACTGTTAAAACAAGAATTTTAGTGTTAGGAAAAATAAACTTAACACGACATTAATTTTTAATACAATGTCTTGCTATTTTTTTTTCTGTGTGTAATTTTGCTGTGAAGAACCAAATTTTACAATTTTCCAGAGACTGTTGGTTTTTGTATGATTCATTTCACCTGACTTAAGATGTCTAGATTGCCTAAGCTTCTACAGCTAACAGAAAGGTCAATTCCAAAGCATCCAAGGTATTTAACCTTTAATCTTATGGATACTTCTCAAGATTACCTCGATTGCCTTGTGCTTTCTCTACACCTCAGTTAAATTTGATTTTTAGATGCAGTTTAAGTGCATTCCTGTGAAATTAATGAAATTAATTTTTCCCCCTGTTCTGCAGGAAGGCTTAATGTAGTCTCAGTTGTTTGAAGCTGCAAGAGCAGGATAAGTAATATCCATGATGTGTTTGACTCTGAATCTCTATTCCTAAACCCACAATAGATAAGATGAGCTTATTTTCCTTGCACACTCTTCTAGGGGAGTTAATCTATATTCAAATGTAAGTTCAGTTTTCATACTGCTCCAATAAATAAAGCTCCTCTAGCATGGCTTTCATAAAGCTTATAGAGAAGCTGGGTCATTCAAGAGTGCCACGTGGGAGGACACATGTATATTCCAAAGGCTACATATATTCATCCCTAAATCATAGGAGAGAGAGAACTTCAGCAAATTATGTGAGAGAAAAAAAGCAGTCTTTCATTCCTTAATTTAGGCTTGATCTAAAGCTTTATGATGCTATATTGAGTCTTTTAATATGAGTTTAATGACAATCCAGACATAATTGAAGAAAACTCATTGAACTGGAACTCAGTTTCTATTTTCCTGCACAGCAAGAGCTTACAAAGAAGATGAAAGGCCTCAAGTAGAAATTTATCTTAACTAAAAGCATTGTTTTCCCTTATTAGTGTTTAGTCCTCATTTTATTTCTTATAGCCTTTTCTACTATAATTGAAAAACTAATGAACATTAAGAAATAAATTTAAGTGATTGACTCATTTTCTCATGGAAAAGGGATGGAGCTTTTCTTTAAGGATCTCTGTTTGTCTTTGAAAACTGAGTGCTGTAACTACTGAGCTTACAGTTGTTGAAATAACCCTGATCTTTGAATTGTTACAAATCAGCCTTCAAGCAATTGGAACTCCTTGCTCATATTGATACAATATCTATTTACTGTGAGTTCAATTAAGAGACAAAATTAGAGGAGACGAGATCCAGTTTCCTGTTTTTCAAAAGTTTAATGTATTTCAATACCATAAGGGTAACTGGCAACCTTTAATTCCAGAACATGTTTTCCAATGATTTTGCTGCTGCACACCAACTGTATCAATTTATGTTCCAATTTGATATAGTGACAGAGGTTGATTTTTTATAGACATAACTAAATAAAGTGTTCACTAAGGTTTGTAAATTCATAGACACTTCACAATATATAAATTTATTTTGTCAAGAGTAGCTAACCCACATTATCGAACAATATTTTATAGTACAGGGTCTGTTGACCCACACTGGACTTTGATGTTATGAAAAGTGCAGCAATGGCTGTCATGAGGTGTTATAAGGCAGTCATTATGCTTTGTAACATCAAATCATCTTTCTGGATATAATTTCTCCATTGTTCTGTTTTCTACTAGTGAACCAGGGACTGTATGCATATCCACATCCATTGCTAGTAAAAGGAATAACAAAATAGTGCATTATTCTAGGTTTATGCAGACCTATCCTTGGTGCTGTAAATGAAGTTATATCAATACAAATCTAGTTTATCACCACCAGTTGAAAATGCATTCTCTCCTATTAATGATAAGATTCTGTGTATATTGAACATGTATTATGTATATTGAACTGATCTTAGTTTTATCTAACAATAATTAACAGTCCCTGAATACTCTTTAAAATTCTGATTATCTGCTTGTTTTAAATTTTAATATTTCACATCACTAGACTTATTTTATATACTCATTATATTGGGATAGTAATTGTTCGTGCTGAGAAGTATATGAAAAGATTAATGGGTTGTGACTCAGAACCTGCTGAGGCTTCAAGCAAAATAATTTATGCATTCTTAACACACTTAACTTCGAATTTACTCCCCAGCAAAAACTATTATCTAAGGTGAAAGCATTCATTGACTTGTAATGGTAATAATGCTATCTAGATGTACGGGTAATAATATGCATATTATTGGTATTGAGGATAAGATAAAGGCAGCAAAAAATCAAAGTAGGTTGAGGCTAACCATAAAGGTCAATGGGAAAGAGACAGTCATACAAATACATCAGTGGTGAAAATTACTGAGGAGAAAGTAGATCTATTAAAAGAATAAAGTAGTGTAGGCAATTAAATAAATGGTAAAAAATTGCTGCCATGTTATTTTTATTTGAAAATTTTCTTCAGAAAAGAAGTAATATGAGTAATTAGCGAGGAAAAATTGCCTGCAAAGGTAAGGTTGATCATGTGCAAATTAGTCATCCAAGATGCTGTGCTGCTCACAATGATAATATTTCTGTTTAAAATGTGGAAGAGATTTTCAAAGCTGTGAAGGACAAATGGTGTCCTACTCTCTGCAAGTTAGTCAAGAGCCTCGTGACTGCATGTTTTGCTATGGTCACTAAATGCAACATCAGTTGTCTTTTCAGCCTAGAGAAGAAGAGGTCCAGGAAGGTCTTATCACAGTTTCAAGTACTTAAAGGGCAGCTACAAAGATGACAGAGGCTCTGTCTTCACAAGAAGCCATAGGGAGTAGATAAGGAGCATGGGTACAAGTTGCATTAAGAGAGGTTCTATCTTGATATAATATGGAAATTTTTTACACTGGCAACAATCGATCACTGGAATGACTTCCCTAGGGATGTGGTGAAGTCCTCATCACTGGAGATTTTCAGTACGTGACTAGAGAGGATGCTAAATAATCCCAGCCCAGCCCCCTCTTCCATCAAAGTTGGACCAGATGGTTTTCCAAGGTCTCTTCAGAGAGAGGGCTATTCTCTGGTTTTATGATTTTATTTCTTAGGAATCATGGAAAATGAAGAGCAGTAAGAAAAAACTAAAGGCACAGATAGGTAGTCTCCTTCTTCCTTTTTCTTTTTAAAAATAGAAATAAGTGAACAGCGTGGACATATGAGTCCCACACATGTGACTTCCATTTCTGCAATATAGGAACCAATGCTCTAGAGTGAGAACCACAAACAACTTGAAGAGAGTAAGGTTCTGGTAAGCAAGCAGCATGGAATTTTAGAGTAATTTTATTTTGTAAACTACATTTATTTCTTGCACAGTATTTGTGGGCAAAGCCTTCTTCTTTTATAAAATTATGCTGACCAGCAAAGTTCACAGCTGAAAAAAAATATTTCAGTCACAGAGGATGGAAGAGTTGTGATGTGAGAAGTAAGTCTTCTTTCATTATGCCATACTATTTTAAAGAGCTTATTTTAAGGTATCTCTCAGTAAATTAGCTTTTGTCATTTGAATATGTGCTTCCAACATCTTAACACTGATTGCAGTGCCTGCAGTGTGTACCCACATCTTGGTCTCAAGGGAATATTTATCTGTCTCTCCCATGCCTTGTGGTAGCTGTATGTATGCACTACATTTACAGCCCTGCTCTGGATGTGAGTCTAGCTGGGAATCTCTCTGAGGGGAGAAGAAGAATTGTTACATAAATCAGCTCCAATCACACCCAAGGGCTTCATTCTGAATCGATCCAGAAACTAACACAACCCTCTAGATACATTAATGATGTCTTGTCTTCTTATTCTCAGGCGTTTCACAACTGCACCACCAAAAGTGTTGCCCCAGTAGTCAGAGTCTGCAGCCAAATGACTCTGCTGAGAACAAGACAGTAGCCTGTTCTGAAAAACAGGATCTCATTCCATGACAATTCACCTTCCTGCAGCTCAGTGTAAGCTTTCAGAAAGAATCTATGAAAAGATTTAGAAGGATACAAAGGATTCTGGGGGAGAAAATATTTAAGTAATTTTGACTATTTAACTTAGGAGAAGTAAAAAAGCTGGATAGACATATGTATTACACAGAAGGTAAATTTTGGATCATATAGCATTCTTTGCTGTTTGCCCCTTCTCATGGTGGTAAAACAACAACTGGTAAGGAGCAGTCTAAGTGAGGCAAGGGGGTTGTAACATGGGCGTTCTATGGCATGCATTTCTGCTTTTGAGTGTTGCTTTCAGGAAACCTGGGAGTATGTTATGTACGAGGCACACACAGCTAGCCTGACACACTGGGATTCACTTGAGCAACTGCCTGTGAGCTGCACAGATGGTCAGAACACATACAGTATGCTTTACGTGTTCTGGATGCATTGCACTGATTGCATATGCTTGGCAGTCTGTTATTCAAAACATTTAAACACTTGGCCACTGATCAAAGTTGCAGCTACTGCTCAGGCCAGGTCAGTGACGTTCTGTAGTCCTGGAGTAGTTCTTGTCTCACTGGTCTTAAAGGAAGGGTTAAGCCAACTTTTCTGCTTTTCCCTCACAGTAGCATGACATGGTTGTGAGTAATAAGAACCTGTGGATTCCACTGCTTCAAATCATAACGGGCTGGGGGGAGGCCAAGTGCATTTGAAAAATCAAAACAAATTTGCATGTGAGGAAAACAAAGTTGCATATGTGTGCATTGTCACATGGACTCACAGAACCAAGTGAATCTGTAAAGACAGAATGGGTCGGGTTGGAAGTGACCACATTGGATCAAATGGTCCAACCTCCCTGCTCAAGCAGAGTCATCCTAGAGTACATGGCACAGGATTGCATCCAAAAAGTACTTGAATAACTCCACTGAGGGAGACTCCATAATCTCTCTGGACAATCTGTTCCAGTGCATGGTCATTCACACAGTAAAGCAGTTCTTCCTTATGTTCAGGTGGAACTTCCTGTGCAGCAGCTTCTGCCTGTTGCCTCTTGTCCTATTTCTTGACACTGCCAAGAAGGGCCTGGCTCCATCCTCTTCACACCCACGCTTTCGATATTTAGAGAAAGGACTTCTCTGAGTAGCCTCTTCGTGAGACTAAACAGGCCCAGCTCCCTCAGCCTTTCCTTGTAAGAGACATTCTCCAGACCCTTGACCAACTTATTAGCCCTCTGCTGGACCTGCTCCAGGAACTCCATGTCTCCCTTGTGCTGTGGAGCCCAGAACTCTCTTTCACTTTATTTTACGTACTAGGCAATGACATTACTATATCTGTATCTGTACAGGAAAATGCAAAAGGACACTCAAAGTGACATTCCAGAGGTTGGTACCTCCCCCAGCAACCACAAGAGTACTGTAAGACAACTTTAGACCCCAAACATCATTCCCTTAGCTAAGTACTGGAAGTAATGAGGGTGAATCTGATAAGATATGAATAAAAAACCTCTTGTAGTTAAAGTAGAAAAGATTTAATTTTTAAAAAGGAAATATGGAACAAAGAAAGAGTCCTTTATTCTCTGTGTATAGGAATAAACAGAGAATATTCCATGTGCAAACATGGATGCCTTTTTATGATGCTCTGAAGCTCTTAGAAATGGCCTCAGTTGGGCACATTGAGGTGAATCACTGCTATCCTGAAAAACTTTGGGGTTAATGTAGTGTAAAATAGTGAATGTTATTCATCAGTTGACTTGATAAATTTCATTCTGATTTATTTATAGCACATAGAGAATGAGGATTAAAGTACCTAACACTGTAACTGAACTCAAGTCCTTTTCAAAATCCCTGTGAGAAATACACCACTGTGCCTTTTATCTATTGTGATATAATCTTTTATTATATCTCTGCTGCACTTCGCAGTTCTTTATTCTTTCTTCCCTGTACAACTATTTACTGTTCAGAATTACTTCAGGTGCCTTTCTGAATAAAAGTATCCTGGCTCTCGTGAAAAAAGAAAAAAAAAACCTCATAGAAAATTGTCACATGTGTAAGGCACGTTAAAGACAGATAGTGAGGCAATCAACACATCAAACATATTGTTATGGGTATCATTCAAATCAAGTATTTAAATATTCCTAAATTAATAATGAATACAACTCCTAAAACTAGGAATTAAGGTAAATAATATTGCAAAATCACTTTTATTACCTGTGATTGTCCCCACTTTGAGTTCATTAGCATTTTAATGATAAACTTGTATTTCAATAATTATTTTTTTCCTTCTTAATTCTAAAGAACACTTGATTTTGAAGACCGGTGATTAAAGGAATTATGACTTTTGTTATAAGGACTAATTCTTCAACTCTTCCTGTAATTACAAGAATGAAGGCTTGGCCATGGCAATTTTCGTAAAGGTCAGACTATTTCTCAGCCTAAGAGCACTGCTTTACTGGATACCTTCATTTATGTTTTTTGAAACAAGCTTTGTTCAAAAAGTCACTGCTTGTCTCTCCCTCTCCGACATATTATGCAAAATGCTTGAAAAGGGCAAATTAAAGAACTGCTTCAAAAGAGCTAAATATACAATAAAAGTGGATTTTTATTCTGCCTTGTTCTGAGGAAGATTTTGCCTCCCCTAGCACTAATTTGAGAGGTGGCCAACAGTCCTTACAAGATATGGGATTCCCATGCTCTATCCTAGACATAATATTTAATACTTTACAGTTATCCATCTGTATTTTAAGAAAAAAATTAATTTGGTGTTTTGAGCATCTTAATTTGCTGAACCACTTATCCTAGGATAGCTTGATCAAATACATTTTTTATCAGTTCTATCCTTCTAATCAGATCTCTGGATCAGAATGTTCCAGAGCTGACTTTTTATGGGGTTACCAGCAGTTCTGGCTTTTGCCCACATGTAGAGGAACAATGAAATTATCTACATCTTTGCTTTCTTTGTATGATGACAATTATAATTTGAAACTTAAGACTATTCATCACATCTGGGATTCAATCCTGCATGAAGCTGTGCTTATCTTAAAAACTGATTTTTCCTTCAATGCCTATTGGCCATGGTTCTTAGAGTGTTTGACATCTGATAGAAAATGGTTAGCTTTATACAGATGGGGAAAGAAGGCTGCATACGACAGTATCCCATAGGACAGTTGTTAATTGCCATCTATACTTTTATGTCTTTACTGAACATATATAAATCCCTTTGCATAGGTAAATTTATTAGAAGGTGACCTGCTAAGTTTTTAATTAAAAAAATTAAGTTCTGCAGTCCCCCACTGTCCCCTTTTTACGATCTTCAGGTAAGGGAAAATAATGCATCAGGGATTCATAATATCATAATTACCTTTTAAATGCAAAATTAACACCTGAATTGTCTGAAAACCAAAGAGTTCCTTATAAAAGATAAATGAATAACTACATAAATGACCCCATTTAAGACCAGCAAAAGGAAAAATGGCATAAAATTATATCTTTATATATTTAAACACCAAAACTGTCAATTTATCTATCTATACAGCAGAATATTTTGATATGAACACTCAGAACATCTGAGATGAAAAAATTTATGAACTCTGAATCCTTTTGTGGAGTCTTGCTCAAAATCTCAGAAAACAAACAGTGGAAAAAGGATTTGTTGACATCATTAAATTTTTGATCTGTCTTTACAATATATTTTTATTATTTACATGCTGTTCTGTGCTGCAAATATTGTTTATGTATTTATTATTCTTTAAGAAATAAAGCAGAGCTTGTGGAACATAGAACAGAAACCAGATTTTTTTTCAGCTTGGATGTAGAGGAAAATCTGCACTTATTTATTATATCCCTGGATTTGTGCATATAGTGTTTCTTTTTTGTACAGTCTTTCAGCTGAAGTGAAAGGCTAAAAAATAATCTCATTTTAATCTTCATCATAGCAAAGAGTAGGGTACTTGAACCTTCTTAAGAGAAGAAACACCTGGAGCACAGGTTTTGCCACTTGTAGATCGGTTCTACACATGCCTATTCTTCGTTTCTAATCTTCCTGGGTCAAATTGATCATGCCTCTTTAATACCTGATAAAACATCTTAGAGACCTGTCTCTAGTGACCTGAACTAGTCAGGCCAGCTGAAACAAAGGTATTGTGGAGAGTGACTGGCTGCATTGAAGCAGATGCTGAAAACTGGCTTGAAATGCTTTTGCTTACTTGTCATATAGGCAGCAAACATTTCTCATAGCTCAGATTGCTACCAGTAGAAAAGGGAACACTTCGATATTTAATACCCTAGTCTTTATTTTGGCTCTTTGCTGGTGAAACATTAAAGTCTCTGACTTTTTCTTTTTTCCAAGCTTATCTCCAGACAAATAAGTCAAGACAGAATTTCAAGATAACAGAATTTGGGTGGAATCTTCCATTTTATTTGGCAAATAAATTGTGATAGTTGAAGTTTGCTGGCTCTGTGTGTGCATACATTTTATGAGAGAGGAAAGGGAGGTGGCTAAGTAGCAGGACCCTGGCTTGCTTCCATGGTAAAGCAGGAGGTAAATCTGGTACTGTCCAATTGATTTGCTCAAAGCATTTGCTGGAAATGGCTGCTGTCTTTCTATATATTACATAGCATGAACCTTGTGTATTTGTCAGAAAGATTATTCTGGGTTTTCACAGTGCAGCAGGAGTTCTTTCCAAAAACAACTGTCCTAGGTCTCCAAAGCAGATGGTGTCACCAAATTTTGATTGTGGGCTCTCACTAATTTTGTTTTGCGTTAAGTAATAAATATTATTCCAAAACAGGTGATTGAATAGGGGTGATAAAAAAAACAAACACGTTAAAATGTTGTAAACTAAAACCCTTTTTGTCAGGAAAGTGATCAGATAAAAAATCAGGAGTAATATAGGCATAATATGACTCTTTTTGAAACCAAAGAAGTGGAGATCAAATTCAATTAATGTTCTCTTTCTCCCTTTTGGTTTCTTAATATTTTTCAAAGAATTCACCCTAAATACACAAGAGATGAGAAGACCTGTTTTGAATGTCGTGAAAATTAGCCAGGGGTGGGATATGCATTAGTAAGTTTCTGTGCAGGAAATTCCCTAGTTATGAATATTTCTAATGGAGGCAGTGATTGCTGAAAAACAGCAAAATGGAATTTCAAGAACAACTATGGCTTGGTTAAGGATTTGAAAGAAACAAATGCAGAACAAAGAAGTAAAATGGCTTTACATGTCTAGCTTCTCCAGATGCCAATTAAAAATGCCTATAAAATACGTATAATGCAGTTACTTGTAACAACTGAAAGTACTGTTCCAGAAAAGTTTACGATGATTTAAAGTGGTGTTCCTGCAATTGCTTCTTCTCTCCTGTACTTGTTCTTGCATTTCTGACCCTGCTTTGCAGTCTCTGACACTCTTTTGTCCTTAGTTGTGGTTATTTCAGAGAACTAAGCTAGAAAAAAGCCAATCTCTGGGTGGCAAAAGAACACACTGTCAAAGGCTAGAATGATAAACAAAGTGCTGGGAAGGAGGAAGATCATCTTGGAATAATCTAATTAATTAAATTATGGTTTAGTTTTATTAAAACACCTAGGATTAATTACTGACACACATCGTCTTTAGGAAGCCTCATCACCCAGTATACATTAAACTTTAAAAAGCAAATGTAAACATGATGTGGAGAAAAATCCCACATGGTTGTGAAAAAATAGCTATGCTTTTTCACAATTTTTATTAACTTTTATTAATAGAAAAGATGATAAACTGTAAGCAAGATTTAGATATTTCTCACCACTAGAAAACTGGTGGAGGAATTGAAATTAGGAAGAAACATTCTGCTCTAAAACTGTCATTAATTATAATTTTTGTATTATTAATAAAGACATTTTAAAAAATAAAACACTGTGGGAAAAAAACTTTAAAAAAATCCTACACTGAAGAGACCATTCCATTGATTATTAATTATTATAACTGTTCTTATTTGCTTACATTTAGAGATTTGTTTAAATAAAATAAGTCTTCCCAGTCCTGGGCATTAACATATTTATTTTATGTGAACAGCTTGCACCCATTTCTTCTTACTAGAAATGTAATACAGCATCTAGTATTTAAAGCATTCAGTGAAAACTAGTCATGGAGTTGAATTAAGTTATTCTGGATATATACTTGTATAATGGATTGCCAATGAACACAAAGAGCTTGGAATTCAGCCACTAAAATCCATCTGCAGAGCATTAATTTAGTTCCTAAAGGGGAAACCTGGGAACTCCTACCAAGAGGGAGTCAGATGATTCTGTGTGAATGAAGGCAACTGAGAAATGATTGATTGTGCTGTCCTTGAAAGGAAGGACTTATAGCTCTATTATACATCTTTGAGATGGCAAGAATTTAGAATTTTCTTGTGAATAAAATTTAAATATTTCTTTAGTTGCAGTTGCATGCAGGGAACCACTGGCAAACTCAGATAATTTAGATGTTTGTAAGCAAAAGACTTGCCATTTCTATCTGTTCTTTTTCTTTGGTTATCTGAGTACTTCAGGGCTGCTCCCCTTCTGACTTTTCCCTGCTGCTGTGCTCAAGGCACCTTGAAGGGTATCTCAGGCAGGGGTTCAATGCCAGCTACCTGGAAGATTCCCAGCAGGAGTTATTTGGAGTGGTGACATGCATACTAGAAAGTAGGGCTTGAGTAGAAACCTAATTAATTTATTTTAAGACTACAAAAATTGCCATATATTAAGCCATTAACTTAGGAGAAGTCAATAATCTCACTTTATTGGAATCTCCAGGCACCATTTGTTTTATTCCAGATACAGTCACTTGCTTATTGTTTGTATGGCAATGAAAAGTGTCCATGTTTAGTTTTACCTCTTTCCTTTGGTCTCTAAGATTTAGTGTTTCATCTAGGCTCCATGAACAGCCTCAGAAAATGATCCAGTAAAAAACAAAGTAAATCATATGTTGAGTAAATATTTTGTTCAATAGACTTCAGGCATGTTTGTCAAGACAACATGCTAAATTCCTCTGACACAGAGTTTTAGCAACCCAAAAACTCATCAGCAGAAGAGCCGTTACAACTTCTCATCAAATATGTTCTGATACAATCAAATTCAGATTTGCAGCTGAATATTCCACCTTGCTGCCACTGGAAGTATGAAGCATTAGTCATCAAGACTGATGCAGAGAAAAGCGAATAGATTCTGTAAGTTAGAATATTCACAGATTTTCCACATTACCATATGCATTTTGAGAGAGTGACTAGGTTTTATTAACAATAAATTATCTTGAGCTGTTATTAAATAGTTCTCTTGGGCACAACACTGATAGTGCCATATGTTACTTTTTTGTGTTTCTCATCCTCAGGTTTTTTAATTAAGGGTGCATGGGTGCAAGAAGTGAAGTCTCATTAATTTAATTAATGGATTGAAAGGCCACATGACCATGAATTAACATGAATTGCTCTATGGAGACAACATTATTTTTTGGAAGAAAGAAACATTGCACTGACCTCTAGTCACCTAAGTAAAATGAGCAGAGATAATCAACAACCTGGACTCACTCGTTAAGAGATCAGGAAATCTTAAATAAAACTTTAAAACAATTCTTACACATGAATTTCTTTTAAAGTTTCTACTTCAGTATACTGAAGTTTGAAAAAAATCTGCTAATTCATTTTGGTTATCATTTATTACTCACCAAGGCACTTGCAAAGGAGAAAAAATTGGTTTTTATTTGGGCTAAGAGAACAGAATTTAAGATATATGCGAGAATTTTTTTTTTTTTTACTTTTTCTGCCAATGAAATGGGACACTTGAAAGTTTTTTCTGTGCTTTAAGTTTCTCATCTGAAAAATTAGGAGGTTCACTCATAAGCAGGCTTTTTAAGCATATACTAATGAAGAATGCGATACATGGAAAAATGAGCACTATTTAGCATGCTAAGAGATTCTAGAGGAAAAGGTTTAATTTTTAAGGTATGCACTTGAAGAATATTCAGAAACTCTAGGATTCTTCTTTCTAGTGCACAAATTGATACCAGCATTTGATCACCAAAACTAGAGCTAGTTTTATTTAGGGTTTTTTTCTAAGATTTTGACATTTTGTCAAAATGTGTCTGCAGAAAAAAATTGTAGCAGATGAAAATACACTCAGCAGTAAAATCGATATTTAAAATACTCAATGAAAAAGAAATTTCTACAGCTAATCAACAATAAGTTATAATTATATTTAGGATGTAGAGGGGTCTGAAGGACAAGTTATATACTTGTCTTCTCTTTGCTTGATTTCTTAAGTAAATAGTTCCATGGGATTTAAAATGTTTTGGTTTTTTATGTGTGACATTTATCATGGGTTTTAGAGGGGTGAATGAATACACTGTTATCTAAATATTTGGATTTCAGAGTTTTTTATGCATCTGGTCCCTTATTACAACATGATAACATGTCTGTAGTAATACAAATGAAAGAGACATGAGATTTATATAGATGTAATAAAAATACCTTGGTCTTGTCCCAGAAACAAAGAGAAATCATATATCTAATTGCAAAAGAATATGAAAGAATAATTCTTCTCAGTTTGCCCTATGATTTGAAGTACCTCCAATCTTTGAATCACCTTCTATTAGAATGCTTTTGGTCTTCATGCAAGTACGTGTTGGAGATTTTTTATTTACAAATGCTGCCAGAGTCACCAGCGGACCACTTACAGATGTATACAACTGAAGTGAAATCTTCATCTGAAAACCACTCAGAAAGTGTATTTATGAAAGAATATGTGTCCTCTGCTACTGGCAGTGTTTTATGTGCAAAGAACTACTGCACCAGTCAGGCAACATTTTCTGAGTCTTCTGATTTTTTTTCTAAGTACAGTATTTTGTACATAAAACCTTTCACCTTTTGACTCGTAAGTATCTTAAAGACCTGCTCTGTCTTCTTGGCTTTATATCAGTAGTTGCAATCAACTGAGACATTTAAAGTGACAGCCTCTATATTTAGTTTAAATGTCATGGGGTGGGTGACACATTCTCCTTAGAGCAAAGCCTGAGATTTCTACAATTCACTTCTCCTGTTGTTACATCAGAATTAATTTTAGGCAGACTTCATTCACAAGCTGTATTCAGATAGAGCAGGTTGCTTAGGAAGACTTATAATCGACTGGGGAATTCTTTTCAGTCATTTGCCATTCTCACTGTCAATCTATACTGTTATGAGACGTGCTTTCAAGAAGGCTTGCTGTGTTTGTGCCTACATCTTTTTTTTTCCCCATCCATTGGGAAAAAGAGCAGCTGTACTGGGAAGTTAACAGGACATCAAGAATAGCCTCCTGAGTGGGTACACGGGGCATATTTTGAGACCTCTGCTGAATGGAAAAAAAAAAGCAGTAAAAAGCATTTTGTAATTTTATATGTATAGAATAACTCAAAATATTCTCTGCAGTAGGCACAGAGAATGCCTCACAAAAATGAACCCATAGCTTCTATTTTGATCAGACTTCCTTATCTATAATACATTTTTCGCCTCTCTTACACCTTCCATTAGGCTCTGGAATATATGAAGCTCACCAGCATATGAAATATTCTTCATGATACTCACTGAGCTCTTTTAGTTACACTATTTAATTTTCAGCTGAAATACAGGAAGCAGGCAGGTTACAAAGGAGAAATTCTCAGCATCCCATCTCTTACCACTGCCTGCACTGTCTGTTGGGTTGACAGTCCGAGTCCTATTAAAGCAAATGAGGATGACGTGATCAAAACCCCACTGAGTTAAAAGTTTATCTCTGACTGAGTTACTGACCTGCAGTTTAGGAGGGGCATGACTATATGCTTTGTGAACAAGTAATTTAAACAAGGAGCAGCTATCTTCTCTCTCCACTTGCGTAAGTCAACTTAGTTTCACTTGATGTGATTTAACATAATGAATCCCAACACAAACTCCTGTCAAATTTATTAATATTAGTTCACCCCAAGTAATTTCTACCCTGCACTTAGAAGACTTTGTCACTGTAGCTCCTCAAGAGTTAAATGACAACAAAGTTGAGCTGGGCCAAAATGGAAGTTTATAAATCTGTCTGAAGTTCTAGCCAGTCTTTAGAAATATTAGAGAGTGCTCAAGAGCTTTGACAACTATTTTTGATTGGTTAATGTTTTTAGTTATTTCTTTTGCTTTTGACATAATTCATTTTATCCCTTCATTTTAATTTGTTTTCTATATTTTAAACAAATTACCATGGATTCAAAAAAGAAAAAAATTTAGAATTTCTTCAAAATTCCTTGCAAGTTAACCTGGGTCTTCTTTCTTAAGTATCTTCTGCCCTCCAACAATGTTTTCTTTTCTGTTTTTTTCAGTGGTTCTGGTACAGCTTGTTATGCAGCAGAAGAGGGGAAACAGCAGCGAAAGAAACTATGATATTTTTTCTTGTGCTAGTGATCTAAAATTATGGAAACTAAAATCAGGAAGGTTGAAGGACTCTGTAAAAAAACAAGTTTATATATCTGTATGTGTGTATACATACATATGTGTATATACTATCAAAATAATCCAGAAAATATATTTTCTAACATTTCAGAAAAAAAGGTAGATATACTATATTAAAAGTACATTTTAATACTATAATTTCAAAATTAATTATTATATATTATACACATAATATACATTGCAACTGATAAAAGATACAATTATATTGCCTAATGACTAAACTTTGAATCACAAATCAATTTGCCAGTGGAAACAAATTGATTAGTTTTTTTTAATACCCAGCATAACACAAAGTCATAGATTTTTGGATTATAGGGCAGATGGTACTGAAACTGTGCCCCAGTAATGCATATGAGCTTCAAACACAGTTACAGGAATATCTGCCTGTATTTCTGATCTGAAAGACAATAAAAGGTTCACTGGAAAGTTGTAACGCAATCACAGTACTCTAGTGGTTAAAAAGTTTTTTCTGATTTCGACTTTGAATATATCTTACGTAAGTCCAGTTTCCCTCATGTTCTTCAACTAAAGTAAATATTCTCTGAAGTTTTTGCTTCTTTTGAATTCAAAAACATCTATAGAGGCCAACTATAGCTCATGGGGGTTTTTGTTAGTTTAGATAACTAAATTATTTTAGCTCTCATCCAGACATCCAGTCTTCTGGATCATCCAAATTGTCTTTCTTTGTAGCTACACCAACCTAAAGATGTATTTGTCTACACCACAAGTAGTTCTCTGTGTATTAATGTAGCTGCAAAGTGCATATAAGCACTACCTACAGCACTAAGCTTTTCACTTGATGTAATAACATTTCATTCTGCAGCCAACAGAGAAAAATAATCCAAATAAGTTCTAAATCACTCAAAATACCTGTGTCTCTAATGTGACAAGAAACAGAATGCTAAAGCAAATAAATTAATAAATTAGGCATGCAGTGATCTTTATAAATGTAGGAAATTTAGGAGATGAGCACTTTGAGCACTGAAACTGACTCTCTCAGGCCTAACCAGGCAAGGTTTCTCAAAACAGAGGTTTTAGCACAAAAACCATCTTGCTCCTATGTTAGGATACAAATGGCATCTTCTATGCAAAACCATGTATAAAAATGCAACTTTCAAGGTTAATTTTGTGTTTCTCACCCAGCCTTGTGTTGGCTTGATAAAAAAAAAATATTCATGTAACATTTTAAATATATTCTTATTTAAACACTAAGGTAGGGTAAGGACTTTCTCAAAATGAAGGAAAAGGAAACGTTAATGAATAATGTAAAACCTAACCTAACATCTTCCTATGTCAGCATTTACGTTTATTTTTTCTTCAGAATAGAAAGTGTTGACTGAAACTGGTTCTATATCAAGCTTAGTGCTAGAACTTATGATACCCATGATAATATAATTTCATTTATTATCTAAACTGCAGCAATATTTTTAAGCTGTTGTCTTCTTAGAATACATTCTAATATAAATTATTTTGTTCTAATTAGGCCAACCAGAGAAGTACGAAGTGTAGTATTTCACTATTTTGCTTGACAGTAGAATAAAGACTGCAGGATTTGTCACAAAATAAATTCTGGGATTCCATAGTTTATAATAGTGTAGGTCAACTTACAAAGAAATTATTTTGGAAGCCTCCAAAGCAGTTCCAGCTCTAAATCATTAGACTTACTGTCTTGAAGTACATTTCATTCATCATGTTTTGTAAAACAAAAAGTTATCCAATCTGTGCTAGCTCAGCAGCATTCTGATGACAATCACTAATGGGTTGATTCTGGCTCAGAAACTTGTTGACTCCCAGAAGATAAATGAGTCTTCAGAAAGGAAAAAATGAGCATCAGGGACACTCCCTAAACCAATAAGGTTGTCTGACCTATGCAACACAACAGGTATTTTTCTTCAAATTTACTGTCCACTGCCACCTCCCATAGCAGAAAGCTTCAGGGAATGATAATGAAGTGTATTTTAGGACACAATTCCTAGCTCTGCCAGTGGGATTCATTAGCAGCAACATGAAAGTCGGATAACTACACTGGGTTTAAAACTGTGGGAGTAAAGCTGTCATTGAATCTCAAGGTTATCAGAACTTGCTGACAATAAGTATTCTACAAGAACTTTAATCTGTTATTTCCAAGTATCTACTGCGAAGTCTGTTCTAAGTATTCTGGAAAATAAAACCCAAAAATAAACACAAAAGCAAAAACCAAAACCAAAACCAAAATAAAGCAAAAAACAAAATAAAAACAAAACAAAACCAAAAACACTCCCCCACAACAACAAAAATGCAAAAACAAAACAAAACAACACAACAACAACAAAAAGAAAAAAAATATTATTTAATATTTGGCAAAAGTGTCAACACAGCCTAGTTGACATATATTTTGTGTCATAAAAACACCGGGCCATCTGAAGGAGTTGCCACCCAAGCAGCTCATGGACATGCACTTAGTGTGCCCTTGCAGCAGGGACAGCCAACCTGCAGATAAAAATGCAATCTCACAGCAGCCTACGCAAACTTGCATCAGGCTTTGTCCCTGCTACAGATTTTTCTACTTCCCAGAAAGAGGAGGTACCGTTACAAGCCATCATACTTTCTGATTCCCCAGTTCAGTCTGATGTCAACAAATGTTAAACATCCAAGGTCTTCTGGGGTACAATGGATTATAAACATTTTACTCAAGAGAAATAGGCATGATAGGCACATACCTACAGATTCAATATGGAAAGATTGACCTCAAGCTGCTTTCCCAAAGCTGAGTATAAAATCTATGTCAGAATCTAGAAAAAAGGACTGAAATCTTAACACATTTTTAAACAGTGGCAAAGATCAATCATATTTAATAATATTACTTTTAGCATTTCATAATAGATCTCCTCAGCTCTGTCTTGGGTCTTGGTTTTAGATTGTGTATGACATAGTATCTAAAATCATTATGCAAAAAGGAAAAGGCAGTGTACATAGACATAAAGTGAATTACGGGTCTGGAAGTCTTCCCAAAGCCAATGTGGAAATGCCAAGGTTGTCAAAACCTGATGATGGAATATTAAGAAATCTTTCATCTAATATTTCCATGCTAGCATTACTGAGTGCATTCTAAATATCTAGGGAAGCCATAAACACATGCAGTACAATTTTGTATGTCATAAGAGTGACAAAGACTAGCTACTGTGTTAAATTAATTGTGAAAGCATATTTTTTGTACATTTTCTAGGTATTATCAAGCACAACCTTGAATGTCAGTATCTTAGAAATCATTAATTGCACCCTATGCTAAATTATCATCTAATGTCAAAGAAAAAAAGTTAAATCAGATTTTATGAATTATTCATTACCTCCAGTTCAATATGAACAATGTTCGAGCTGAGTTTTAAGCACTTTTGAATAGTATCATAGAAGGTGAACATTTTTCTGATAACAGAATACCGGAAACTGACCTGACATTTATAAAATACAGGTCCGAAAGAATCAAGAATATATACTTCAGGAAAAAAAACAAACTTATGACTAAAGATATTAACTTTGTTAATAGGGTCATATACATATTTTTATAACATGTTTCAGATCAAATCCACTCACACAGGATTAAGACTCACAAAAATAATGTTAGAAATCTCTTAATGTGTGTCTCTCCAGTATCCAAACAATTTCTTCAATTGTGTTTTTAGTTAGGGCACAGAGCCTGTTTGCCCATTAGAAGACTGACCTCTTGCTTCTGGGGATATTCCTAGAGCAATTGTTCCTACTGTCCTGGTTTGGTAGGATTTTGCTTCTGCTGAAGGTGCCTATGTTGGGGGATAATGGTGAATTGAGCTGCTAATTTTTATATCTGTACATTCTTAGAGTAGCTATATTTCCCCAGAGTTAAATGATTGGTGTCAATGAATGAAGGTCCTATTTGGATAAAACCTTATTGTCATGTGGCTATAAGTTTCCACACTTCATACTACACACTTCAGAAGCTCCTTTGCCTATCCAAATAACTTGGGTCTACAACTCTTACTTTCTGGACTGATCATTTAGGTGTGGGCATGGAAGGAAAAGTTAAAAAACAATCACAGCACAAAAGAAAAAACGAAAAGACACAGACAGAGACTGTTTGACTGTTGTCAAACGGGTGTTCACAATTACTGTGTGAAAAGTGGAATTTAAAAATCCCATGTCTTGATGACCTGAGAAGCCTATGGCGACCAGATGACCTGAAATTTGAAATTTCCTATCCAAAGTAAGATTATGAAACTTGCTTTCTTAAGCACATTTTAATATTTTTTGAAACTTATATTAGTTGATGTGTAGTATTAGTGTATAGGAAAAGCATCAGATGTCCTTAATTCACCACAGTAAACACTGTTCCACAGAAGCTGCCTTACATACTGTTTAGAAAGTGACTAACCTCCAGCCTGCCTGTGAGTCTGCCAGCTAGGAGGAAAAACTGTAGAGAAGTAGAAGGATACAGCAACAACTTTATGAAGTGCAGCAAGAACCTTTAGTCCAGGAGAAACTGTCCCACCAACACTTGTGTTCTCTCTGTCTCATTCTACACATTGCTCTTGCTACAAAGCTTTTTTTTTCTACTAGTTACTAGCTATCTATTAATTCTAAATTAGTTTATTTAAAAGTTGATTGTAAATATTAGTGTGATAGAGTTCTTCCTTTGCATTTCCAGATACCATGTCCAGCACGATATTTTCTTGATACAAAATAGTGAAAACAGCCTTGAGAACCTCAAATTTAAAATATTTTCACACAAGTTAGGACTAGGAAAGAAACCAAGAGGTTCCCTATGTCATCACTTCCACAAAAAGCTCAAAAATCATCTATTCCTGAATAGAAAAGGTATATGTAAAGAAATATTTTTTCTTGGTTTTCCTTTTTTTTTTCACTTAAAGCATTGACACAAGTCTATGGTCCCTTTAGTTTCCACATGGATGCATTCGCTTATGCTGCTAGGTAAAAGAGACCCAGGGAGTAAAACTGAGGATTGGATGCTCGATTGAACTTGCTGCTTAACTGATAGCTTCCTCTACATTTAGTTTAGACCACTCTGACCTAGATCTCAGAAAAAAAAATTGATTTAGAAGAGAGTAGGTCTAAGTAGTTTAGGTAGAATAGATAGTAGTATAGATGTGTCAAGCCTGTTGTGTTTGACTCCAAAGTTAAGGACACATATCTGCCCCCTTTCCTATTTAGTGGGACAGACAGAATCTATCAAGATTCCTAAGCACAGGGGCATCTTGAATACAGCAGTCTGTATTCATCCTATTCATCCTATTCATCTCACAAAGAGAACTTACTGAGAAATCTTGCCTGAAGATAGATCTATGGTCAAAAGATGTCTATCTCTAATTTAATGTCTGAAACAAGATGGAAAAATTTAATTCCAGAAATGATGTGGTACAGACATACAGTGTATGTATTTATACTCAAAATAGTAGAAATAGCACTAGAAGTAGCGCTAGAGCTTCAGCAAAACTCAGTTTGAAAGGGAGAGAGGAAAAGAGTCAAATTAGATAGTTCTTTAAAATTAAAAATGTTATAAAAATAAATTAAAAATTAAGAAATACAAAATTATGATAATGAAATTTCACTTGCTTCTATTGCATGATAATTTTTACATTGTCTGCTTAATGGAATTCTAGTTTGCGAAATGTTTCCTTAAGATTTTTTAATGAATCAAACAGACACATAAAATGAAGGAATGTCATTCTGACAATAACCAGGCATTGCATGATACATTCTGGTAAGTTGCTGAATGTGTTTTAGGCAATTGTGTAAGACCAGGGTTATGCAGCATAAACTGATAGCACATCTGCTATGGTTTATAGCTGTACAGATAAATATTTATCTATAATAAATTCTGGTACACTCTGAAACTTGAACAGTGTGGAAGTAAGAGTTCTATGCTAAAAGGAAAGTGCAATAAAATAGATTAATGAGTGAATTTATAGCAATTTTTTGCTTTAAAAAGCCAAGGGTTTAAAACAGCAGGCATATATGAAACAAAAATATTATGGTATTTCATATATCCTGAAAATAGAAACATCATGTACACTAGCCTTTGCATGATAATACAGCAGTTCTGGCTGTCCTGGTAAATTTTTTGGTACAAAAAAGTAATAAAAGCACTCAGTTAAAAAGGAATCTGAAAGTTACAGAATCATGGAAATTGAGTGCAATACCTGGTACCTGTTATTATGCAAGAATTGTTCAGAATGGTACAGAGTATCTTCTTGTCCGATATTGAAAAATTTACCAGTATCTTCACAATGTGTGTTTTCTCTGTGGACAACTTATTGATAGGAGTACACAGAGGTTTGAAGCAGCTGTCCATAGGTAAGTATCTGGTAAAATCTGAGATGCTCCAGGGAAGGTGAGACAGGTTTATTAGCTGTGACACAGGATCTGTATGAGAACCTGCCTATGAGAGGATCATCTAAAGCTGGGCAGACTGTTGCTGTGAATCACACCTTTGACCATCACCTCTACGTGGGCACCCAAATTGAGCCCAGGGTTAAGACATTAAATAGCAATACAGTAAGAAAAAGCAAAACTTAATGGAGCGAAAGTTATTTTCCTGAACATAAGTGTCTCGTGCATTTTTATGTGTTAAGAGTTGTCCCACGTAGTTTCCATCTCTGGAAAACTGTAGGTCTCCTATGGCTCCCAACACAGGATTTAGTAGATATATAAACAGTTTCCTCAGATGTCTCAGTCTGGTGGGAATACAACTGAATACAGTCCCTAAAATCATAGTCATAGTATAATTTAATGCCAAATCATCTCTGATGGATCTGATTTCAACTCCTGTTTTTTCAGGTGGTCAACTACTTATCTGTGTTTGTGAGCTCTTTTCTGAACTGAGACATTTCTCCAAGAACTGGAAGTGCTGCATAAGTATCCCAACCACTACAAAGGTGTTAAATCTTTCTGTGATTCAAGGATAAAAATAGTTGCACCAGAGACAAGAGTTAGAAAAGTGAAAAAAAACA
The DNA here is from genome assembly GCA_013397075.1 of Rhabdornis inornatus. NCBI lineage: Eukaryota > Metazoa > Chordata > Aves > Passeriformes > Rhabdornithidae > Rhabdornis > Rhabdornis inornatus. The sequence goes on from VWZS01010175.1 coordinate 682,989, forward strand.
AAAGCACCAAAATTACCTAGAGAGATTTTCTATTTCATTATCCAAAGGATTTCTCATCAGTATGCTGATAAGAAAAAGACACAGATGTGTGTTTCCCATATCAAATAGTGCTTGTTATTCTGTTCTTGAGGCTGCCCCAGCAACCAGTGACCTGTGTGAGAACCTGTGCTGACAAGCTCCACAGGTATCCAAGCTTAATGTAGCTCCAGAGTGCTTTTAATAGATAAGCATAGTCTATCTGTTCTGGCAAAGAAAAATAGGGCAAGCAATCAGACAACCATCTTCCATAACCTGAGTGGAATATTTAACACAAGTCAAGGGTAAAGAAAACAATCTTCCCAGAACAATGCCTTGAAATGCCATTGAAAAAAAGAGCATCTGTGTTTATACACATTTCTGTGCATATATATATATGTGTGTGTGTGTGTGTTTGTGTGTGTATGTGTGTGTGTATATATATGTATGTATGTATGCACTTATAATAGGAATGAGAGATTTCTCCTTTGCTTGCTTAAGTATATTATTTGATAAGACAGAAGAGAAGCCCTTTCTCCATAGTAGTCTAGATATTCCACCTAGTAAAATGTCTAGGAGATATTATATAAAACCAGAACAACATAATGACAAAAAATGTTGACCCACAAGAAAATGAATCTTTCTTTACTCATTCTAGTTGTCTAGGAATGAAAATTCTTATGCTACTGCATAAGATAGCACATAGAAAAAACCCATAAGGTTTTATTTTTTTTAACACATTTTCCTTTTTATTGAGTTTTATTCCCTTTTTATTGCCAATAAAATCTACAGAAAGATGATTCTGGTGTAATACTGTGTATTGCAAATTCCCGCCTACTGAATTGTTTTTTTCTTTTTGTTGATTTATACAACTCAGACAACTGAAAATAGAGTACAACAGATTTTTTGAATTTTTTAGATTACATTATTATTATTTTTTCAAACCCTAAATTTAAAGACTTACCTATTAATCTTCATTTGCTATGTACATTTTAAGCATGTTTCTATGGGGAATAAAGTCTGTGATCATTAATTTAAAAGAACAGAAAACAGCTTATTAGCTTATTGGTTAGAGTAGCTCTAATTATGTTTGAAATACAAGACATCCTGAAAATTAGAAAAAATATCTCCTTTAAGCAATGGAGCTGGAGTACCAATATGCTGATAAGATTGAGAGAGACAGAGTTTGGATACTTCCATTCTCTCCAAATAGTCATCTCATGTGACATGATCCATATCTTACTAACATCAGTATGAATGTAAGATGAATAATTCTGTGGAAGTAGATACTGGCACCTCGTCAAGTTTTTGAAATGTTACTAAAGGAAAATGGTGTAGGGAGAAAAAAAAATAAAAGAATGAATAAGCAGAGAAAAAAAGGCATACAGGAATGAAGAATTAAGTCAGTCTGACTGAAACAGGAGAAGACTTATGATATAGGGGAAGACTGCCCAAAGGTTTGTAGTTCCTGATCCCAAATGTCTAAAAATCATGGTATTTGAAAGGTAGCAAAAGGCTCTAGTACTTCCTTGTAAGGTGGGACCTACTTAGGTCTTCAGAGCTGTAAAGATTAGACACTAGATATGCTTTTTAAATCTGAAATTATTTACATAATCATTACTTTCAAGAGGTAACTACTTATGTAAAACATTAGCTATCAGATTTATAACAATAGCATGAAGGCTGACAACACTGTGAAAGTTTGTTAAAAGAAGTGAACAAAGAAAAAATACATTGTGTGAGTTGGTAGCATCCCTTTGCTGCTGTAATATGAAAATCAAATGGCATAGGAGAGTATTCATGCCTATTTACTGCCACTTAGGAAGCTATCACAAAATAAACAGTTTGTAATCATAATCAGAGATATAAGAAAAAAAGGTGGGAATAGAACTTTGTTAAAAAATTAAGGTTTCTGCAAATTCAAATATTACTTTTCTATCATATTTTATGGTCCACACAATATTTTAGTCTCCTTTTCAGTACAGCCATCCGTGAAATATATTCTAAGACAACAAAACAAGGATAGATTAAACATTGATGAGTAAAATTGAGTCTGAAGCCTGCATTTGTTCAAAATAAAAAAGATACATTTCATGTAATTCTCTTTACTTGTCTCATTAAAGTGGTGGTAAAATTCCACTCTGCTGAAATCAGATAGATTTTTGCCATTCTTTTCCATGGTGCCAGCATTTCATTTACAGGTTCAACATCCACTCTATTTCAGACAGAGAGAGTTGGTTCAACTTTTCCCTTTACTCTCTGTCCCATCTCCCAGAGATTGCTGTTCTCGTAAAAGAAGGGGAAGATGATCCTGAACTACTATAGTCTACAGAATAATATTTGATGCAGTGGTCATAAATTCAGATTATCCTCGTATACTTGCAGCGTTTTGAAAGATAGATACCTATTTCCAAAGACATTCTAGCACAACAAAAACTCCACACCATATGAGATAGAAAAAAAAATGAAACAGTGACTATAGCTTGCTATAAAAATTAGGTGCATGTAATCCAGGAATAAAAATTACCAAAAATAAAACATTTAGTTGTTTTTTTTTTTAACCAGAGAATACTTTTCCAGTTTTTCTTTATGAGCTTTAAAAAGAAGACATAGAGAAGAAAAAAGAGAGTAGGAATCTAGGAGAAAAAGAAATTTAAAAAGTGAAAGTATTCAAAATAAAGAGATAAGTAAAGAAATAATTCAGAAATTGAAACAATCAAATTTTTAAAGGAAAAATAAAACCCAGCCCACAAACATAGTTTCTTCCTTGTCTTAAGCTATAATTCTGAGGGGCATCTAGACACTCAGACACCACTCTGTGTTCTCCAAAACATGCTGGGACACAAATTTTTATAAACTAAAATCCAACAGTAAAAACATTCTCATTTTCTTTCTACGACATATATTTCAAGCACAGAGGTTCTGAAATGTAATCATTGTTCTCTGGTGACCCTTTCAAGGACTTGTCCTGTCTTCTTACTCACTCAGTGGAAGCAAGCTAGCGACGTCTGGAGCAAACCCCATGATGGCTTTGTGCTGTTTTCCAGACGAGCATTTAAAAGAGAGTGCATATTCTCTGGATAAATATTCTAAGAAATTTCTGCCAGTGAAAAGCCTGAAACATTTCAAGAGCTCATTTGCTTACAAGCACAGTGTCCGCAGGAGTGATGGGAAGTTTATGTGGTTGGCTGCAAAGGGGAGGGAAAAGTGCCATCAGTTTGCTCCATGGAAGGTTTATTCAGCCAGTTTATTTCCCCTGCATGTGCAGCCAGGCTCTCTATCTCCCTGCCTGGAGCACACTTAGCTTTAAGCTGCCCCCTGTTACTTATTTTTTTCCTGTAGCAGTTTAATCTTAGGTCATCCAGAGGCCAATCCAATGTGTATGTTCTTGAGATAGGGCTGTAAGCCATATGGAAGAGACAATACACTGGTTCATGATTATGGAAAAGCACAGTGTACTTTCTTCCTCTTATTCTTCCTTTCAGCTTTAATGACAGTGAGGAAGCTAGATTGTAAAAGCTACACATTAGGCTTCTCCTTGGGGAAAGAAGTGGAAAAGTGAGATTTTATGCATGAACAATGGGATTCAACTAAAATGAACTAATATTTTTTTTCCCTGACTTACATGGAAGTCATGAACTTTTTATAATATAATATGTGTTTTTCTCAATCTAAAAAATGTATGTAATTAGTAAATCCCATAATATATGAAAAAAAAAGGTGTGATTTTGCTAGATGATTCTGTAGATTATATGTAAAAGAAAGAGTTTTATTATTATCACTCCATATGAGTTTCAAGATATTGATGTATTATTCTGTGGGGCAGAACTGGTCCTGGATTTACATCCTCTTTTGACATATCTTTCCTTAATAAACAGGCAACTTTTTTCTGACATAATGAAAAAAAGATATCTCACTAGAAATTTGTCTTTCAACTACACTGTATAACACCTTCAAATTAGTTTTTGAAGTTTTTTTCTCTACTGGCCACACTTGAACAAATATTGTCATTCTTCTTGCTGACATTGGTGTTCTTTTTGATAAAACACAACTCATTCTGCTTTTGATTGTGAAACCAATATAAAGCACATTTTGCTACCACTAAATCTTGAAATTTGAAATCACACATTCCAAGTCACATTGTATAAGCTCATCTTGATTAGAAACAGGATTTTTTTTCTTTTTAAAAAGTATCCAGAAAAGGATAAATCACATGCATTGCCCAATTAGTTAATTCTCAACTATAACGGCAACTTTTACTTTCTTTTTAATAAACTCCTTACAAACAATCAAGTCATTCACTGGGAATAAATGATTGGTTGACCTCTGATAGCTGTGGAAGACAAATGAATCAATGCAAAGGTATCACTTATGCTTCAGGCAGTCCCTGTAGTGCAGATTGTTTAAAGCTGGGAAAATAGCCTTAAAAAAAAACTTTCACACTTTAAATTTTTTTAAATTTTTTTCCTATACATCACCTATAAACCACTATCAGATAAATGACAATGAACTTTAGTTCATGTAACACACTACATCAAATTTTGCAAATTGATGATTTAATGTAACTCTATCTTCAACTTCACCTTACTTGTGTATTTCTATTATCACATCCACAGGTTATTTCAACAAGAACACTGTATGTTGCGATTTTATTCTTCATAACATGTGCAATACTTGGCAGTCCTGAGAACAGATTCATGCAGGCATTTCAAACAAGGACCATCTTTACTGAAGTTGTGGCTTTCTGTTAGAGGAGGCTCCACTGATCATGGAATCAATAATAAATTTGCATTGACTATTTTTGTATCCATTAATAGATGATAACTCTGAAACTATGTTGCCAAAGCTAGGCACAGTTTTACAGACTTCTGACAGCCTCAGATATTTCTGTACTGAGTAAGACACTTGCAATTCATGTATCTTTACAGAGAGGAACTTCAGAATACTGTGAACATTTTTTTATATAACTAACTTTATTCCCCTGAAGAGAGAAAACTCGTTACAAATCTGATATTCAGGATTCTGAATCGCTTTTTACTTTCATGTTAAATTTCCCCATGGTTTCCTTTACTACTTTATTTGGTTTAATTGTCCTTTTGCTCAGCTCAAAACACCACGAGCTTTACGACAGACAGCATCTTTTAGTGACAGTGTTGTTTTGTTTTGGTTTAATAAAAGGTGGCATTTATGTTCTATTAAAGGAAGAATACTAGAGGATAAAAAGAGGTTTTGTTTGCTTGTTTGCTTTGCTTCCATTTGCCAGAGTCCATTCCAGGATGCAAAATACAGAACACAGTGGTAGAGACTGCACTAACTCCATGTGATGCATTATGAAAAACCTTTTATCACATTGGGAAATAAAGAAAGGAAATTGTGTCACATTTTATTGGACATAAAACAGTCAGCCATCTCACTGTGACTGAAGGAATGCAATTTATAGTCCCGGGTTCTTCCAGTCTGTGTGCCATGATCTCTGCTGGAATGCCTTGAGCACTGGGAAGGCTGACACCCTTTTGCATCTCTCATGTGGACTAAGTGAAAATATTGCATCATGAGCCCATTGCCTTTTCCTTTTACCTCCTTTTATAGAATCTTCTTTTCTTTCAGCAAACAAGCAATAATACCTTGCACTAAGACACTGCCATTTAAATGTTTGCTGCACAAGCAAGCAAACACAGTGGAGTATATATATTCTTTACTTACCCTCTGCTGCTCATTTATATGTAAGGTCAATGATGAATCAGACTTGGGCACAGATTTATTTAAAGCCTGTTTTTTAATGCCAGCTTACTTAATTCTTGGTTGAAAGACAAGCCAAATTTCAGGACTTATCAGAGCATTACATGAAGTTAACCTCCAGCGCTATTCCCCATAAAACTCTGATAAGAACATTTTAATAGTTCACAGTCAGCTAGAGTAAGATAGTCACAGAGAGTTTTTCTCAAGAAATTAAAGTTCCCTGTAAATCAATGGCATTGAAAATACCAAAGAAGATGAGTATATGAAATTCACTAGTTGTGCTTCAAAAGTAGGTACAGTCCACTTTGAGACAGGATTAGCTACAAAGTTTATTGTTGTGTTTATTCACACTTTTATTGGTCAAGTATAGAGCACCACTGCATGCTGCCAAGTGTTTAAAGAGGGAACAGCTGTATAGATGTACATCTTGCTGAAGAAATCTGCCTTTCTTCTGAAGCATTGTTGTCTAAAATTTCTACTTTCCAGCTATCATTATTCTGAGAAAAAAGGACGGCTCTTTTTCCACAAAAAATTCTAAAAGCTTTACTAGAGAATTTGACAAGTCATAGATGCAACTGCCTACTCCATATTTGATTCAAAATAATGTTAAAATACAGCAAGCTCATTGTCTGAGTTTTCGTGCCTTTTTGATGGAGAATGTACATGAAGAGTGTGCTACACTTTTTCTTTTTGCTAGATTTGAATTACTAATCATCTGTTTATTCAGGAGCTTCCAAATAACTTGAATGTCTTGCCCTTTTGGGACAACAGTAGTTCATGGACTAGGAGTTTACATTTTGTTAATTTAAATTATCAGTGTGACAAGATTATACTTTTTTTCTTTCAGTCATCCCAAGTTTTGTTATGCATGTACCATGCTACTTCATCAGAAATAAATGAGAGCTTTGCAAGTAATTCAGCTGTAAAATTTCTCTTGAGACAAAGTTTGGCTTCCAAAGACTTATCAGCACAGGGGCTTGTATTCAAATTAAATTACAGCAGTAGCTTTAGTTTCTAATGACTAATGGCAAACTAAAAATCTAAGTAGACAACAGAGGGAACAGACAGGAACTGTTAACCTGACAATATAGTATACAATAACAATGGATTAGGTTCTCACAGACTTTAGCATGAAAACAATTTCCATTTAAACATCTTTCTGATGTAATAAACTTTGTGTCACATGCAAGTTAGGTATTGATTGTAAGGAAAAGTGAGATGGTCATGACCATACAACCCTGAGAACTAAAGAGATAGCAAATATCAGGCTCTTTATATTTGGACATAGACCTCCTATGCCTAGAAGAGGGTTTATATATGATCATGTTTTGAGTGACGGTACTTGTGAAATATGAGGCAAAAAGAATAGGAATTTATGCTCCTCCCTGGGATTGTTTATTGTCTTGAATGTGTAATATTGCCCAAGCTGTTGTAACATTATAGAAGAGTAGAGATAAAGGATTAACTACATAAAGTATCACCTTCTTCAAATAATTGGCTTTTGGTGTTGAAGATATATTGATTTTCTTCTTAATATTTCAGTCCTCTTTTTTTTTCACATAATAACAACATTTCTCTGCACAATTTGTTTGACGTACTATTCTTGTATTATACTTTACATAGTGTTAGTGGTTTGCTAGTACCCTGTCAGTACAAGTGATTCAATTACAAAAATAATGCACGCATAGGTAAACTAAGAGTATATTAAGTATAGAAAATCTGAACCAGTTTCATATTGTTACATTTAAAAGAGCTTAAAAAATTAAACCTTTTCCTATTAGAGAAGCATCATCAATGATGTATAAAAAAGAAATTTGGTGTGTAAAAGAGGTTCATAACACAAACAGGTTTTATGGTATGACATAAAGTTGGAACATAAGCATAAATGCAAGATGGTGCAAAACCCCAAGAATGTGAAAGCAGATTGCCTTTTATTTTAAAAACAAGTAGTTTTAGTTTGTTGGGGGAAAAAATCATCCATGCTTACACTGTACAGCAGAGTGCAGTGGAAGTAGCAGCTGAGCTAACACAGGCCTGATTGAATTTGTTAGGCTCAGTGTTACAAGGTAGACTTAGCAGCAAGCACCTTAAATGCGTGCTGGCTGTACCAGCCTGTTGCTTCACCCTGGTAAATACACTGAATCCAGTATTACCTGGGCACTACACCAGCATACTGTACATGCCAATGAGTACATTGCATGCATAGCTTGTATTTCAAAGAAAACTGGCTCACAGAGCAACAGTTTGATTTTATATTCCCACTTCAGGGTGTCTTTCTCTACTTTTACCAGTAAGACTATAAACAGATTGGTCCAAATTGAAACGTCACCTGAAACTGTTGCACCAAGCCTCAGTGCAAAATTACTGTAAGGTTAGATGATACTGTCCTTAAGGAACTGTTTGTCCCAAAAGGGCATATTTTGTAAGCTGTGTCTACCAAAAATGGCAGATTTTTTTAGGTACTTTCCTAGGAATTTTCACCTGTGAAATAGACAAGTAATAGAATTTAGTCTCTAAATTCAGTTCATCCAATACAAGGCCAACTCTCTACTGCAGCTCTGTTGAAGAAGTATTCCAAAATAGAACATTTATAAAGTACAAGCATGAACTCATTATCTGGAGTTTCATTTGCGTATGTTTAATTTTATATATCCATGTATTTATTTATACAATCAAACATATATAGAAAAAAATCCTAAAATGGAAAAGTAGGGAAATGGAACATCATTAATATTGAAGTAAAACGGTGTTTGTATAATAAACATAACAAAATTGAGTTAGTGAAATAGAGGAATTAGTTCGTAGATTTAAAACAGAAGCAAAATAGAACTTCCTGTTCTGGTTTTTGCCTGTAATAAGTACAGTGAAAGCAATTTTGAATTAAGATGTTTTTCCAGTTTAAATTCAGGCATAAAGGCCGATCCATCAGTTGTTCTTACAAGCAAGAAAGATGACATTTGTCTCCCCATTGCTGGACTGCAGTGCTCCTGTATGCACCACCTGCTGGTTAATCATGTGAGACAACTCATTCTTTCTGAAAAAAACCAGCTTTTTTGTCAAAATAACCAACATTGAAAATACAAGAAGCTTCTCTCTATATTTGCAGTCTGCTTTCTGTTGTGTTTGCTACAAAACCATTCCTGCTATAATTTGGGAGGCTTCCAGTGGGGAGGCTCTAATTGTCTGCTTTTTGCAAACCCTGTCATCCACCAAAGAAGTAGAGGTCATTTCATCCAAACTCTAACATGCATTCTGGTATCTTTCCGAAAAGGAGAACCTTTTGCAGCCAAAGCATTTTGGGGGGTTTTTTATGGGTTTTTTTGGGTGTTTATAAAGAGGGCTAGTAAAGCCTTTTATTGAGGGCTCTGCTCCCGTTACATGTGGCCAGCAGTGTGAGGCTGTGCAGCACTCTGAGTCCCAGCACTGGCACGGATGTTGGAGGATGTCCTAATGCTCTATAGCTGGCCTCAGATGTGCTAGATATGCTTTCAGACCTGGGTACTGGGATATGAGGGCAGATTAAAATCAATTGTGCCCTAAAATGAAAAAGGGATGATGATCAAGCAAGGAAAAGCATAAACAGGGAGGCTGAGGTCAACACTGAACAGAGCTGCCTTTCACTCCTCTCAGGCCTTCCAGGGAGCTGGATCTGCCCAGAGCTGGGACAGAACAGATGTACCAAAAGTGGTCTCTTTATCATCAACATCATTTCCCTCACCTGAAACTTCTTCCTCAAAGAATCTTCTGATATATGGAACTTTGGTCCAATCCTATCATGGTCATCATTTAATTATTTTCTGAATGCAGATGTGAGAATGTAAGAGTTTCTATAGGAATACCACTCAGTTCATAACCTTCCCCATCTACTCCAGTAACTATCTCTTGAAAGGGTCCTCTATGCAAAGTTTAGCCAGCTGTGGAGGACCAGAATGTACAGAGATGCTTGCCTACATGAAACAGTCTGTACTTTTGATGATATGAAGCAGGCCAATGTTGTTTCTTAATATTTAATAGTGGATAATATGCTTATCTTTCATGAGTTTAATAATTACTTAACATCTTCTTGGTAATAATGGGTGCAATGGTTTAGTTAGGTGTATATATATTTTTAAAAGTCCACTATCATGTCAAAACTCATGTTGATCCCTCTTCCTCCACTGAATTTAATTTCTTGTGTAGGTGATTTCATTTCACATTATTCTCCAGCTCCCTCTTTCAATGAGTTCTAGTATATTTAATTTCCTTTTGCACAGAAATCATTGTATAGAAAGCTTTAATAAAACTCTACCTTTACAAGTTCTACTGTACTCTTTTCACAAGGAAAGTCCATATATTCAAGATTCAACACGTTATTTTATAAGGGTGATTTAATTTGGTTTTATGTTTATTGTCCAATAGTTCTTTAAAATTCCTTTTAAAAAAGCAGTTAATACCAAATCAAAATGTTTATATAATCATCTTTAGTATATCATAGCTCCCAGCCCTCAGTGGCAGTAGCTGGTTAGAATCAGTCATTGTATATAGTTTGGTTTGTTTTCCCAGGTGTGCTAATTTGCACTAATCAACACTGAATTTCATTTGCCACTTTATTACATATGTCAATATTTTGACACTCTTCTGCACATCTTTACACTATTTTTTTTACTTTCATAATCCTGGATAATTTAAAATTATCAGCAAGCTATATTCTCACTATTTACCTTGTCTTTCAGATAATTAATGATCATGCTGATTAGGAGAAAGAGAGATCTTATTTGAGTGCCTTCTGTTGGGAAAAATACTGCTTCTTTTATGGGTTTTTTTCCAATTTTTTTTACCTACTGTGACTGATATAATTAGATGTTTTCTGTATTGTTTGGTTTTCTGTTTTGTTTTGTTTGGTTTTTTATTATCCTTTCTAGGACACTCCGAAATTTAAAACATATGGTGCTAATATTTGTTTCTATGATTTTTTAAGCAAGACCCCCTTCTGCGAAACTTTGTTGACTTATCTCTTTTCAAACATAGTCTTCATTGTGATTTTTATAATACCTTATATTCTGGGATAACGCTGATTTATCTATGCAGTGTCCTGCTGCTACAGCAACATTTCAATACATCTGAACCTTCAGTTCTCAAAGGAAAATATTGGACTACAGTAGTTGATAATTATGTGGCACTCAAGGCTTCAATCCAATATGTCTCAACTGGTCTAAATATATGTACAAAATCATACATATTCAAGACTAATACTTTCTAAAATAATGCAGCTATCCTCTAAGTGTAAGTATTTCTTTTAAAATTTTCTCATCAAATTAGAAGGATGATAGAGGTCATTTAAGGTAGAAATCCACTAGTGCAAGTACTGAATAGAAGATTGTTTGAAGCTGTGTTTTGCTTACCAACAAAATAATTCCTGAACACCATTAAGAGGTATAGTTAGTCATTCATCTAAGAAAATATTACTACTAATTTCTCTGTACTTGTACTAATTGTCTCATGACCTGAAGTGGTGAGCTGTGTTCAATGTATACAGTGAAGAGAAGATTGCATCTGTGTCGACAAAATCAGTGTACTTCTCTCCAAAGTGAATGGTAACCCGTTCTTGATAAAGTCATGTTTGCTTTATAAACACCACAGTACTGGGAAAAATTATTTGTCTCATTGAGGAGGGAACAAGCTAAGAGAGATGGAATATTCTGTTTTCATATAAATAGCAAATAATGCAGAAAAGAATGAATTTTCAGAAAAACAGTTAAACACATCTTTGAATTGCAAGAACACTGGAATAGGTGGCTGGGGAGGTTGTATAGCCTCCATCATTAGGCAAGTCTCTCAGGAAGATGATTCAAGGATACCTGAATGTAGCACGTGGGGAGAAGTTTGGCTATATGATTACTTGCATTTCTACTAACTAATTTTTTTTCTGATTCTAACATAACTTTTAGTCCTCCCCCAGTAAGTTCTACTTTTTATGTTAAAAGTAGAATTATCACCTTAAGATAAACAACGTATCCTGTTAAAAGGAGACCATGCACATCACTGCTTCTTTTATCTGTAATCATGTCAGACCTTCTATTTGTTCTGAACTTTAATTTTTTAGCATTTGTTTAAAACTGCATACACTAAGCTTTTAGAAACTCTTGTTCTGTTCATGTATTAAATAAAAAAACAAGTGTTTTATCACACAGCTGGAAATTCATTTTAGTTTTTCATGTTGTGCAGTATTTGCTCACAGTAATAGGCTGGATTCCTGAACTGTTTCCACAGGAAAGGCAATACAAAATCTGTTTCAAGTAATTTTAGTGTGGGCTGAGTTGTCACTCAATAAAATGTTTACCAAAGTGAAATCCCTACTTGAATGAGAAGTCCAGATGTCTTTGCTCTGCATTTCTCCCTTCTAGTTTCAGTCTAGTATTCCCTTGCAGAGAGTTGAGTTCTGTTCAGATACCTAAATTCATTTGCCTAAATGAATATGTCACACACCACTTGAGATGTTGCAGTGTTTCTAAGATATCTACACAAGGCTGGCAAAAATTACATGAGTCACAGGAATTCTGAACCCTTTGAAAGGAGCAGCTGAAAAGCCAGTAAGGATATCTTAAGGCATCTCAAATCATCAGACATTTGTGGTTAGACATCAATTATCCCACAATAAGTGAGACATGGCTTTTTAGGTCTTCATTTTACCACAAGGTTGGCAAACAACAGTCAAATGGTGATTTCCACAGCTGATAGAAAATCACTCGCTGAGTCTTGTTTTTCTTACTTCAGACTATCACTCTGCTTTTCCTAACAGTTTTTGCTTTGTTGATCGTGCTTTTGCATTTTTTACAAAAAAAAAAAAAAAAAAAAAAAAANAAAAAAAAAAAAAAAAAAGAAAAAAAAAATCTCGTTTTCTGCCACTTACACTCTTCTTTCTTGACTTTTCTTTATTTGAGTCAAGGTGCAGTTTGGCACAGAAACTCTTAAGTATTCAAATATCCACAGTCATTTGCAAGGTGCAATCCACTTTCACAACATGTCTGTGGTGATTTGGCTGTTAATTATAAACAGACATAAACAAACTCATATTCCCTATAACTAGCCCATGCACTAAGAGCTCACAGGACTTCTCAATTTGTCAGGGCACAAATAGAAATGCTCTTACTCTTCTTATTGAAAGTGTTTATGAAATTATCCTTCACAGCTGCTTGTTACCAGCCTTGCAGCTGAGATGCCATAACTGATCATGTTAATTTCCAGTCCATTTTTGTGCAAAGTTAAATAGATTAGTTTAATCTAACACTGAGGCTTTCTTAAACAGATTTACTCCTTTGCATTGAAATGGAGGATGTTTTTCCAGTGAAGCAGCTGCAACTCAAATCATTATTGTTACATGGAAAGAAGTAAATCTGAGAAAAGTGGAGACGTTTGGTAAACAGCACACTTCAAACTGAGATTTAGTCAAAAAGTAATGAAGTTTTGTTTTAGGAAGAAAAACACCTCTGATTTCTTATATTGTTTGCCACACACTGCATTGTGCAAAATGTTCTGTTTCACTGAGTGAATTGTTCATTTTATTAAGCCAAAAATTAACTATGATGTTTTCTCTGAAGCTCTCCTATCCCCAGCATTTCCTTTACAACACTGACATTTGGAATGTCACAGAATAATTACATCAGAATGTTTTTTCAGAGCTGTAAAAAATTGACAGTAGGTGGCCTGAACAACCAGCCATCAATTGCCTTGAAAACATGTAGCAGAAAAAATAAACCCTCTGGGAAGATGCCTATCACTATGGTTCCACATTTCTCATCTTTTTCCTTTCTCTCTGACTTGCTTGAATCATATTTCCTATGCTGAGGCTATATATTCTGTTGCTAAATGTCCCCATCTATGATCAAGGAGGTAAAAGGAACTGATTTCCCTGCTTGCTTTCTTCTGGGCCTATTTCACAGACTCAGTGGCTTCCCTTTGGAAATTAAATTCAAATTGTTTTTGTTCACAAGGCATTAAATGCTGTATATATTCTTCATCTTAAGGAATCTCTGTACCTCCTTAATTTGTATTCAGAAACATGAACACACAACCATGGCAGCAGAGACAGAACCATTGGACATTGGATCTATGTAACAGCTAATATAATGTATATTGTGAAATACTGTGGATTCCAGTGTGAGCATCCCTCACAGACCACAGATACTCTGTTTTTCACAAAAAAACCCCCACCATCAAAACAATCCAGTCCTTGCCTGTTACCAGCTCCCAGATTAAGAAGTCAAGCAGCTGATAGTGAAGGTAAAAAGGGCAGATGTGACATGTGCAGAAAATACTTGTATGTTCTTGCAGCTACAGGCAGGTGCTTCACGGCCACGATTAATTAGGTTGGGAGGGCTGCTGGATTGCTCTCTGAGGGACATAAGCAGTCATAAAAATGCATTATATCCAGTTACCTGAAGCCTAGCAGGCTATGTCCTGCTCTCAGATATATGTGTTTTGCCATCTGGACTAAGACAATGCAACATACCTGGGCATCAAACCATCAGCCTGTAGGAAACACCACCTGCTTCACAATTTATGGCACGTCCTGTCGCCAAATGAATCAGCAACTGCAAACACTCCCAATTCTCTCACGTATCTTTGCTTTCTCAGAATGCTGAAATATGACCAAGGTGAGTTATGTAGTCAGAACTCCCAGAGCTCTGGGAGAGACACTACACCTGGTGAGTTAGCTTTGTGAGACCCCACTCTGACTGATAGTGCATAAAGCCAAAGTGGCGACAACTTCTTTGTAGATGCAAGGTTATGGGATTTAGACTATATATTAGTGGTCTATTTCTGAGAAGCTGGGAATTTTACAAGGGTACTGGGTTCAGGAGGGGCTGTGATCTTCATACTTAAATGGTGTGTATATGCTGAGGATCTTGACCGTTTCTTTCTCTGAAATTTTATTTCTCAAATTGATTTTTATATTAACAAAAGAAATTATCTTGTGTTTGCTGGAACTACCTAACAAGGAAATAATAGCAGGAAAAGTTAGGGGTTAAGGTGATCTAAACAGTGATTTAATCATTATATGAAACAACTGGATTAAAAAGGGTTATTGGAAATCCCTTATCTTTCCCCTTCACATTTTTTTACTTTTCTAACGCCTTGGAATAGAAAATAGAAAATATTAGACTGAGACCAAGCCTAATAAAATGTTAGGGTTTTGGAATTTTTTTTATTTTTTAATGGAATTACTTTGAGCTCTGCTGGGGTTTGCATCTTCATAATCCTTGGTAGATAAATTACAAAGGCAAGACTAATATATTAATGTATAAGGGATATGAATACACTCCTTTGAAGTTTACTTCAGTGACCTCAGGAATGGGCAAACAAAAGGTTTTCCTGAACACAGCCATTTTTCTCCTCTAATCTAGTTTTTCTGACTTCTGCATCCACTGTTTTTGTGCATCCACTCTGTGCTAGCCCAAGAATAAAGAAAAACTGTCTCTAAAATCAAGCATCCACTTTTGATACACCTTTGAATAAAAGCACCCTAACCATTGTATTCTGTTTCTCAGGCTTGTAAAAGGTTCTGTGATGGAGCTTTGATCTTGAAATTTTACTTTCCCAATTTGTCTGTCTTCTTTCATTCTAAAATCAAATGCAGTTATCAGAGAAGCCCAAGGCTTCTTTTCATCTTGCAGATAGAAAAGAGCTCAATCTGCATCTAAAAGCATGATCAAGCCATACAGTTTGTTCCCATTATAGAGACAGATACTGAATTATGCAACAAGTTCCCAGTGAGCAATTACATTTTAATAATGGTAAAGATTTTTTCTGCAAGACACTTCTATATATGATTTATTTCAAAAGATAGGAATTGTGCCCATATAGCTTAACTAGGAAAGTGTTCAGCTTCCCCAGACAAATTTCCTGGCAGGAAGATTGTTTGAGGAGACCAGTAACTAATATTTAAACCACTTTTCTTTTTTTTTTTTTATTTCTCTTTTTTTTTTTTTTTTACAGTAAATCTTTAACACAACTTGACCTATGGTAGGTAAGTCTTAGTCTGCAGTTCCATTTGGTCACTCATAGCTTGCTTTCTTGGATTAGAAACTCCATGAATTATTTTTATTTTTCATAAATGGATTGTGGTGTTTACAGTACTTGCCTTCTGTGCTGCTAAATTGAATAACCATATAGTACTTCAAAGAATGGCTGAAAATAGAAGTATATTATACAGGAATGTTCCAGTGCATTTATTATCAAAATGAAAGTCTTACTGTGGGTAAATAAATGTGATATTGTTCAGAATTATAGAGATATGCTTATCATCATCATTAAATATAAATTAAAATATATATGAAGCCATGTAAAAATTATAAAAGTAAATATTTAAATTCAAAAGACTTTAAGACTTTCAAGTTGTAGTGCCACAGTACTACCAGAAACATTTGGTACGTTCAACCAAAGGAGGAAAAACATAAAAGAGATGAGTGCATCAAAAGAGAGATGAGAACCTTTGCTTTGTTGGTCTTTCTTCCAAGAATTTGAGCATAGTTTATAATTGGTATTTGTGTTTCACTCATTAACAGAAATCTCCGCATTTGGTTGCTTGCACTGAAATTTAAAAGACATTTTTGATTTTGATTGGAAAAAATGTGCTAAGAAGTATGCCAAATGAACCAGTCCTTTTTACAGAACATACTTTTCTAGCAAGTGTAAACAAGCTTGCCTGTGATTGTTTAATCTGTCTGGCATTTTCACGAGCAGAAAGGAGAAAGCTTTGAAATGGCAAATGCCAGCCCCTTATGGATTTACAGAACACACTCAAAAATTTCAGCAACACTCAGGAAACCACTGTCTGGTGAATGTTGTTCATGGACTTCAGAATTCTGCCAGGCTGCACGTTGCAGAATTCTGCAGATTGCACCACCCTGAAATTCCAGATAGATTTCCATTAAGTACTTTTTAACTAGCATAGGCTGCATAACTAGTTACATTAATCCATTTGTATGGCTATTTAAACAAACAAATAAGTGAATAGATAGACAGATGCTTAACACGGATCAATGCTCTGCATTGCATAACTGCAGTTTCCATCACAAGAGGATCACATTTTACAACCGGTAACCAATTTTATTGAACTCTATAAAATGTAAATGGATAAAGAAATTTTATAACCTGGACTGCAGGATGCCTTCTGATCTTCTCTTAATGTTGAATATTTGTAGTGCTTCTTTACAAGGAAAAAAAAAAAGTGAAATAAAAGCTTTGATATTTGCAATGCCTAGCTGTAAACAAAACACACTGGGACATTGGGGAAATCACGCATTCACTTAGCACAGCTTGTTCCAATCCTTTTTTATCCTGAAAGAGGTAGTTTGAAAATGTAACGTAATAGATATTATTGTAGCATATCGTTCTAGAATAATTAATCTCAGTATATAATATTCAGTAATAGCCTGAATGTAGTTATTTATAGGTGCACAGTAACTTCAGGACAAGGTGCTTTTAGCAGTACATGTTCAATTTGGTTCTTTCTAGTATTATTGTCCAGCTGTTAGCTGAAGTCTTTACATTTTCTTGATCTTTAGAAATCTTCAATATCTTAAAGAAATACCCAGGAGCAAAGATAATTATTTCAGTAATCTATATTATCCAAACACACAATTTTAATGCATGACTAAAATTAAATAATTTTCATCAAACCACAGTAGCTGACACAATAGTCTAAGAATATTCTTTTCTTTTTTTTTTTTCTTTTTCAAATACACAGCTTGATGATAAAGTAAGTGTAATTTAACAACTCAGAAATGAGATGGCAGCTTATACACAGACCTCACATCTATTTATGTCAGTTCTTGACTATTTTAAGAAAATGTTATGATTTTTGTGCCACAGTCTCTATTTTTGAATGTTTGAAGTTGTTAATATGAAGCTGCAATAAAACTGTGATGGAAGATTTTCCTGATGAAACCCATAACATTTGGCGTGCCAAATAAAAATAAGCAAAGTAAACTAACACAAATTATTAGTTAGAAGTGCAAAAAATGTGAGGGAATTGAAGTTAATGCACTCAGATGTGTTAGCAGGGTTTGCTATGAGCAGGAATGTTGAAAGTCTAAACAGCATTTTTTCTCCTGTTTGCTGCAAGTACTCTCACACTTATTTTTGCATTCATTTTTTTAGTCTATCTAAAAATCTGTCTTGTCTGGAATTTTTTTCTTTCTTCTACAGTCAACTTCATCTTCTTTTTCAGACCCTCCATTTTTGGCCCTTAAGCTCACACTACCATGACAATTTTCCTTCTTAGTCCTTGACAGAAAAGCTATTCCTTCACTTAATACAAATTTATGAGCATGCCTATTGTACTCAGTTAGTGTTAGCTCAAAACTTTGAAGACAGAAAGTGGTACGTTAAGGCTTAGTGCATCATTCAGTACAGTCAGACTCCATTTAAATAATGCACCCACTGTATTTATAGAATAATTCAAAGGTGCTTGGATCCCTGAAATAACAGAAGCATGTTTCATTTCCCACCATCCCAATTAGACTATGTTATATTATTATAGTTAGGCTATTTTACTTCACTGAAATGGGAGGGAACCTCAGGAGTGAAGACAACACGAAGCTTGGTATTAGCATAAAGCTCCTAGAGTCTTGTATTGCTAATGGCACTAGTAAACCAGCTTCTCATTACGCTTTCATAACATGAGAGTTTTGAAAGGTAAAGGGTAAAATACTACCTGTTTTATGATTAATGGAGATTTTACTGTTGAATATATAGGGGTAGGATTTCATCCCAAAGGTTTTGATGTGGGAAATTGCGTGATTTATTTATGAAATACATTTTCATTACAAGTGTGCTTCAGATTACTAAATATGAAGGCTACAATCAAAAGGACAACCGTACCATGTACAAATATGCTGTTACTTTTTTATATGAAGAGTATGCATGCTACCTCAGAAGCTACAAATTTTCAATCAGCCTCCTCAGTTTTGCATTGTTTTTCCATAGATGCTGTCCTGTAGCCTGAGGAAAGGGATATTTAAATAGGTTGTCTTCTAAAATTAGAAGGTGTGTAGTTATTATTTTCACCTTAGATTATTCATTCTTTTTGTCCTGTCAGCTTGTGAAGCCAGAGTAACCTACCAGAAAACTTGCCCTTGCCGTGGATTGTCTTTTGCTCCAAGTCCTGCTTTATTTATAACACTCCTGGCTAGTAAGCCCTTTAAAATTTTCTTCACAGGCACACAACAAAAGCAACTAGGAAATCTCTGTCTCTTCCCCTAGTTTCATTGTAATCTCCTAAATATATCTAAGATATATTTGCATAGCATCTGTACTTTGATAGGAACTTTTTTGAATATGTACTTTTCCTGAGCATCTTACTATTTCAAGAGATAGCATCCCTTCACTTAGAGATATTAGTTAGAATGAAGTCACTATATCACTAGAAACAGCAGCTTTGATTAACACTTTACCCTCATGAGAATAACTGCATGGATTTAATTTAATCACTACCTCTCCCCCCAAACAGTCAAAACTCCAAGGTGCATAATATCATACCGAGATGTCAAACTGGTGTGGGAATAACTTGTAATAAGAGATAGAGTAGCCATTAAAATTAATTTGCTTACAAAATTCCATTGTGACTTTCCCTGTTTATGCAAAAATTAAGTGCCTTGACTCTTTGGTCACTACCTTAAAATGGAAAAGAACATAGCATAAATTTCTCAACCACTGTCAAGAACTTGCATTAAGCTCTTTGCTCAAGAAAAAAATGTAAGAACAAATTCAAAAACTGTATATGGAAAGATTGTGAAAATAAACATAGTCATGAAAAGCTGATTTTGTTTCTCTTTTTTCTTTTAATTGAAACCTATTTTCCCAGTTAATTTCCCAGTTAATTTTCCAACTATTAAGTGCCCTGAAAATAATAGAAAGAAACCTGACAATTAATGGATTCACTTTCCTTGAATTCTGAACCATCAATTTCTCATTACTAGAAAGATTTAAAAAAAACACAGGCTTTTAAAAATCTTTGTCACACGACTTTTGGTGGGCCAGCATTTTGGCACTCTGATGACACAGAATTATTTTCCAACACTGTGGGTACTGCTTGAAGGATTTTGAGATGCCTTATTTCTTGTACATTTTTGCTTTTTAATATTGCTGAGTTTGTGATCAGTTTAGATTTCAGAGCCACTCTAATTTCCAAAATCTGTTTCTAGGCTTTGATTATGAGATTAGCAAGACTTTTACAGATTGCTAATGATGCAACAATGTATTGCAAATAATACTGCAGTATTGAACCATTGGCTTTACAGTAACATACGTTTTCTGACACTCTTGTGATTTTCTCTCACTCAAAAAAAATAATCTATTCAGATCACCCAGAAATGGTTGTATTTTCTAGCAGAATACAAAGAAGGAATGCCATATTTCCCATTCTTGTTCAAAATCTCTTTTACGTGCTAATGGCAAAGGAAAATGCACAAAAGTACCTGGCACAAGGGCCAGGACCTGGTGCTGTCCTCCTGTAAATAGGAGGACATTAAATGATGTCTCAATCATCAGGTGACGGAATCAGGCTCCTTATTTATGGTTGCCCACCCCTCCCAGACTGAAATGATGCCTGTCTGGAATAAGAAAAGGCAAGCATTTGGGCTCTGCTCAGCCAGTTTAATGCACTCTCAGTGACCACGAATACAAATTCTCCCAAGCTGACAGAAGATGGGGCAGAACACAATTTTCTGTGTCTAGAGTGCTCACCTGAGCCAACTGGCCCAGGGGTGCTTCTAAAAACTGATTCTTAATGGTGATATTTAAAAAATAAGTAGTCTGAATTGCATCCTGCAGTTCTGAATTTATTTGGGGGGCAAAGTAAATTTTTCCAAGCTGGTTGAAATTCAGCTGGGTATGGTTCATGCTCCACGCATACTGACAAGAACAGAGTGTATATTCTTTATTGAGAGGGAAGAAGCTTTGTCTCGGGGGCAGGATAAATACAACTATGACTTCTGAGCTGGGCCATGGTTCTTCAGCTCAAATTGCAGAGAGAGAGGCTCTTGTCTATCCTAACCAAGACAAAAGTGTCTGAAGTCTGCCTGCACTACACTTCGGCAGAATATGATACTCTTAATGCCACCTGTAGAGATTTGTGATTGAATTTACTCCCTTTGTGGGAGTTAATATATGACATCGATGGCTTCACTTAAACTTTTAAAAATATGGGATTTGGGAAAGGATAAATGGGATTCATGTCAAATAGTGTGAATTGTTTCGCTCAGAAATCATGAGAGCTGAACTTTAAAATGGGGAAAAAGGTATTGAAAGGGTTCAAATTTATCTATAATGCGAAAAAACAGGTATGTGCAACTGACATTAGAAAGAATCAGATTGAGAATTATTGTTACATTAAAATTGTCAAGATAGAAATTGATGTGCTATGACCTCACAGAGTAGGCTGCTTTTGGTCCAGGATCATTTTAATTAGCATTTTTTAGGGGTGAAACACAGAGGAGAGTAATCTAATTCAAAGAGGAAAAAATTGGAGAGGAAATTGCAAATACTTTTGAGGTAAATGCTTTTAATGAAAGAACTTTAGAAAAATATCATCTTGGTGAGCTGGAGGAATGGCTAATGTGGTTGAACCTAGATTCAATTACAAATTTATAACATTCACTCTTCTCTGAAAGGAAAATCAAAACCAGGAAAACTTCTTTGCAGAGGAAGTCAGGAAGGAAGGAATGATTATACATAATTTGATTTTTTTTTTCTTCCTTCACTCATATTTAATAAACATTTGTTGCAATTGTGATCAAGGTTTCATTTTTTGAATAACACCTTATAATGAAGTATATTATGTAGACAATGGACACTGCAAGAGCAAATTCAGGCTCTGAGAAAATACATGTGTCAGCCACCTTTTTAAAGACAGCACTTCTTTTACACGGTTGCTTCATTTAATATAAGACATGCATGCATATGTAACAATATTGTAGATATTAAATAAATGATAGATCATCATTTGTTTTCACCTTTCTAACACTAAAAAGCTGCAGCAAATTTTGAGGTACTACAAGTATACTGACACCTGTAAAACTAATCTCAGTGAGTTGTGTCACAGGTAGCAAATACTCATTATATTTTAGTAGAACAGCCTGCTTAACTTACAGAAATTTCACATAACTTTTATCAAACCAGAAATATGAGTCAAGCTTGTACAATTAGTATTTTTCCTAGAGCATATATTTATAGCTAAATATGGTATTGCACACATTCTTTACACGGTAGCACTAAACATGCAATCGATGAAAGCTCATTAAATACTCCCAAGCAACAGCAACAACAAAAACCCAACAAAAAAGAGCAGTCTAATTGGGGAAATCTGCATGTTTTAAACCACCAGTTGAAGGTCTTGTCCATCAATGTCTATTTCAATTCCGAGGGCACCACTGACAAGCAGCTCTGTGCTTCACTAGGAGACACTGGCCTGTGAACTGATTTGGAGGTCACCTGTCATTTTGAAAACACGATCAATACGATCCTGAAACGGTCCTCAGATTCATTTAATAAGTGAGAAAGGAATAGGTCAGTGATGCCCCAGTGAGTTGCCTGTTATTTTCTGAAAGGCTTTATTTTTTTATCAGTGTACATTAAATTCCCTTCGTGCTTTAATAAGTAATGGAATGTGCATATTTTCACACTGAGAAAATCCCTAAAGAAGACATATTAACACGTTATTTAATAAAATATGGTTGAGATTCCCCATATTTTCATGTCCGTGAACTTGTTTTTAGTTCTAAATTGAAAACAAGCCCTTTCACTGATTGCTTAATGGTTTGTCAGTCTTACACCAGAGAAAATAACATGAAGTGAATAGCAGGAGGCAAGGAGAACTTATATGGTGTTTCTGATTTTTTTTGAAACCACTAAAGTCTACAGGTAATAAATGTTGTTTAAAATAAAAAGACAATCACTTGCTTGTCAAAACCACTATTTTCTGTTAAATGTACCTGATAAAAACAATACTTTCTTTTCAGCTGAAAAAGTTAATTTAATTTAAGCCCTTTACATGAAAAAATTATTATTGCTGCTTTGTGACAGGAGGAAATAGAAGTTTGCACAACAGCGATGAAAAGTGGTTTTCCACCCACTATGTCTAACCATTAAATTGATTGCTCCACCTATTTTTGTCTACAGGTGGAGATTTAAAAATAGCACACATTTTCTTGAAAACACCGAAACTATTTTGCAGAGTATTGTTAGAAAATAGCCGCAGAAATTCACCAAGCCTGACTGAGGGGCCATACCTCGGCAGAGACAGCAGCCTTGAGCTGCACATGTACTTCCAGGTGAGCACAACTGAGAGCCCTCACTTCCCACTGACTCTGGGTGGCTCAGCAGGATCCACCTGCTGAGTTAGTGGAGTAAAGGGTGTAAAGAATGAGGGGAGAAAGCAAAGGAAGGTGAAGCCCAGTCTGTGGGGCTCCAAAATGCAGAGTGCTCTGGACCACTGGAAGATGCTCAAAGTAGGCACAATATGGTCTCCCTTCTTCCTCAAATTGTCCCTTTCAAAGATGAATGAAACAAACGTGTGCATGTCATGTTGGCAGATGCCAAAACACCTCACTCACAGCTACCTATTACCAACAGCCTGTCTTCCACCTGAAATGGAGCTGTCTCCCCTTAAATCCAATGAGATTCATCCTCAGCAAGTTTTTAGCAAAGTCCAATCCTATACACATCCATCATCCCTCATCTCTTGTGGGATTTGGTCCCAACCATTTGACCAGCCTTGAACTCTTGCTTTCTAGGTGCTTTGCTGTTTTGCCTGCCATGTATCAAAGGTGGGAATTCATCGTAACTTGTTGTCAGAGTCCTGCTTGTTCTGCAGAGTTAGCAGTTTAATGCTGTGGAAGAAAAATGGCACATACAGAGTGTATGTGCCACCATTGCTGACTTCCCTGGCCTCTGTCCCTCAGACTGTAGGTCTTCAGTCCCAGAACTGGATCAACTCCCTCAGACTGTAGGTCTTCAGTCCCAGAACTGGATCAACTCACATGACCTCCACAGTGGCTTCATCCTGGCGTTTTCCAAGGACTTTCATTCAGTCTGCCTTGTGATGCAGTGCCTACAAGAGGTGAGCCCAGGGCACGACCACCTCAGTTGGTGAAAATGTCTCCTCTGTGTGCAGGAGATTGCTGAAATAATTGCTAAGTCCTACAGGCTTTTTGATTCAGGACTACTTGCACACCGCATTCTAAGCCACTTCAAGCTGCCTGGCACCATATTGAAGGGATGAAGGATTTCAGTACTGGTACTTTTGTTCTGACTTCCTTAGCTTTTCATCTTTTTTGGATTGCAGCAACATGTGCTAGCTGCCTCAGGGTTTGCTTCATATGTGTGTATCCTGTGAAGGATAGCTTGGCATCCTTGCTGCTCCCTAGATTCTCTTCATATCCTGTAGATGTTACTTTTTCTTTGAGGTTCATGCAAGCCAGAGTTTCTCTGCTACGTAATATTACTGAGCATTTATCCAAAATATGATCAGAGACCAAGTCTTCAGTATAGCTGGGAATAAAGCAGCACCTCTTCTTCATTGTTCAGTGGAGTAATCTTGAATCCATGCACATCTTTTGATGACCTGTGATGTTTCATACCCTTTCAAGGCTTCCAGGTACACTTTGGTAATGTTTAATACCTGAAGTAATTGTTCTTCTTACATTTCCCAGATAATCATCTACCAAGGCAGCAGCAGGAAACGTGAGATATTTCTCCTGGCCTATGTCTAACTCCTCTAGCTTGCAGCCTGCTCTTCTTTTAATGATCTCCATTTAAGTTGCAATTCAAATGAAAGAAAAAGAAATTCCAAAAAAAACCCCATAAAAATTCATATGTACTAGAAATTACTTTCTTTTGAAAACTTTACTAAGCCATCTGTCCAGACATTCTTGCAAGGAATTCTATTAGAAAAGCAGATTGTGGTTGCCTTGTAAGAAGAAAATGGTGCTCAGATCCCAAACTCTAGGCTTCTGTACGTGGTGCAGGAAATAAACAATTACCCCATGGGGAAATTCTGCCTTGGTACACCAATTATTTCAGAACCATAGATCAAAAAAGATAAGTCAGACTCGTGGCCAAAGACTAACACAGCACTGAATAGAAAGAAAAACCAAAAGCAGGCTTTGGATAGTGGATACAGTATATCCGTATCAGTAAACACTAGCTGGCAACCCACACAGCTGACTAACTGGTCTCATTTTATACTGGGCCATACTGGAAGCAGGGGATTGTGTTGAAAACTCTTTTACACACACAGCAATTCAGTGGGTAAGTTTTGTTCCCTTCTTCACGTTGTTTTTGTGTATAAGTAAAATTTCAAGTAAATTAACCTACTATTCTAGTAGGAAAAAATGAAAAACTAGTGGGGGTTTTTAAATTTTCTTCTGAATCTACTGAGACTGGTAGTAATTCAGCTTTCACTAGAAGAAAAAAGAATAGAATATGTAGAGTGAGAGCCCAACTGAATTTTCTTTTTTTATTCCCATAGTGTTGGCAAGAATATATTGCCTCATGGTTGTAGATCCTCAGAAGTTGTGTGATGCTTTTTTTCTTTTTTTTCCTTTGTTTACTAGATAGGCAAAGCTGAAAGCCATATTATTTTCTGAATAGATGAATTTCTTACAGTTTCAGCTGGAAACTCTCTTATCTTGAAAAACCTTTATCTATTTCAAGAGCTGTTCATATTGCTAAAGTAGGAATACTTCTCCAGGTGACAAAAACAGACATATTCTGTTTGTTATTAAGAAAGGAATGTGATTCATATTCTTACCTTTTTGTACTTGCTACATTCTCTGCTGTTAAAGTACAAGTACTTTAACTGTAACTGTAGACTTTTGCCCTTTCTATATAAAATAAAAAACTACAGACACACTTTCCAGAATTCTTCTGGTGTCAGTTAGTGGTTTCTCCAGATAAAAAGTCAGGAAAAAAGGAGTAAGTGTTCCCTAAAGAAAGGCAATTGCACCAGGAGCAACATAGAAATACCTCAACCTCAGACGGATCTATTTAAATATACTTGAGCCAGGCAGAATTCTAAAGATGCAATAAAGCTGTGCAACAGCCAGAATAGCTGTTAAGGCAGGTACAAGTGAGAGGGAGGAGAAGGAGTGAAAAATCCCCAAATAACAATTGTTATGGATTTCTCTGCAGTGGTGGTTCTCATGAGTCTTACCCACAATATCGGCATTTGAAAATATTCTGACACACTTGTGTAGTGCACTTGCACCCATCTCTACCTCTTTTTTTTCCTCCTTTTTCCAGAATCCAAAATATACTGACATATTACAGTTAGTAGCTATTTGTGATGAGCCAATGAGCCTTTCTCAGAGCAGTTACAAATATATTCATTAATTCCAGATTCATGGAAGTAAACTCTGGCTCAAAATCTGAATACTTTATTCATAAATAAAATTATATGAGATGGAGAGAAAATAATTTGGTCTGGTTTATTAAAACTCCAGATGGCACAGTGTATTCACCTACAAATATATTTCAGAAGTCTGTCTCATAGTGCACTGCGTCCTGCATGCATGAGAGGGATCGTTATTCTAAAAACAGCATGCGCCAATTCAGCGTGGATTTCCTGGAGTGAAGCATGGGGATTCTTATTATTGTTATGAAAACTTGGAGGCTCCTCATCCAGCCATGGTCCTGGCTAGACTCATCCCTGCTTTGTCTGCATCTGGATGACACCTAGATGATATCTTAGTGCAATGGTGCATCACACTCCATTGACGCGGCTCGCCCTCTTTCTGACCACTCCAGCCTGCCCAGCTAGCCCATGAGGGCGAAGCTCTGCACCAGGAGTGGGCCGTTTCCCAGATGGCTGGGAACGGGGAATCCGGCTAGGGCACCAAGCCCCTAGAGCAAATCACGCGTCCAGGAGAGATAAAGAGTTGGGACAAGTCCTTCAGTGGGTCCAAGGAAAGGTTTTATTGGATGGAGGGTGCGGGGAGCAACTAGGAGCAAGGGAGAAAAACCACAAGAGGCAAGCGGAAGAAACTACAGGAGGCAAAAATTACAGCTTTACATCAACTTAAATACAGGGGAGGTACAAGGGGAGGGTACAAAGCATAAACCAATCAGAGCACCGTAGGGGAGGAACATAAGGCAGTGACAAAAACTTGAACGACCAATGAGGGAGAACATAGGCGGGGTATACAACATCGTAGCAAATCATACAATGAGGGTGGGATAAATGATACGGCAGGTTCTAGGTGTATGGGAGGGGATAGGGAGGATTGACAATGGCTGGGGCGTGGTTTTGGGTTGACTGACAAGGAACTTTCTGGGTATCCGGGAGGAGCCAGGGAGGATTGACAGTAACTGGGGAGTGGTTTGGGGCAGAGTGATGGGGCAAGGGCGGGAAAGGGAGACCTGGAGCAGACCATCAAGGGGGTGTAACATGGGAAGAAACCATTACAATAACTGACGGAAAACGAGATAACAATGAACTAAAACAGCAAACCGCAACACTCCATGAAGCTTTTTATCAGGCAGCTGCACCCAAACTGCTGTCAGGAGCAGGCAAAGTGAGCTGTTCCTCCTCCAAGTCATTCCTGAGGGATATCCAGTCTCATAGGCCGAAACTCCACCACAGAGCTGATCCAGCCTGCTAGGGACTGGTAGGGCAGGTGTTCCCTGGGGAAGCCTCAAATGCTAAAAGCAATGCTTGGTTGGAGAAATTATGCCAGTGTTGTTGCTTTCTGCTGGCTAAATAGCATATAACATGGACGATCTGAATAACTTCCTTGGAACAATTATACTTCCTATTAGTAGTGTTTCAGCTGATGTAATAACATAAACATAAATGAAAGAAAGGCTGTAAGGAGAATATCTATTATCATGCTTTTCCTTGAGGAAAAGTATCCAGAAGACAGAAGCTACCCTCAGTCAGTGGGGTTTAGTTATGTCACTGTATCCTAACGGATCTGGACATGCAAACATCATTTGTCCATTACATAAGTTAAATATGAGTAATATGAGATTTAAATGCTTCTTTAGTTTTGTATTTTGAGAAAGGTCAGAGGGCCTGACAACTAAATACTGAAAATGGAAAAAGATTTGTAGTTATTAAGTAAATATTTTTTCAGGACCTTTTTAAGGGTTTTTTCCCACACTCTTTTAATACTATGCTGACTTTAATTCTGCATTTGACTCATTTAGTCTTTTTTAACCGTGTTGAGCTTTGCATCTTCTGTGTGACATCCAGCACTATGTGAACATTTCCCAACTTCCCAAAGCAATTTCCACTTTAAACATCTTTCATAACATTAATGTTATTTTACATAAGTACTTTAATGTTTTCTCTTTGATTTTCAAGGCAAGGTGCTTTTTGTTTATTTGTTTGTTTTGCAGGTTTTTTTTTTTCACTTCTTTTAAACTCTAATGAGGCATCACCCTTTCTTTTTTATCTTTTTTCTTTCTTTTTTTTTTTAATTGGAGAATTAATAGATTGGCAAAAGGATCACAAGTACTTATTTCATACATTTTCTGAAAAGCTTTGTGATGTTGATTACTAATTATCCTGGGAGTGTTCTCTACTTTTTTGGAACCTCATTTACCGGGTACCAAGAAACAATCTCAGCACAAGTAAAATGAGTTACCAGACCATTGAAAATGCTTTCATTTGGGCTTCATCTGTTATGTGTTGAATATTCCTAGTGATCTGCATCTCATTCAAAGGGAGCTGAAGAGGCTGCACATTTTGCTGGACCTGCTCATTTATTTGTGAGCCTCTGCCACTCTCACTGAACAGCATTAATGACATTCTGGCTTGGGATTTGAACTTAACCTTGACAAATATTTTTGACTAAGAAGCTATTTCTAGGCTGCTTGTAAATTTCCAAGCATATCTATTTAGAAAAGAAGAGCTACGTTCATAAGTCTAGCAGCCTAAGATGACTCAATGCTTTCTGAATACAAATCAATGCTTTGGATAGGAGAGGGTGGGCTCCAGCATTCACTGTCAGTCAGACAATGAAACAAAGCAGATGTTGGACAACACTCTTCATTTAGCCTGGCAGTTTGGGGTAGCTGTCCAGCTTTTAGCAAAATAAAATATAAATTCATAAATGGAATTTTAAAGAAAGGAAATTAACCAAAGAGTATCCGTGTGTACACACAGATGCATTTATTCCTAAGTTTCTGTAGATTATATAGAATAAGTCTTCCTGTGCATATTAACCATGGAGCTCATTTTCCTTTTCCATTTTTCCAACATTGTAATTTTGAAAAACAATGACATTGTACATTATTAAATATATTTCAGACACAAGTATCTGAGTGAATGGTTAAAATATTGCAATATGATGAGATTGCTTCAGGAAATATATGTTCAGGTAAATTCACCCAGATAATAATAGTGTATAAACTATTGTGGCTTTAATACCTGACATTAATGTACCTGAAAATGTTATAGTTTAGGTTGAGTCAGCTTCTGTTAAAAGACATTTGTGGTGCAAAAATAAAATATAAATCCATGCTATATGCTTTTGCGTTTCTGTACCCATTTTGTAGCAATATAAAAATCCCATTATTTTATTTGTGGGTTTTTTTAAATTTTTAATTATAAGACAAATAGGGGTACAAGTTCTAACAGTAATGCAAGTAGGAATAAGTAATGTGATGACATGTGGGAAGTAAACTCCTAACAACCAAATAGGCATGGTCACGCCTCATGAATATATACCTTAGGGCTGGTAACATCAAGGTCCGCCCTCATTGTGTGAAGATAAATCACAAGAAAATCCAAATCAAGCAGTAACTAGTGCATTCATCCCACTGCACTACAGGGATTTCACTTAGGATTGTAATCACATTAGGTTCTTAGATAGAGAGTGAAGAAAGAAAAGGCACTGTTGCCTAAAAGCCTCTTTTATGACATCCTGATTTGCACTGTTGAGGTCTTTGCTACTTCCCATTAACTATAAATGTAGACATGGGTGACTACATTGCTGCCTTAGGGATTTATGTTATGTGCCACAAATAGGTGAAAAGAATCAGATCAAAGCAGTCAAGTACATGGAACTGGTAGTGTGTTTTGAGATACCTGAGAGCATGACGTATATAGAGCACTTACACATCACTTTTGGGAATCTCAACAGCAGACAGGGAAGCAGTTCAGTCCATGCAGTCATACAAGGTTTTGGCAATGCTTGAGAGTAAGGCAGAGGCCAGGGGAGTAAGATGAAAGCATCACAAGAGCGATTTTATCCAGTGAGAACTGCAGTGCTGCAGTGCCAGAGAAAGTATTAAAATTGTGGAATTGATGTTAAAAAGTGAGAAAGAAAAGTGAATATCAAAATGCTGCAGAATGTGGCTGAGCATCCAAGGAAATCTTTAGCATGTTTATTTCACTTAATTTCAAAGTGAGCAGAAGCTACAAATTTGGAGAGGACGTGCAGTCCACATTGAGAGGAGACCAGAAGCAATACAGAAACACAAAGATCTCCTTTATAACTTCAGTTGGGCAGAAGATGAAGAGAGCCTTCAGAGGAGATGCCAGAAGTGATTGGCAAAGGATTGCCTGCTCTAGCCTTTTAGCGCAGTCCTCAGTGGTCAGGAAAGGTAATAGCAAGGACAGCTCTTCAGGTCCCACACTAAGGAAATTATACCTAGGATTCATCTTCCTACATGAGTGAAATATTTATAGAAATCTTGGTTTTATCAGAACAATTTGAATACTACATTGTGTAAATCAATTAGTCAAAAAGCATTACTTGCAATATAACATACCTGCTTCAACATCATATATTTGTTTTGAATTAACAGCTCTAGGGTACAATGTGTAATTAAGGATACTCTGAGTTGATTCATCTTGAGATTGTGAAGAGTTAACTCCCTCTGTTGACTTTGGCCATGATTTCTTGGTTCATTTTCCTAGTATTGGTTGGATTGGTATTTGGTTTTTGTGCTTTCAGAAATGTGGCTGTTTGCATTAAAGCAGGCAATATTTTCCCCCTTCCATGCATAACTCACACTCTCCCACCTTTAATCCCAGCAAAAGACTGATTAAGAAAATGCCCTCTATACAGAACATCGGTCTAAATCTTCTGCCTTTAGAGAATTATCCTCATGAAAGCAAGTAGAATACATAAAAGTGTTCTATCATCAAATACATGAATCACCATTAACCTGTTGATTTTTTTTTAAGTCCTGAGTCCACTCTTTCCCTCTAACAAACTATTTCAAATATGAACAAAGGAAACAATAATCTTTTGGAAGTGTTGATTTTCTGCTAGTTACATTCATTTAGCTGAATGCTAGACATATGCACTGTCAGTAGCAGGAGTCTTGCACTCAAGCAAGATTCTTTTCTCAATTTTGCTGGAAGCTTCAGACATCAGATGTCTTAGCACTGTGCCTAAAAAGCTGTTCTCTGTTTCCCATTGGTGTGGTCCTTTACCTTTGCTGCTGCTGCTTCCAAGGGCAGTACACAAGGGTCCAGGGTGTCTAGGGCTCTCTAGAATAAGGGATCAAGACTGAGTCCCTGGTAGCCCTTGGGCTATGGACAGAGGTCCCAGGGGTGGCTTGGTGTCCTCAGAGACTCAGTGCCTACTTTCACTGTCATGAACATCATTACTCTTCACAGCAGCTTCCCAGCCTGGCCAAACACTTCTCAAAATCTGTGTGATTCCATTCAGCCACCCTTCACCACTGGCTCCTCACTTGAACTCTACACCTGGTCTGCTGCCACAGATTTGTACTTTGTTGCCAAGAAGACCTGAAAAAAACTTATTTGGCCTTTCTGTTGGGGAAAGCAAAACTCAATTTTTTCTTGTGGTGCTGAAAAAAGCTTTTTACTGACTTTAAAACTAAAAGTAATTGGTCTGAATGTTGAGTAATCACTTCAAGGTTTAGTCTAAAATAAACGGGTTTTCATCAGACTAGACACAAGAATAAAGGATGAAAAGTAAAAAAAAACATAGTTCATCTTGATTGAACAAAACATCTATAATTTATAAAACATTTGGCTAGACATGTTAAAGCCCTTTCTTAGGTGTTTCAGATGCAATTTGACTGTTAAATGATAAATAAAAAGTGCCAAATTTTCCAAAAGTTCATTTGTTATTTTAAAGTATGTAAGAAGTCTTCCCTGGAAGCTTCAGGGAAAGCTCATCACACTGTGAACAATTTCCTGGAGCAAAAATACTGTATCTTTGGAGGAAAGTCACAGCTTCCTAAATATATCTGTGGTCTCATTTTTACACTATCCTATATTAATGACTCTAGATCAAATTAATAATTTTATACAATCTGACCAAACAGTTCCTTGAAAGTTTCTGCTAGTGAGGAAGGGATATCCTAGAAAGAAATCAATAGATAAATGACAAATAATTTCAAAGGAGCAAACACTTCCTCTTAGTCTAAAATCAATCTTTGGAAGGTTTTATTCCTTATTTAATGGGAGGAGGTATCAACTCCTTAGACAGTGCTAACGTGCAGAGTTCTCTGTTATCTCAAAATTGTTCTGTGATTTTGAGACACGGAAAAAGAAATAAGCTGAAAATTCTAGTAGAGTAGGAGAACTAGCCATAAAATAATGATGGATCAAGTCTCAGAAAATTAAGCCTGATTCAGCTAAATTCAGCTAACAGCAGCTGTGAACTGTTCTGGAAAGATTTTTCTGTGTAATTGGGAGCAGGAGTCAAACCTCAATTGCACAGCATCCTCACTGCTGGCAACATTTGAGACAATCCCCCTGGCATCTTTCTGCCATATCTGCCTACAAGGAAATGAATCTGCTTTTTAAAGGGAACACCATATCCATTGTTCTTTTATTTCCAGCTTTTCTTGAATGACGAAGTTTTACAATGGTATTAAGCTATCTGGATATCAAGACATCTCATTGCCAATAAACTGGTGTCCCTGCACTTTAAGTTTACTTTGCTATGAAGCATTCTTTACTGTTGAGGTATATAGAGAAAGATAAGTTCAATTATAACATCTGTAAGACTTTTTCAGTCTATCCCCATTGACCATCATCTGCAAACTCTTCACTTTATTCTTCTCCCTTATCAGATGTTGTTTCAAAACAGTTTATTTCCTGCAAGCTTAAAATTATACGGGTGAAAATAGTACAACTTCAGAGACCGGGAGCTTCTGGATGTGTTATGCTTATTTTATACTGCATTCTTGAAGTATGTCTATAACATCACATTTACAGAATCATAGAATCGAGTAGTTAAAATTGAAAGAAATTTTTAAAGATCAACTAACCCAATCCTTCCTTGCCATAGAGAAGGACATCTTCCAGTAGATAAAGCTGCTCAAAGACTCATCCACCAGAGTCTTGAATGCTTCCAGAGATGGCGCACACACAACTTCTCTGGGCAACCTGTCGCAGCTTTTTACCATCCTCATCCTAAAATATCTCATCCTTATGTACAATTTAAATCCACTCTCTTTCAGCTTAAAACCATATCCTCTTGTCCTACCCCTACACACTGTTACAAAAAAAGTCCCTTTCCAGCTTTCTTGTTAGCCCCTTTTAGCTATTGGAATGCTGCTCTAAGGTCTCCATGGAGGGTTCTCTACCTGAGGCTGAACAATCCCAGCTTTCTCAGCCTTTCTACACAGATGTATTCCAGCCCTCTGATTCCTTCTTGTGGCCCTTCTCTGAAATCATTCTAATAGCTCCATGGCTTTCTTCTGCTGAGGAGCCCAGGACTGTATGCAGTAAGTATTTAAGTAAAAAAAATTACTTTTTGGTTCAATTGCACTGCCTGTGTCTTGTGTGACTCGATTAGCTATTTTGGTATGGATTTTGAATTATGGGGTGGACTGTTTAATGCTCTGTCTTGTAATATGATCTAGACACAAATGTACTACACCATCTGGCATTGAAAATTCAAGCCTGGTTTTAAAAACTGCTGCCAAAACCACCGTGTTGTGCTATATACTGCCACAGCTTCATTTTTTTTTCTGCTATGGAACTTGCTTTCCCTTAATTATAGAGCAGGAAGACAACAGGCAGCTCACAGAGTTGCATCTTGCCTGTGATCCTTGGAGGTGAATGAGGCTTCTGTGGATGGAATGCACAGAAGTACCTGACCACTGAGTGGATGGATCTGGTTTCAGGTCTTTACACAGATTTCAGGGATTTTCCAGTTTCTGAAGTGTCAGAATAGAGCAAGGACTTGGATGGGAGAAGAAGCCACCAGGGAAAACTCCTCACCTTCTCAAAAAGATTTTCAGAAGAAATGTAAGTGGTTCTGAGTGATTATTTCCAAGTTATACTATCAAATGCTTACAGCTGTTGCAGCTGATCAGTGAGCTACTAACAAGGATGAAATGAGAGCGTTCTCCATTTTTTTTAACAGGGAAACTGAACAGTACAAAGCAGATCTATAGGTAATTTTTATTTTCTTCTTTTTTTCTTTCTTTTTTATTTTTTAATTTTGAATCAAGAACAGGTTTTTTATAGTAATTCTCCATTTTTAAATTGAGTATATATTTGTCTCTACCAGTGAGAAGATTAAAAAACCCCACATCATTAACTGAATTCCTGATGCATTTTGCAGCTCAGCATTCACACATCATAGGAGTCAGCACCCTATGATGTGTGAATGCTGAGCTGCAAAATGCATCCCATGAGCAGCAGAAAAATACATTCTTTCAGGTACCTTTGCCCCTGTTACTCACCTTGTTCAGATTCATGTTTCTTGCACTGTGAGACTGGGCTTCCTGGGGCAGGTATTGACCTATGCCTTGCAAAGCATCAGGAAGCCATTCATTTAAAATTAAGTGAAAGGAGCATTTTTTCTTTTTTGTGGGATCAGTTTTATTTATGAGGAAATAAACAGGGAAGTATTTCTGTTTTTTAACCAGAAAACCAACTGTATTTCTGTGCTTGCCAACTCTTATATAGAAACAGATTGAAAGCAAGAATGAAAATTAAACTGGTCTCCTCACATGCTTTTTGGGGTTTTTTTTAACAGTGTCAAAAAAGAAGCCATCCATTTTGGTATTTTTACCACCATAGTTCTCAATATTTTTCTAAAACGTTGCTTATATTTAGTATGCAGCTTGTCACATTTTTCATTACTGCAGGGGCAAGCCTAGCCTCCATTAAAAGTGTGGGAAATCCTGTGTTACCAGATAAGATAGGTTATCATCAGTTGCAAACTGCAATATTTTCATCCTGTTTTGTGGTAGCAGTTTTCCTCAGAAAGCTTTTTGAAAGCATGAAATTCTCATTTGGATATACTTAGTCAGGTAGGTAAGGAGTTTTACCTCGCCTGCCAATATCCTTTCCCTGTCTGTGTAGTATTTAAAACTCTATCAGAATAGGGTAGGACACAGCTCTGGTAAGATGCAGGTGACTTGAGCAGAGTTGGAGATATAGGAAAAAGCACCAGTGGTGCTGCTGAGGGTCAGCTCATTGTAGCATCTGCAAGTGGGTGTGTAGTGCCAGGCTACATTCGGATGTCCTTCCATCCCTATCAGAGAGATATGGAAAAGGCCAGGGAATCAAGGGAATAATCACTAGGCACTAATCAGGCTCTGTTCTTTCTGCCCTTTTTTTTTAATCCAACAGCAAATAGCTTCCTTGTTCCTTTCCTATGCCAAAGTTTGAGCAGGGGAAAAAAAATCCCCAGCAGTCTCTCTGAAGCATAGCTGCATTAGTAATGATGTCGTTTTACTCACTATCCGTGGCCCTGCTCAGAGTCACCACCTAACTTTACAGCATCTTTTGTGTGTTCCTTAAAGATTATGCTTTTTTGGGTTTTTTAAAAGCAAAATGAATTGCAAAGCAGCTCCCTGTCCTCTGTCACTATTCCCAGTGCTGGAAAAATAGTTAAGCAAAAGCCTGAAGCCCTCTCCTGCTCCTTCCTGCTGCTTCTGAGTACTGGCTGTCCATTGCAGCTAATGGGCATGGAGTGCTATGACATATGATATTTTTGAATCTTTAGAAATTTTAATGTAGCTGGGGAAAATGACACATAGGGCCTCACCACTGACAAAATATGACATTGCACTCTCTGAGAAAATAATTCAGAATTTAGTGTAATAAAAGGAAGTTGTTTCAGACCTTTAGTCAAAGAATCTGCAGTTAAATGATTTTATGGGAAGTCTGTCTTCTTTATTGTTACTTTTCTTAGTGTGTCTCTATTATAAGTCGAGTTTATACCTGTGTGCTGATATCAACATAGTGTTGGTAGAAATTATTGGTCATCTTTAGTCTCAGCACTCTGCACACCAAAAATTTTTCACTTCTGAGTAAAGCACAGCTCATCAGTTGTATGACCCTGCATTTGCCTTTGTTGAATTTCAGATGGTTAAAGTGAATTAAAATGGTGTCAGCAGTCCGTACTGCTAAATTGTTTTTAATTCAAAGAGACAAGTAGTAATTTCTAATAATCTTTGCCATAGCTAATAATAGTGAAATTTAGGATTCAATTAAATACCTCAAGAAACCATGAATTTTCAGAAATACTGAACTCTACCACTCTGTAAGTGGTAACAGTGTAGATACAGACAGAAAATGGAACTCTCCAATTAAACATCTACTGCATTTTAATGTATCTTGTGGATAGAGGGAGAGTGGCATTGTTGTACCTCTTTGTTTTAGAAGGATTTTGGAAGTTAGCACACAATAGTCTTATAAACAAACAATGAAAATACTGTCCAGATTAAACAACTGTAATATGGACATGAAATTAGTGGAAAACTATTTCAGGAAAGAATTAACTGTGACTACTTGTCAGAGTGAAAAAACGTTTGTTGTGGTATCACAAAAGTCTGTCCAAGGCTCTGAAATATTTCTCACTCGTGACAGTGAAAGAAAGAACAACTTTATTAAATTTCCAGATGTTATGAAGCAATAAGTGTGCAAATACTTTGGAAGAAAGGGTTTTATTTAAGAAAAACAATGTATCACTTTTAGTAATGTGCTTAAGTAAAATGTAAGTTAGCAGGAGGAAATGATTGTATGGTGGCAGGGAAATCCTGTGACACAAATCTGAAACCAGGAAATAACGTGTTTTGCAGAAAAGGGCCTGGAGGTTATTATGTACTACAAAATGAACATTTGTCAACATTTATTGCAGTGTAGCTTCTCTGTTGGGACATATAATCTGCAAAGGCTCACAAACTTTTTAAAAACAGCTTTCACTTTCTTTACTTCCCTTCCGATTACTTACTTTGAACAGTGATCCAAAGAAGTAGAATAATTCAGATTGAAAGGAAGCTGTAGTTGAACCTTCTGCTGAGTCTCTGCCTTACCAGCCTGCAGGTAAGGTGTGACCCATTAGCCCAGTGATCCAGGTATTTTTTATTTACCTGGATTTTCACTATTCTGAATCCAATGAGGTGCAATTTTAGGAATGGACATGAGCCAGATGGGCTTGGGAATACTAAGAACCAACAAGCTTTAGAAAACAGGACCTGAGGCAAAAAATTAAATATTTGGGTTGCAGAGTCAGAGAAGGAAAGCCTGGAAATTGCTCTAATAACAGCCTTCCCAATGGGTTATGGTATCCCCCAGAGGAATTGTAATGAAATTAGTGTAATCAAATTCAAAAGCCTTCTAGAAAACAAAGGTGACTTCCACTCCCCCTGCCTCCCTCCTCCCCACCTCACCCCTCCAAAGTATATTAGTAGATTTATTTCTCACACTTTTACTTTCATAAATTTCATTCATTCAGCATGCTGTCATTCTCTAAGTGGTCTGTTCAGGACCACTTTTGTGCAAAAGACAACAGGGAACAAGTCCTTGTCCTGTCTTTGTTTTTCTCTATTTGGTGGAAGCAAACCAATTATTTAACAGGTCTTTAATGCTCTGTAGGAGCCAACAGGTGGATGGTCATTTTTCCCAGAACCTAGCTTAACTCAGCTTCCCTAATTCTTAGGCCACTTTGCTGCCCACTGTATATTTTCTCTTTATTGGTACACCAAGTTTTTCTGATGGGCTAAAAAGGAAAGGACCGATATATATGATATGCTGTAACCTTGTTGGCATTCTCCTGGAGCTTGTATGCAGGTTCTTCACTGATGAGACATCTGTTATCAATACAGGCCACTCTTACAGCTCTGTGATGTGCAGTATCTTTTGTTCTTTTTCATACACATATTTCCAGTCACACTTCACTCATAACAACCTCCATCTTTTTCTTCAAAAAACCTTTACAACAGGTAGTAATAAAGTTGCATTTATACTCACTGTGGATTGGGCAAGAATTGATGGGCTTTAAGTTGTAGTAGGAAGAGTTAAACTAAACATCAGGAAAACACTCAAAACTTCTTAAAAGGGTAGCCCTAATCTGGATTGCTAGTGAGGTTGTGCAACTCTATCACTGCAGAGTTTGAAAACCAATTGTTATGGGTTGACCTTGGGTGGAAGCTAAAGCCTTCATCCAATTGCTCACTCATTCACCTGGCAGTGGGATAGGGGAAAGAGTCAGAAGGGTAAAACTAAGAATAATTTGTGATTTTAATAAGGGAATAAAAATGAATGAGACGGCAGGACACCTCAAAAATCAGCAAGTGATGCAAGGGCAATCACTCACCACCTCCCACCAGCAGACCGATATCCATTTGTCTCATGAGCAACAGCTACTTCAGAAATAGTCCCTGCCCTACACCCATCGAATTTTATTGGTTATCACAATACCCCAGTGTGTGGGATATCCCTTTGGTCAGTTGGGGGCAGTTGACCCAGCTGTGTCCCCTAACAACCTCTTGCCCACTGTTAGCCCACTCACTGCTGGCGACAGAGTGAGAAACAGAGAAATCATCGACCCATGCAGACACTGATCAGCAATATCTAAAACACTGGGGTGTGATCAACATTGTTTTGGTCATGAATCCAAATCACCTTTACCAGATCCAGTATATCCAGTACTCAAATATATTCAAGAGATATTTTACATTTAGCTGTTCTCTTTTCAGGGTGCAAAAATTGAAACAAACTGAGAGCAGCACATAAAATCGCAGGTACAGCTTGGCTCACATCCACACAGCTAAATCCTCTTACACCCAAAAGAGATGGTGGCTGTGCCCAAATTTATGGGAGATATTCCTGCCGTAAGTTATCACTGGAGCTATGTCCAAGCATCATGTGGAACTGTAATAGCTGGCAAAGACCAAAACCATTAACAGAAGCCATATTAGAAATTAAATAGTATGACTAGTCAGGGACTAGGCCTTTTACTTAATTGTATGGACACATCTTCAGAGTTTCTACCAAGGTGCTTTACTATAAATATAATGCATTGAAGTAAATATTTGTGTATTTTTACCTCTTTTGACAAAAATTAGGTGTGTTTAATAATTGCTCTTTCGTCAGAAGGAAGGTCTTTGCCTTAACACTATGATAAGTTGTCCAGTGGCGACACATGGAATAAAACTGTGTTCTGGAAAAAATTGTTCATTAACAAAAAAGAAAAATGTAGCAAAAAACCCCTTGGCAAACAGCTCTTTCTTTTCACTCTTATGGGAGACAAAGTGCAAGTAGTTATATATTTTCCCCCAAAAAACAGTTTGCTCAGAAGCAAACAGTACAGCCCAGAATTCCTTCTAGTGGCATGTCTGTACCTCTGTGCATTCTGCAGGTACTATTGCCACATCTAAGGGAATTTTAGGAAAGAAGTCTCCTCTATGCATCTGATATGAGATGATAATTACACAATGTTTTTTATGCATATTTTTTTTTTAGATGTAGTAATTTCCTGCACTTTCAGAGGGGAATTAAATTTTAATCTGTTCTAAATATTTTATCCATCTAGACACTTCTGTTTGAAGGTTCCGACTGTTGTTTCTAAAATGTTCTAATTTCACATACTGAATAGGACATCAGTACAGAACATAGAAAAAATTATTTGCAGTATATTCACAAATAAGGTCTATCCTCCTTTAAAAAGTTAAATAAATCTATTTTTAAATTGAGGATATTTATAATATTTAAATATTTCTGTTGCATGTCAAAGAACAATAGGCTTATCACACTCTGTAAATTTGGCATATGCATACATACCAGCAGTTTTCACTGATTACTTAACTCTCCAAAGCTTTTTTTCTTTGATTCTGTGATCTCTATTGACAGATTCATAGAACTGTCTGTAAACTAATATATGACAGATTAATTAATATCATTTCATCTGTAACTTTCTATATTTTGCCTATTTATATTTTGCAGTTAAAAATAAAACAACAAAAATAAAACAACAAAAACATATACTCTGCTAAAACCTTGTTATAAATTACAGCTTTCTATTTCCTTTGAAATTCATCTCCAGCTCACTTTACGTCTGGTTCATCTGTTGACTTTGTAGGTAGAAAAAGACTGTATACTGCCTATGTGTCAGCTATGCCAATAATATAAATAAATATTCAGGTCAATGTTCCTTAAATTAAAATTTCATGTTATTTTATTTGAGACTTGATATTGTCTAGAGGAAATACCATTTAGTTATTTTTCTACAATTTTTTCAAAAAATTCAAAATTTTTTTCAAAATTTTTTCCATAATATGACTTTCACAAAGAAAGAAATTCTAAGCCTCACTGAAAATATTTGACTCTGTTAAAGTGACACATGTTCCCTGTGGATCTAAAAGTGTACTTCATGAATCCAACCACGTAATTTCTCATGGAAAATAATTGTTTCAGTAGCGTAAATGAAATTCAGCTTGCAATTCACTAAAACTTTCTCAGAATTTCACTTTTGTCTGCTTTCAGTTTTTACTTTGCATGGACTTGAGACCTTGCTGAATTAAAAACTGAGTGCAGTTTAAATAACTGTTGGCAAAAGCAGAGGAAATAAGGATTGATCCTATTAAGATTTCTCCTTTAGGGTACAGAAAGCCTTAGAAACCATTGCATGTTGTTGAGAACTTTTGAAAGAAAATTAATTAACAAATGAATTGAACACACAGTAGGTTCCTTAGTGTGGATTTAAATACATTTGTTTTATAACTTGCAGTCACAAATTCATGTTTCTTGAGAGAACAACTTGTGACTTATAAGAGTGTCATTAGTAGCAAGTTCAGAAATTACTTCCCTTATGTCAGCTTTTTAAGACTTTAACTCATTATACTCATTTTAAATCTCGTGGGACATGTAAAGGTTTCCTTGGTACTATCAAATATGCCAATGGTGATTGCAAAAATGCAAGTATTATTTTGACATGAGAATGGCAGTCTATTTAACAGATTAATTATCAGATTTATAGCTCTAACATACATATTAGTGCATAGAGCCCAGTGTACATTTTGACATTGTAATACATATGAGTTTATTTCATCTCCGTTCCAGTGGACATCAGTGGATTAGGCAATTTATGAGAGAAGAACAAAAATATGTTGCTTCCTCAAAGGTTTAGGGATTTTTATATTTCTGCAGATAAAGCTATAATTTTTCTTGGTGCACACTTTTCTGAGAATCCATGCATTATTTACAGGAAATATTTTGTCTTTCTACTGCACTGTGATGCAGCTGTTCCTAAAAATTGTCTACTTTTGTACAGGGACAGGATTATAGTAACAGAATCTGTAGGATCAATGCCTTAACTACCTGCTTCATAGAAAACATGGTGAGGTTTTATATGAGCACTAACCATGTGAAGCTCATGGTAGAGTCAGACAGATGGTAGTTAAAATATAAATGTGAAAATAACCACAAGGAAAGCACAAGGTTAAGAGAGAAAAGGACAATAAACCTGTAAAAATGAATAACATTCTGGTATCCTGGTGGCTTGGAGCTTTGCTTGAGGAGTGGTTTAAACAATTTCTGGAGAAAAAAAAAACAAAAAACAAAAAACAACCAACAAAAAAAAAAACACCAACAAAAACCCCGCTCAGTTACATCTGTATTAGCAAATTAAACTTGACAGGTCTGATTAGAAGATAAATATCAAGGAATTGTAAAGTCAGATGAGCAAACACCTCCTCCTTTTCGTTCCTAGAACAGAAGTGTTAATCATCCCTTGTGTTGGGAACAGCCTGCATTGTATTGTCTTATTCAAATAAGACAAACTGTCTTATTCCTAGGTTCTGTCTGGAAATGTGGACTGAAATCATCCTGTGGAGTGTGCTAACCATTACTGAGGACGGATAGCTGTATGCCAGTGATCAGACCTGTGCTTTTGGTCTGTGTAAATTGCTGCTACAAACAGTTGGGGGGATCATGTAAAGAAGGTGTGGGAGAGTATGGAAGATTACTAGATCAGGTAAGGGAAGTGAGATAAAGACACAAAAGTTTTCAGTATAGAGGTAACTGATGATGCAGAATGGGGAAAATAATCTGTTTCAGATATTTAGACTAAGTAGTATCTTGATATTTTGCATGTGTTAGTGCCTCCATAGAAAGTAGATCACACAATTCAAGGTACTACCTGAAGCAAGTAAGATCTTTATTTTAACAAACCTCCAGTCCTTTCAGAAGGAAAAGTATGTTTCATACAGCAGACATAACCTTTTCTGCTCTACTGATCTCACCTGGATTTCATTGGATTTCTTAATAATCCCTTTTTTTTTTTTGCTAGGCTGACTTGCCCTTAACTCCTTACAGTACACAACATACTGTATTCCCAGAGAACAACAAAAGGGCATTGATGTTGCTGTAATGAGACAGTTCAGGGTCCCTCAACCTCATCTACTTTGCTTATCATCTGTCTCCATTGACTAATAGTAGCTGCTTAAAGAAAAAAGATTTACAAAAACAACAAGACTAAAATGGTCATTGATCATTTCCTGGAATTTTTTCCCTGTTCTTGTCAGTCTGCAACTCAGGGCTTTCTTGATTCAGAAGTAATTGCTTTTGGTAGCTAGCAAAACATTAATACACTTTCATTTGGATGTCTTCATGCAACTGCTTAGCTGTGAGCTACATGTCTAAGCTTTAATTATAGGTAATGCACTGAAATATAGTTAATGAACTGTCTAGTCCAGACAGTCAATAGAACCTCAAGAGAGATTCAGTTCATGCTGAAGTAAACATCCAATGGATAAGCATGAATGCCTGGTGTCGCGTGAAGTACCCAAGTTTATCTCACCAGTTCTGGCTGAAAAAAAAAAAAGGTGTCTTTCAGGTTTAACATCTAACTGAAAGTTTTTAGGGTGTCTGAGACAACACTAAATTTCAAAGTTAAAGCAAGTAAGCTGAGGATTTTTAAAAATTATTCCAGCTGGACTTTCCTGCAGTAGTTTTATCCAGCTGCTTCTTGAATTTAAGTAATTCGTCAAGTCCACAGCATCCCATGGCATGCATGTTTTGC
Source organism: Rhabdornis inornatus (assembly GCA_013397075.1). Lineage (NCBI taxonomy): Eukaryota > Metazoa > Chordata > Aves > Passeriformes > Rhabdornithidae > Rhabdornis > Rhabdornis inornatus. Next base: position 725,981 of record VWZS01010175.1, read on the forward strand.
GTGAGATGATATACTGCATTTTATATTGCTGTTTTGTTGGCTTGCTAGGTTTTGGTTTTGCTTCTGTTTCTTCTTACTACATTTTGTATCTAATCCTCTTTTTCAGCAGGAAGATTGAACCTTTGCTTTCTATTCAATTGATGATAATTTTGTAGATTGCCTTATTGTCTAGTGATCTCTCCAGCTAGTAGGGCTACACAACTAACCACATCTAGTACATCCCAGACATAATTTTTTAAATAAACTTTAAAGCACATCTTGCAAGTTCAGTTACAACTTTCCATGTAACTTAGTTGCCCAAACACTCTGCTTATTCAGTCTTGGTCAATTTCTGGCTGCTTGATTTTTGAAGCTTTCTTGTCTTGCCAAATTCTAACTGTCTTGGGATCTTTTACTTTTTGAGACAGTCTTCTGCATTGTCTCATGCACTGTCTACTGTCTGCCTCGAATGAAGCTACTTTCCTTTTAAACACACATTTAAGTGCTTTTCTGAAATGATGCCCAAATTGCTAGTCTTCTCAACCAACATGTTTTCTTTGTCCCATTCTGTTCTGTTGTTGTATTTTTTTTTCAATAAAAGCTTCATTGCATTCACAAGTGTTCAAGATAGAAGCATAATTTAAATTAAACTGAAAATCAATTAAAATTGAGTTTTGACTAAAAAATTGGGCATAGGTTAAACAAAAATTGTGGAAACCTTGCATCGTTTGTGGAAATTCAGACTAAGCAAAACATTTTGTTCTGCCTCTCAAAGAGGCATATATCTTGAAAACAAGAGATTAATTTTCCTAGGAAAAAAATATTCTGGAGAGCAAAACAGTAAAATTAACTCAGACAAAACATTTATCACGCTCATGAAGACTTGTTTTCAGGTAGTTAGAAAACTCAAAGCAAAATTTGAACTTTAAAACCATGAAACCTGATATGAAGAGGGAAAAGAGAGGTTAAAATTCAGAAAATCACTCCTGCCAAGTTTTGTACAGATTTAGTAAGAAATCATGCTGTCCTTTGGATGCCTATACCTCAAACTCAACAAAATAGAAGAGACTTTTTCAGTTGGAAGGGACCTACATGGATCATCAGCACTTCTTTCTCCACTTCCACTCCTCAGGAAGCTGTAGACAGCAATGAGGTCACTCAACCTCCTTCTGTCCAAACTGGACAAGCCCAAACTTCTCAGCTACTCCTCACAGGACATTCTTTCCAGCTCTTTCACCAATTTTTTTTTTTACTTCCTCTGGACACTTTCAAGGACCTTCATATTCTTTTTAAATGTTGGGGCTGTGCACTGGCACTCCAGGTAAGGCCACATCAATACTGAATACAGAGGGATGATCACTATTTTTGACCATCTTGTCATGCTGTGTTTCATGCACTCCAGGATGTGATTTTCCATCTTGGCTGCCAGAGCAAATATTTTCTAAATATCTGAAATGTTGCAAATAAGCACAGAGACATTTCATTCATGTTCTTGTACATAGATTAAAAACAAAAAACAAAAAAACCCAAACATTAAAAGAATAAAATATTTTTCAAATGAAAAATACCTTATGAAATTATGTAACTTTGTGTTGCCTAAAGAAAAAAAAAAAAGAAACTTAAAGAGTAAATGCCATGTATATAAATATGTATTTATGTATATAGAAATATACATAGATACATGCACATTGTAAATTTCGAGAATGCAAAGGGGCCTTCACAAGAAGCGAAGGAAGAGGCAGACAGCCTTAAAGATGGATCTTGCTTGGCATTTTGAACTAAAATATCTCAGAAAATAATGTACAGCAAAGTGTAATAATAAGCCTTTTAGTCTCAAATTAGATATTCTCTTGACCAGTGCTGAACAGATTTGTCTCCTAATATTCTGTCTGCTGTAGCACTGAAATCAATATAAAAACTTTTCTTTCACATAAATGTCTAAATTTACCTGGAAAAATGTAGTTCACATTAATTGGAAAGATTTTGCTTTAAATTTCCACATGCAAATCTAATTCTTCTGGATGAGTAAAATTGAGAATAAGTGTAATTTTCACATGTCTAGGACAAGATTAAAAAAAAACAATAAATCATAAAAACTGTGCCACAAATTATAAAAACTTGTCTATAAAAATTTTGCAGCCACAAATTATAAAAACTTGTCTATAAAAACATATATTCAGTTCCATTTTTAATATTTTTGTCTTCAATGATGCAGAATTGTGATTAGCCATACTTTTGAAGAGTACCCTCAGTAAATGAGCAGAGAAAGTTGGCAGCAAGAGCTTGAAATATTTGATAAATAGTAGAGGTTCCGCCATTCAAGGACATGACTGGGGCAGATTGAAAAGTATTTAAACCTTTCAGAATAGAAAAGATTGATTTAAAAAATAATGTACTTTTCCAGAACACTAAGTATTTAAGCCACAGTGTTATGTAAAAATATTAAATTAGGAGTTCTTCCAGTCTCCTATTTCTCTTATAGCCTTCTATTTCATCTTCTGAATACTAAGACAATAACTAGTAGAAAACTCACACAAAATTAGGGAAACCTTCATTATTAGGGCATGTTTCCTTCCATGAAAGTTCTGTGTACTTTTCATTCTCACAAGAGATGAAGTTGTACTATTGAGAGTAATACATCAAATCACACTAAATTTTTGAACATTTACTATTACTGTTCCATGAAGTTGGACTAGAGTATGTAAAAAGAAAATTTGTGCAGCATTATTTTTTTCCAATTCTCCGTCTAGGATAGTCTTTTTTGCATTCCTATAGCATTAGAGATGTGGCAAAGTATGATTCCATCTTTCTAAAGCCATGGAAAAGAATGCTCTATTGATTAACTCACCTTGGTGGCTGATAATGAAAGATGTTTTCCTGTTTTTCCCTGTTTCAGTTTTGTGTTGAGGGTCTAGTCTTGGGAATATCATCACATCTATCTACTGCTGCTCTGTGGCTTGTAATTTTACTTTGTTGTTGTTTTTGTTTTAAATCTCTGCATTAAACTGTTTTTTATTCCATTACTTAGATTTAATATTTGCTTTGTTTAAAATTTTATCAATTTTTACTGTTTTTTTTCAGATTATGAACTTGCTTAGAAATAGCAAGACTATGAGAGCTAGTCCCCGTAATTTCTTATGAATGTTAGGATGTTGTGGCCATAGGAATTTGTTGCTCTGTGAGATTTAGCTGCAACAGAATTGCTCATGTTGACTGTTTTACCGTGCTGCTCCTGAGGGAAATGAAATCATAATCTAGTTTCTGTCAAATGTGCTGATAATTCAGCCTATGACTTGTTTACAGGACAGTGGTCAACACATGACCAGTTAGGAAGATGAAAAATTATTACCTCTCTTTCTGGAAAAATATCACTCAGTGAGACAGGGGAAATAATAGTTCCCATATGAGAACTTACTTTTTTCTATGTTAAGGCAGGTTTCATACCATCACTTTTGAAGAGCAATGTAAAACCCATAAACAAATTAAAATGGGCATGAAACACATTATTTAATGTTCTGAAATATATAATTCAAATATTTATTTTAATTTTTTTTTTAATTTTGCTTAATAAGTATTCCTCAAGCTGTAGTCAATATCACAAACTAGGTGATTTATTTATGGAGGTGTGATACCTCTGATCATTTTTTTGGGAAATCTAAATTTATCATCCCTATTACTTTCTGAAAAGAGTGTTTTAAGTTTGGCCACGTTGCCTTGGTTGTGACAAAAATATTTTCTGTGGTAAATGCTATTGTTGAAGATATGATAGAAAATGTTTTACTGGAGTTTTCATAATGGTTTAGAAGAAAAATAGAAACTGAAACAAAATCTTACAGATTAGGGATCTGTAGAGGCTGATGGATGCTAATCTTCAAGTCCCTGTTGTATTTAGGGCAGATAATTGAACTTGGCTTTACCTCTTTTCAAATAATTTACCTATTTATAATTGTTCTGGAATTTATGGCCTTCCTGCATTTTTGTGGAAAAACAACAACAACAAAAGCATAGAATCAAAGAACAAAGAATCATACATCATTTATGTTGGAAAAGACTATTAAGTTAACCCAGCACTGCCAAGTCCACTGCTAAACCATGTCTCACGGCAACACATTTACATGTCCATTAAATACCCCCAGTGATGGTGATTCAACCACTTCCCTGGGCAACCTGTTCCAATGCTTGACAATCCTTTCCGTGAAGAAATTTTTTTCTAGTTGAAATCTCAACCACCTGGTGCAACTGGAAGATATTTTCTCTTGTCCTAGCACTTATAACTTAGGCAGGGAGACTGACCTCCATCTCACTACAGCTCCCTTTTAGGTCATCGAACCATCTAGTTTGGAAAAGATCTCTGAGATCATCAAATCCGACCTTTGCCTGATCATTATCTTGTCAATGACACCATAGCACTAAGTGCCATGGCCAATTCTTTCTTGGACAGCTCCAGGGATGGTGAGTCCACCTCACTCTGGGCAGTTGGTTCCAATGCTTAACAACCTTTTTCCTGAACAAATTCCTTTCTGATGCTCAACCTGAACCTTCCCTGACCCAGTTTAAGATTCATGTCTTTTTGTTTTGTCATGAGTTGAGAGGACGACCCCTGCCTGGCTACCACCTCTTTTCAGGAAGTTGTAGAGAGTGATATGGTCTCCCCTGAGACTCCTTTTCTTCTGGTTAAGCAACCCCAACTCACTCAGGTGCTTGTTATAGGACTTACCCTCCAGACCTTTCACCAGTTCTGTTGCCCTTCTCTGGACACCCTCCAGCACCTCAATGTCCTTCTTGAAGTGAGGGATCTAAAATTGGAGATAGATTTGAGGTTTGGTCTCACCAAGACTGAGTACAGGGGAAGAATCACTGCTCTGGTCCTGCTGCCCACTCTATTTTTCATACAAGCCAGGATGCCACTGGCCTTCTTGGCCACCTGGGCAAATACTGGCTCACGTTCAGTGGTTGCCAACCAACACCCCCTGGTCCTTTTCTGCTGTGCTGCTTCCTGCTCTGTCCAAAACCTGTAGCATTGCATTGGGTTGTTGTGACTCAGGGGCAGGGCCCAGCCCTTGGCCCATACAATTGGCCTTGGCCCCAAAACCTTTATATTTTTTTTAATAAAACAGTAAAGGAAAAAAATATACAAATCTGGGATTTTTTTTGGACAGAAGAATATTCTAGTGTTAGAGACTGACCTACTTAGTTTTTGTCTATCTTGAGTGTTTAGCCAGATTTTTAAAGACATTTAGCTACCTTAAATCTGTTGTGTCTGTAGGCGAGAGTTACTGTCTATTTTATAAACCTATTCTTAGATTTCTTTTCTCCTAAAGTAACAGGCTCAGTTGGATAGCAATGAGCAATTATTCCACCTCACTGAGTTTAGAAAAAGGCTTTTGTCCAATTTCTGCTGTTGGCAGATAGTGTCCAATCCATGCTTTCTGTCACTACTACAAGCATTCAAACTGGGTGCATTTTTTTCAGGCAGATTGGTGTCATTAATTGTCACCTTGCAATGGAACATAAGGAACTGTTACAAAAGGCATAAAACAGAGGAGGAGATTTATCCTTAGTGTTATAAAGGAACTTTCAAATTTCAAATCTGACCTGTCATCTAATTATTTAGGATTCTTCATACTTGGCATGCATATCTGACAAACTAGTCGGATCAGTGCTAATGTAAATACAATTTTCCTTTATTTTTGAGCATGTTTCGTTATTAGAAATTAACTTGAATTATTTATTACCAATGAAAACTCTAGAAACGCCTTTGTGGTAAGTTGTATATACTGTATAAGTGATAACTTATTTAGGATTGGTAATATTACTTATCCTTGCAATGTACAGCTTTAACTGAATTTGTTCAGAGAGAAAAAGAGCATGTGAATTTGAACTTAAAAAACCTCTTGGGATAGATAATAAGGATTTGTCTATATCCATAAGCTAAATGTGCACAGGACTCTTAAATAGCACTAAAAGCCAACTGGACAGAAAAATTTAAGCCCTCTTTCCCTCCAAGACAGGGTGCCCAGACCCAAAAGAATGATTTGCTTACATGTCTCTGCTTCATAACACCTTACAGCCTGTGTCTGGAAATGGATTTGAAAGCTTGGTCAAAGACCATTCTGACAATTCAGAATTACAAATCTTCTTCTTTCAGTTACCTAAAACACTCTCACAGGGGTTTTTTTGCTGTTTTTCGTTTTTGTTGGTTTTTTGGGATTTTTGTTTTTGTCAAACAAACATTTGTTTTTGTCTTTAAAATAAGTTGAAGAAAGCACTCCAGAACAAAAAGAAATCCTGTCACTTTTTTCCCCTTATTTTTCATCCAGGTACTTAGAGTGACTATCAATGGGTCTTGAATAGAGTCTTGAAGTGGGTCTTCAAGTGGGTCTGCAAAAACTGCTGTTTCAACTAAATGATAAAATGGGAATGAAGTAAATCAATTCTGTAAAGCAGCTGTTATACAATTCCACTGTGTCTCCAATTCTAAAATATAAGTCTCCTTCCTACTGTTGGTTTTGGTACTTATTTAATTCAATGGTAACTGATTTTGACTGATTTATCTTTCCAATAGTCTTCTGAGTTTCAAAAATTAACTCTTTTTTAAAGTACTACTCTTATAGTTTCCATCTTGCTCCCATTCTTTCACCTCTTCCTTTCTAGCTTCATGTCAAGGCCAATTTGCCCCACCAGCTGATCTACTCCTTTTAATCAGATTCCACTCTATCATGGTTTACTCAGCTACTTTCTTGATTCACAAATCTGATTTTTTGTCAGTCCCACCATCTCCTTCTCACTTTCTTCTTTTGAACTGAATGCCCTTTTCCAGACAAAGATTCCAGTCCTCCCTTTATTATATGTGCTCTAAGCTCCTTCCCCTTCCCTCGTCTCGTAGTCTTGGTATAAGCAAATTCAACTAGTGAATTCCCTTCTCAACAAAGTATTTGTTTCCACTGCATTTGAACCAGATTTTGTTTCTGTCACAAATTTAGGCTGTCTGATGCCACACTGCCACAGAGGGAAGGCCAGCCTTGTTTTCTTTGATAGTGCTCTAAGGATGGCAATTTTGAGAAAAAGTATAGAGGAATGTTTTGAACTTGTGCCGATATTAAACAGGAAGCAAGGTCAGTTACCTGACTGCAATGATGCAGGAGGAGTTTAGTCATAAAAAGGAGATGTGAATAAGTGCTTTCTTCAGAAATATTAATGAAGAAAATCACTTTTCTACTACATAAGTGTACTCAAAACTATGTAACTGGACATAGTTACAGATTTGCAGTGGGAAAATGAAAAAAACATCATTGCAAGTCACTAAATGTCCATTTATTTATCTAGTGAAATCTTTCATAACCAAACTTGACTAATGATCCCACAAGAGGAAATGTAAATGAAAAAGGTGCAAATATTTGGGAATCAACATATATCTTCATGGGTGTCTCTTTCACACCTATTTGAATAATTTTTCCTGAATATTTACAAATAAATAATTGAATTTTACTTCATTTTACAGTAAATGCTCAGAGATTTTTGAATATAAATAACCTATTTCTGGCAAGAATGAATCTTGTCACCATTAATGATGAGTCCAGAAAGCCTTAATTACAGAAGACATTGCCAACACCAGTGAATATCCCATGGCAGAAAATATTAAGCTCCTTTCAAGATATGCATTTCCATTCTGGAATTATTCAAGATACACAGTCTTATTTGATAAGTATTCAAGAAAGAAATTTTTACTCAGTTTTAATAAATATGTGAATTTTGAGATCTCAGTAAAGGCATTCCGCTAAACTTGAAATGTCATATCCACTTAAAATCAGCATGATTCTAGTAAAATAGTGTGCAATATGGTGGAAAATGAAATAAATTTCACCCCCTGCAGAGATTAAATTTACAGGAAATATTGAAGAAAATACTATAAACACAGGTTTGACCTGTGCACAAAAGCAATTGGAGCAGAAATTAAACAAGATGTTCACTTTGCTCCTAATAGTCCTACTAGCCACTGTTCTCGATGCACACAATATTTTTACATGCAGTATAGAGCAAGAAAACAGGAAGTAAATCGGTTACTGTAATAGATGTATCAAAATGTACCTTAAAAAAAAAGGGAAAGGAGAAACAGATGTTTCTTGTGCAGGTATAAAATTCAAAAGAATAATAAAACTATCAAAGATTGTGTAATGAAGTGTAGATTAAAGAGCACAGTCTTGTCGTTACAACATATGTTCTGAACTTTCATGAAATAGGATGGTTTAAAACTAGACACGTTCTCATGAAAACAAAGAGATTGAAAAGACCTACAAAAGAAATGTTCTTTTTATGTTCTGAAAGGTACAACCTGCAAAAGGAGATGAATGTAGCATTAATGTTCTGTAGGAATTGTAGAGCTGGACTGATACAGTAGCATCCATTATCCAGTTCTCTGCAACTGAAAGTCACTTTGATTGAGGGTCATTATGACAAAGCTGCATGTCTTAACAGTTCTTGGATTTTTTTCTGGGAGAAATAGTCAGTGCTAATTCTGTTAAGTATCAGTTTATTTTTATTAACACTAAAATGAAAGGACTTCTTTCAAATATCTCATTATTTTCCAGACTTTTTGGAAAGGATTAATTTTAGTCACAGATGGAATGACCAGTCCCTGATTATTGCACGTAAAATCATGTCTTCATGTGCTTCTGTGCTAACTAGACACAATATAGCTGTCTGAAAAAAATTACTTAACAGGTAACAGTATTGGGATAAAACCCAGATGTCAGTAACATATGTGCATCATAATGTCATTTTTCATTCTATTGTCATCACACTCCACTTAGGAAGTGGCAACAAAACCCGAGTTTCTAAGTAATATCAGTGAATAACTGTAACTGTGTGATGTGTGATTTATAGCAACCGATCATAAACTATAGACATGGGGAAATTATACATATACATTGCAATCTAAGAATGAGAAAAATATGAGCTAAAAAGGTATGAAAGAGAATGGTTTTGTTATGTATGAAACATTAGATATTCAGTCTTCTTCTACACACTTCCATATGACTGCAAGTGAATATCTTCAAATTATGAAACAATCTGAAAAATGAAGAAAAATAGGAACTCACTTTAGCACTTTCAGACAACCAGCATATTATTTTCTTCCATGACTTTTCAAATGCTTCATCAACATCAATTATAATCCCATTTATGAAAGACAAGTACAGCAGCCATCAGACAATCACCAGAACTGTGCGTTCTCCCTGACAGATACTGGATCTGATAGACTTGGAAGAAATTTAGAAACATTTTGCTTCTGATAAATGTTTATCTCGATATTCATCTGGATGAGACATGGCTTTGTTTCAATTTCAAGTTGTCATTCAAAGAAATTGATTTGTCTACAGGCAAAGAGCGAACCTAGTTATAAACAGATCATGTCAAAGGACAGGAATATCTATGATTCCTCTAAATATTGGTAAGCAGAGATGGACACTATGTAGTGTCAAGACGACAACCCAAACCTATTTTGATTGACACCAGAGTGGAAGACAACAACAGTGGGATTCTTCTACATCTGTAATGATAGGTAGATAACATCTTCCAAGGTATACGAGAGTGTCCAAGATAGGAGGCCAATAGCAAAAAAAAAAAATCTCACAGAAAGTCACCATTCTTCTCGACCGACATTAAGTAGCTAAGCAAGGTACCTGTCAGTGCCTGAAAAAGTCCTTACTAAATGTATGTAGGCAACTGAATCACATCTGTGTCTACAATCAGGAGATGAGTGCTTTTGCTATTCTGCCAGACAAGTGGTTCCACACTTGAGATGCACAGAGTATCAGAAAGGCCTTGTAAACTTGCTTATTCCCTAAGGGAATTCATCCCTTACCCTAGTTTCTCCCATGAAGTGTCATTCTACATGCCAGGACTTTTCTACAGTACTATGAGAAGGGCCTCCCACTGTAGCTTGCTGGTCTATGCATCAAGGCTTCTATTGCAAAAGCACAAGTAGTATGGAAATCCATATTCTGTTTGGTTCTGTCTGATCTCCGTTCAGAATCCATGTACCATCAACTCCATCACCATTCTTTCCAACTGCAACAGGCTGGTTGGAAAAATTAAGGTACTGCTTATGAAATATCATTACTCACTCATGATGTGGCAGAGAATGAGTGTACAAGCACATATACCAGGGGAAAAAAAAAAAAAGAAAGAAAAAAAAAAAGAAAAACAACCACAAAACCATCTAGCAATGAATTGCAGGGAAACAATAGAGCTGGAATAGATGTATAAATGTAAAGCATGTTTCATGTTCAGGTTCAAATGGATGAATCATCAAGAGGATTGCTTAAAAGCACTGAGTCTAGTATCTTTGTTCAGGAATTTTGAGAGCTGAAAGCTCCTGTTGCTGGAAAGGTCTGACAGAAAAGTATATCCTTCTCTTTGGCATCAGGATATGAGAACAGTCACACTCATTGCAAAAACTTAAAATAATTTCTGAAGATTCTATTAATCTAAAATATTTTTGACCCCGCTTCACTTGTCAATCATTTCCCTTTTTCTGAGCTATTATTTCACTTTATTCAGCCCCAGATAGGCTCACAAGAATGTATTTACTTGAATGAGGATTTCTTTCTTATTAAGGTACCTTGCTTTACTTCTGCATATGCTGACGCTTCATTTCTTCTTATTACATTGACTGGCCATAATGTCCTTTCCCTAGTGTCTCTATAAGTCTGAGAGATGATAAAAAAACCCTCATGCACTGAGGAGAAATGCTTCAAGAAGCTCATCTGAAGCTCATCATTTCTCATCTGGATTCTGGAACAACCAGCAAAATCAACAGTATTCAGAAACATTACTGGGCAGTGGAATTCGGAGATTAGTACTGAGAAATTGTTTGCACAGCACTTAAAATACAGTTAGCTGTACCAAACTTTTCCAATACATTCAAGGGTACTTGGTTGGGTGTGCTGTGCTGGAAATGCAGGAATTACATGTGTCATGGGAGAGATCTGTGGACCTTGGAGGCTAGAAATTATGCACATAATGCTAGGCTTTTCTGGAGATGAACACATCTTCCAGCTGAAAAGCTTCAATTTATTATTTTTGCTCTGTTGCAGGGCCTTCTTTTGGAAATTTGTGCACCTTAGACTGCAATGCTTGTATCTTATTCAGCTATTGCTTTGAAAACAGTGGCCTGTAGTCAAGGCTCCAAGGCAACTTTACTATTCAGACTACCTTTATTACTTATTGTAAAGGTGCTTTCAATGCTCAGGCAAAATTTAACCCATTGTTTGGGGTAATTTTGAAGATCTGAAGCTCTGAACCTTTTGATTGTTCATCTATCTCCCCTTATCTGTACAATTTTCGTACTGTGGGTGGACTCCTGTCCCCATGATAAACCTGTCACACAGAGGAGGCTTGTCTGGGGCTATTCATGCTCTGACTGGGTAGCCAGCACCCAGCAGCCTCCTCTGATTGCATCTGTACAGAGCAGCTTGGCAGCAAGCACACAGATACCTTATCAGTTTTCATCTGTAAGTATTTGAAAGGCTATCTTCCTCAAAAACAAACCAACAAACAAACAAGAAAAACCCCACAAACAAAGCAACCCACCAACCAGCCAAAAACCCAGCCTCAAACCAAACAAAAATGTAGTGCTTTTTTAAGCTGAAAAACTATGACATTTGTATTCTAGTTGAAGTGGGGTTTATATCCACTTTCATTCAGAATTGAAACAAATGGAAAAAAGCTTTACCCAAATATATTAATTTTTCAGACAGGTATATAATTTGTCTAATGTACATGTGTACTCCCAGAAGGCAAGTTATACATAAATTTACACAATTACCTGTATTAAGTATTAGAAATCCCTCTTGCCCAGAGAATTTTCTTCCAGATGCTCTGACATAATTACATTCAGTTGAAAGTATCCATAGTTGTACTGTTGGATAAATTGGTTTATTATCTACTTTAAAATAATTGAATATTATTTCTGTTCCTTCCTCTGTGTGAATCCTTAATTTTATATTCCTTCTTGCCAGAAACAAATTGAAATAGATGTGCTGAACATATGGATATGAAGCAGTCTGCCCAGCAATAATTGCTTCATGACAGTTTTGAATTCCTCCAGTTCTTCTCCCTTTGGGATGCTTTAGTGCTTTGGATAGCATTAGTACGAGGTAGACAAAGTACTGTCTCGAGCTAGATATTATTTGTGCAGACTTGATAAAATCTAAACATTTTTGAAACAATTGTTCTCCGAATAATTTAGTGGCTTCTGAAAACCTCCAAATGTTACAGATTTTTACTACATTTTACAGTTGTTAAAAGATCACAAAAGAATTCCAGTCTTGGAGAGAAGTCAGCTTTCTACTGACACTGGAAATATTTCAGAAGCAGAAGATATTCAGAGCAATGGTCCTTTTAAATACACTTTTTTCCCCCAATATTGTCCATTCATAAATAATTACATAAATGGTACATATAAATAAAAGCTTTCTTAAAGTAACTTTTCAGCTTTTCTTTACAGTTAACAGAAATAATATAATTAAGAGGAAATTCTCTTGTTTATATTTCAATATGAAACAAAATGCAAACACTCAGTCTCTAAATACATAAATAAATACCATCTGTTAATAATTCTTGTACATCAGCTAGTCATTGTTGTGCAAAAAAAAAGGAATAAATTTGGCAAGGAACTGCGAAATAAATTAAATAGATTCTTTTTTAAAACTCTCTTGAAAAAAAAAGTTTTCTGTTTCACTAAGCAAGCTTTGCTAAAATTCCAGCATTTTTCTCATTTAATGCTTGGACATGGCCAGGATATCATTGACCTTGTAAATCCAGTCTTGCCATCCCAGGTAGACTCAAAAGTGGTTATAATCCATCTTATAGCAGACTTCGTGGCACATGCTTTGCTTTCCTTGTCTTTCTGTGGATATAGAGGGACCACTGGGCTAGGATTTCGGGGTTTTCATGCAAACATTGTTTGGGCAGTATGGCCCTAAATAGCTGTACTGCTTCTCTGTGGGGAGAGTGTTGAAGGGGGTAGCCGTAATTAAACCAATTAATGTGAACATGAGCAAACATGCTAACTTTGCACCTTCTCAACATATAACAAAGTTATCATGCTAACTTTGCACCTTCTCAACATATAACATCTTTAATATTAATATTAACTTTGATTTTATAGCCCTTTTTCTTTAATAAAGAAGGTGGTTATTTCTTTCTCATTCAAAATATCTGGAAATATGTCTGGGAATTCTAAAATAATTAATTACATATTAGCATAAAGAGTCTTAAGCCAAATGATCACCTCTAGTTGCATTTCAATTTAAGCCAAATGTTTCAGAAAACCTGGGACAGGTTATAAATCATGGTTACACTGGGATCACAGTATACTGGAAAAGATACTTAGAAAGTAATAATAAATTTCATACCTTCTGTTACACAAGCTGAAAATGTGGTTTAGGAGATGCAGATTTGTGTAGCTGTGTTTTCTTCCTTCATAATCACTCCACAGGGCAAAAATGCTGAGCACAGCCTAGCTGTAATTTTAATACCGTTATTGAACATTTAGACCATGAACTATTTTAAGATACTGCTTTAACAATAGACAGAAAGCTGTAGAATAGTGACACAATAGTCATGGAGGAAGGCTTCTCATATTTAATCATTTGTTTCTCAGGTTCTTATCATCAATAAAGAACGCACAAAAATCACCTGCATTCCCAGAGGTACATTATCTTTCTAGGGAAAGTATTTGCACAGAGGAACACTTTGAAAAATGTCATCTAAATACAAAGCATGGGGATGAGAAAAGGTACAGAATTTCTAGTGCCTAGGTGGTACTTGGGGACATGGACAGTGCTGAGTATAGTACTTCAGGTAAATATCTGTCAGCATTCAGCTAGTAAAGCCCTATTTTCAGGAATTTATCTCTTTAGAAGTTATGAATTCATTTTGATGCAAAAGTTCTCCTGACAAAACAGTCTCTTGTGATAAGAAATACACCTTTGAAGGATGATTGTCACTTGCAAATTATAAAGGTTCAACAAATATGACAAAATGTGTAAATGTAAGAAATGTATGGTAAAAAATACATATTGAAAATTTTGGCATTATTTCAATTTTTAAAAATAAAAATATTTCAAAATAATCCAAGAATTAAAAATTACCTTCATGAGTCTGGTCAAGTAAAGTTCACCAGTTCAGGCTATCCTGTTTGTGAGCATTTTTTGTGAGCATCTGATTCCATATAATTAGAGAGTTTTCAGTTGGCGATAATGTGGAAGTCTGGCTAATAAGTATTAATTCCAGTTCAAGAGGATTTCGATCTGCACATAGCTTATTAAGTCTACAGCTAAAAGGATTCCATTTTGATCATTTAGTCTGATTTGTGCATAGGGCAGGCCATTGAATTTTAGTATATCAAGATATCCATACACAGCCCAGATATGTCATCTGAAAATATGCTTGGGAATGTATAATTATTTATGTCTGTGTGTCTCCATTTTCCCATTTACAACTCCTTTTCATGTCAGACAAAAATCTGAATGAGACCGACTCACTGTCTCTAACATGCTATTTTGGGTGGCACAGTTTAAGTGTAAAACAAAATGCAGTTTTAAATAACTTAACAGTCAAAATGGAATGCGTCTATAAGACTTTATTCTTGGAGTTTCTATGTGCCCGATTAAATTAAAAAATCTCTTTCACTGATGGATTTTAAAAGAATACCAATGCAACATTTCACTAAATATATATGTAAAAGCATGGGCATTTTACATTTAGAATTAAATCAGTCCTTAAATTTACAATTTTATAACAATATCTAATCATACTTCCTTTGGATTTTTATTGATATATGGTGTTAAATATATTAGTTATTCACTGTCTATTTATAAATCAGACCACCTGTGTGGAAAAAATCTCCTTTATTTATGCTTCTACATTCTGTGTGCACAGAAAGCCACGAAAAATAGTTTGCATCTGGCAAGTTGATCACTGTGACAATAAAAGTTTTAAACTGCAAGATGGCTCTCTGTTTTCAGTAACATCTAGCAATTTTGCTCACTCTGTGTACACCATTCATTATTTTCAAGCATTACTAATGCCACACCTGTCCTTTTTTGCTCTGGAAAGCTGACTACATTATTACTAAATTTTCAAAATTTATTGTGTCAAAAAACATCCCTGAGAATGCACAAAACTTACACAATTTGTTTAAAATAGTCAATGTTTCAGCCCAGGAAAACTCTTTAAAAGTCATTTTGTACTTGATTTTTTAACATATAATAATATTGCTAAATTTTTTTTTTCCACCAACCAAAAATTGTAATAGGGATATAATTCCTGACTACGTTTTTTTTAAATTTGAGATTTTTTTTGTTTTATTTTGTTTGCAACAACTTTATATTTGATACTAGTGTGGTAAAACATTACCTGTAGAAGCTTGCATAATCTTATCTCAATCCTTTATTTTTTAATAGGGAATTTAAGGTTCAAACTAAGGGATAGATTCCCATGGAAAAGACTGAGAAAAATCAAGCAAGAGGTATTATATTATTTACAACACATTCATCTGTCTTTAATCTTAATGAAAGATACAAGTCACATCTAGACTGAAGAGTTTTAAGAGAAGCTTGAGGAATGCAAAGACTACAGCAAGGGATGATTGGATCAAGTGGCAGGTGCACAGTTTAGTGACAATATCAGCATGCATTTGACTGAATGAGCTATTAAAATTATCTTTTTTTAATGCATAAATGTGAGGAATTGCAGTGGTTTTGCTCAAATGGATGGGTATCTTCTTACAGGATTGTGTTCTCTTGCCCATTTGGTGGAATCATCAAGTCAATGTAAGATCTTTAAGTTCCTCCTCAGAGAGTGCCGTACCAGTTCTTGGCATGCACTCCCAACACCAGCAGGAATTCCCTGGGTCTGGCTTTATAACTACCTGCCTCTCTTCTCAAGCCCATTATGCAGAGGCAGATGGCTGAGATGGCTGCCTGCACCTTGAGGAATGGAGAGAGACTTCTGTTGTGTGAGGAGCACTGTACCACCTGCTCATCCAGACTCTGTTGCCTGTGCCCTATTCAGAGGCACAAGTGGAAGAAGAACCTTTTGCAACATCAGGCCACTCTCTGGAAAGTGGATGAGATTTCAGGGTCATCCTTGGAATATGAGGGTGCTGAGGAAATCACACAAATTAAGAACTAATTTCAGGCAGCTGCTACTGTGATTTAACTATGTTCCCTATTCCAAGCCTTGATGGTCCTGACTGGGCTCATCTGTGCTTCCCACCCATGCCTTCTTGGCCCGAGAGCCCCACAGCAGCTCTGTTCTGTGCACCTCGACCTTCCCTGAGCTATCCTGTAGAAACAATCATTTCTAGTCCTGTCTCCTGAATGGCTCCAAACCAGTGTTGAAGGAAACATCTTCTCCAGTCCTATTTCTGGCCCAGTTTCCTGCTCTTGCTTCTGACTGGTATTCCTGGATGGACCTTAGCCTGATTCAGTCCCTCAATTTGCCTTGGTATGATTGAGCAGTGCTCAGAAACTGGCCCAGTCACCAACCCAGAACTTTCTGAGTGCTAAAACCCCACAAGCACCATCAAAGGTCAATCACCTTTGGTGCCCAAGTAAACAGAGCAGTAAACCCCAGAAGAATTAATCACATCTTTCACCTTTCTGCGGCTCTGCTCCCAAAATCAGAGCTGTTTATTTATATCTTTCTTGGCAAAGTGAGGAGACACCATCGTGACCTGATGTCTTGGAGGGTGTTGCAATTTGATACTTTTCTCCCTGCTACAAACATTGAGAGTCTCTGCTGCTCCCTAATTCCCTGCTGACTGTGGAAAACACTGGAGCATGACTGGAGTGTGCTGAACATGTCCTAGAACTCCTCCTGTGGGGAGAAGAATGGCATGATATATCTCATCCATCAGACTGAAGGAAAAGGAGGGGGCACTTAGGAAGAGGGCACACCACAAGGGAAGAGATGTCATGATTACCACATAAGCTTACATGACATTCCCAGACTTCTAGTTTTATTGACTTATTAAAAACCAACAGTCGGCATTTTCAGCAGTTTAAGTCGTCTGCTTATTCTGCTGAACTATTTTTGGAGAATTTCCTTTGTTGTTTAACTTACATTAGCTTTTGAATGCATTCATTCATTCTGTTCCAATTCTGCCTCTCTAGTCATATAATTATTTCCATATTTTTATGCCAAATATCTAGTTTGTGTAAGTTCAGTCTTGGTCTTCTTACATTAGTTGTAGATGTTGATGATAGTAGTTCAGTAGCCTACTTTTCTTGATATTTCCATTGCCATTTTACCTTAAGTTATGGCCAAATTTGCCAAAAGTTTTTAAATATATGTATATAATCGGTAAAAAAAAAAACAAAAATAAAACAAAAAAACCCTAACTTGGCTAAACCTAACTTCTGAAAATCAGATGCTTTAGAGTAAACAAGGAATTATTTTAACACTTGAGTGTGTAAGAGAAGATCTAGGTAATTAATTCACTTTTTGAAGATGTAAGGTTTTTCCACTGTAGACTGAGCTTATATTTTTTTTTGCTTTAGGAGCCAGGCACCTCAATTCTTCACCTTAACACATATGCTAATTTTCTTCAGAGCTGCTATTTGGAGCCCCCTAACAGATAAAGATCCAATTGGCCTGAGATGATACCTTACTTCAGAATGTCTGTACTGATAGAAATAGGTATAATTTGAACAAGGTTTTGCTTTCTCCATTTTGAACAACCACCCAAACCTATGCCATGACCTTTAATCTCTCCAAGAAATCACAAGTCCTTGGTGTCAGACTGAGAAACAAACCTGTGGTGGTCTGTAAAGCAGTCATCTCGTTATTCAGTTGCCATTTTCTGGAAGAAGACTATTTAAAACCAAAAGCAGTTTCAGGGCACAAAGAGTTATTGTGCTTTAAACTGCCTCATATGTGGGCTTTACTCCACTGGAATGATTCCCCTCCCTACTAATTCCCAAGAAATGATGCTTCTGCTGAGGTAGGCACATCAACTTAAAAAAACCTCCAGGTAACAAACTCTGGGATGTCCATTATTGTTCTCAGGTAATCCGGCATACATTTGGGTTGAGGCTTCTGGCAAAACTTTCTCTGCTGTCTCTGCAGTGATCCCACTGTCTGTGGGATCTGAATCCAATCTTCCTTCTCTTCATCTAAAAGAAGAAAATGGTGAATATATTGTCTGCCAAGGTCACTGTTATAATCTCCCCTTTTTTGCCACATGCTGCTGCTCCACAGGAAACAGGAGTGTGGTGGCGGAGGTGGTCTTGGTCTGTTGATAGTATATCCCCTCAGTTCCCATGACTCAGCCATGCATGGAAAAAGCATGTTTTGCACTTTGACATGCTTTTTCACTGACAATGGTACAGCTCAACTTAAGTTCAAACTTAGAGTGTTTTTAACTCACAGTCCACACTGAATTCCTTTAAATAGAGGTCACCTTTCTCTCTTCTTTTCGCTTTTCAGCCCTCATCCATTATTTACTCAATTCTTTCTCTCTTGGATCGATATCTTCAGGCTAAAAACTTAAACCGTGAAAGTTCAGCTGTTTCTCATCCGTGTTCCTGTTTTCTTTGAAGAGCTGCGTTGTGACTAAAATCCTGTTTTGAAAATAAATCTGAATTACCAAATTAACCAGAAATAGCAGTTCTGTTTCTTTGTTTATATTTAAGTTAATTAAGTGAGGTAATATACATGATAGAAGAAAGGATATACATTCAGATAGAAGAAAGGATCAGGCACAACTTACTTTCAAGAAAAAACTCTTGAAGTCATACAGATTTTCTTTTTATTTTGGCTTCCCAAATACCCACACCACCAATCTGGGAAACAAATAAATAATCTTTTTTCCCTCAATGTTTCTTTTCCTGTTTCTGACATGTTGTGTTTAGACCTGTTGTTACATTACTCGCACTGCTGCTAGCCCAGAGACTGATATCTTGCTTTTGTTGGTAACTACTTTCGTCCAGTCGGTCAACCACAGCCAATCAAGTCAATCAATGGTCAGTCTTGCCAGGCTGTGGGAGCACAGGGTGGTCAGCAGTTGTTTTCTGTTCAGGGATGGATGCTTGGGAGCAACACAGAAGCAGCACTATTCATGTGTTGCTGAATTGGAGCTGCATATTTGTGTGAAACCTACATATTTATATGAATTCTGCAAGGCCAGCTTTCCTAGGGAGAGGTTAAACTGCTGCAGATATCAGGTTGGTTCTTTGAATCTCCCAGTGCTTATCTTTGAACTCAAAGAAGTCACATATTTTGATGTTTAACTATTTATACTTAGTGACTTCAGATCAAAGATCTTGTACTTGTGGGATGCACTGATACACAAGACTTCCTATGGCATTTCATAACACTAAACACACTGAGGGATGCAGATCAATATTCATCAGTAAGCACCACAGAATTTATCACCGACATTCATCTTGCCTGAAAGAAATTGAAATGCTCTGCCAGAAAGAACTGTCTCAGAAATGAAAATCAGAGAGGCGAAATTTCTGTGAAAAACCGTGGTGTTTAAAACTTCATAATCTGATTAGAAAATGCATTTCTAAGAAGACATTGGAAAATTTATTCCTTTTAGTTCTATGCTTTTGATATATTTTCAACATAGTAGCTGAGCTAAAATTTGTGGAACCAAAAGTAAACCTAGAGAGGAAGAGAAAGCAGCAACTGAAGAGAATCTGTGTGTTGCATTTTTATTTATAAGCAGACAAGCTGTGCTTTGTTTACAGTGAAGGAAAGGAGACAAGGACATCTACTCTCTTTACTGTTCCACACCTCCTTTTTTAGTCAGTAATCCAGCCTTTGAAGTGGGGTTGAGTCAGATATCAAGATTTTACAATTTTTTAGTCTGTTTCCGGGTGCATTACAATGTTATGATTAGCTGACAGCTTAAGTTCTTTTCCAAATTATAACAGCATGGTTCTCCTTCCTCTTCCCAACACATGCTGGATCCCACTGTGGGGTGGTTCTAAAAGTGAGCTCAAGATGCAGTAAAGCCAACTCATCAAGAGAAATCACAGATCGGATCACTCACCTTTGGGAGCAGGTTCACAAGGGAGGGTCTTAAATGTGCCAAGCATGGCAACAGGTGAGTTTAATATCTCCCATCTGCAGGCATGATAAGGAAATGACTGTAAAAAGTTTTCCCTTAAATAGTTTTAAATTGTAGAAATATGTCATTAAATTTGCTTTTCAGGAAAACTTAACTACTTAATGTATCAGTATTTTGGGGATTAAGTTAATCTACAGACTATGTTCCTTTAACAGAGAGTGGAATTACTGGAATTTTAGTTAGACTGACCAGAAAAAAACTACCAAGTTACTTGAACATCTGGGCAATTCAAATTGTTGTAGTTCAGGTTTATTTTCCAGAAAATAATTTTATTTTTTTTTTTGCTACTTTCATTTTAGAAAGAGCAACAAGACAAACAGTAGAATAATGAACTGCTAGAGTGGAATTGGGCTATAAATCAGGGGAATCTGAATGATTAAAAAAAATTGAAAAAAATTTCATTTTTAATGACCCTAACTGGTAACATTCTTCCTCAAGCCAAACTCACACATTAATTTCTGGAGTTTCAGTTCAATTTAATCTCTTTCTTCTATTGTTCTGTATGGTAGTTTTGTATAAACCAGAATTGTTGATTAGAAATCTCCTACAGCAAAATGAAAAAAAAATAAAAGAATAATGGGTAAACTGTTTCAAAGGACAGTAATTTATATAGGACATTTGGACATCTGACTCATAGGAAGGAAACTAGTACTAATCAGATGAAAATTCAGAGAATGAAGAATTTGCTTACTTTTACACAGACTGATTTATAGGACTTTAGCCTCATTTTAATTTTGTATTGATTACAAAGCCTTTGCATAGGTTAATGATGAAGGTTAAAACTCCTTCAATAGTTAAAAGGATTGAAAAGATGGATTTCTTCATTTAAAAGAGGCATTATTGGCAATGCTGATTCCAGCACCCTAGAGCCTTGAAGTTATAATGAACATGTCTTATAATGAACATGGATTTAGAAACTATGGCCTAAGAAAGCAATAGGAATAGATCTAATGAAGGTTACTGGGGTTCTCTCTACTTCAGACATAGTTATGTTTGGTCTCTCTATGGAAGATAAACCAAAGTCTTTTGGACACCTAAAACTTGCTATTTTAGCAATATAGTTTTAACATATATGTTATTTATGCTAAAACTGACCTACAAGTTTAAAAATACATATTAGCTATTTCAACAAATGATGTTATCACTTTCTGATTCTTAAGAATGTGAAACAAATGGAAATGTTTTGGTTTGTGACACCATTTGTTTGTGTTACATTAACTCATAAAAGCTTTGTTTTCTCAATGGAAATACTGAGCTCATTAATGTATAATGTGAAACAAATGCCACTGTCAACTTTGAAAGAAAACTTTCAAATACTGGACTAGGGACTTAATGTCTGCTGCTTTTTTAGTTAAAATGACTTGCCAGACTTATGGTAAGATCACTGGTTACACTCTATTTCTTATAGATACAGATTTCATAAAATATGCGCAGTTAAACATGATATGTTGGATTCATTTCCTGCTATATAACCATGCAGAATTTTCTTAGCTAATACCATTAGGCAGGTTTCTTAATTGGTTTCTAACAATAACAGTAATACTATATCTTTGTTTGCATGTGAGATCACTTGCATCTTGATATTCCCTGTACAGCTAAAATTGCTATTTCTGTTAGTTTGTGTATTATTACAATAATTATTAGGATATACAAAGTAAAAACAAAGGAGGAACTTAGATCAAATTATTTCCTCCAAATAAGTGCCTATTACATATCACAGAAAATTTCTTCAATATTTATGCGGTTGGCTTGGCTTCTAAGTGAGCATGATCTCTCTGTTCCACATCACCTTGTGGCATATAGCTCAGGTTCAGCCTTTTGGTTCTCAAAGTTCTCCTTGGGATCTGATACAGGTTGCATGGGCTACTTAGGAACAGCAATGAAAATTCAATGACTGCATTTCACTGAAAGAAATGACTGGACAATTGCAGAGGTGAGACTTATGAAGACATTGAGAATTTACTGCTAGGTTTTATATCACAAGGTTTCCTATGACAGTAAGCAACACCCCAAATTTAAGTGATTTCACTGGTTAAGTGTACATTGTCAAGTAACTCAGCTTGTGAGTTTTCTCCTGGTTTCAGTTCTTCTTACTCACATCACATGGACATTTTTTCACTTCATGGCTGAGCATTAAGGAACATGATCTCGGTCACTCCAAAATAAACTTCAAATTCTGTGGATAATTCATTCCAAGGACTGCTTCCAAAAGGCAATACAAACCAGACAGCTGAAGGCTTGGGTTTCTCTGCCCTGCAGAGTCCCTCAACAGCAGGCTTTTTATTTTCAAACCCTTTCCCTTGCCTGGATATCATATCCCAGAGCTTGCAATGCCTTCCTTCAGTTTCATGTTATGCAAACACCACCTGGTGGGTTGCAGCACAGCCCTCATATTTATTTCGGACTCTTTGAACTAAAAACAAACAAACAAAATGATAACTGGATCTCTGAGCCAGGGAGAACACTGTGTGTGGCTTAAAAGACATGCAAGGCATTGTACCATGTAGAGGAGGTTTGTTTAGCAGTTTCTTCTAGGTATTGCCGTCCCTGAGCACAGCAGGCATAAGCCACTCAACAGCACTTTGCCTGAAGGATCTCCTTCTGAGACACATATTTAACTTTGTAAATGTAGCTGCAATGACGCTCTCTGTACTTCAACAGGAAACACTTTAATGAAGTACTGGCATCTCATAAATGTTTGCACACATCAGATATTGACTATTTTCATGGCAGTATGCAGCCCTCGATCCTGCCCTTCAACACCAAATACTGAAACCAGAATTGATTAAAGGCAAGGGTTTAGGTATAAAAATGAAAATATACTACTATAGGTGAAAAAATATGAACTTGATCGATATTTCTCTTTTTTTAATTATTATTTATTATTTATTTTCCTACATAGAATTTCTAAAATGTAATCCATTTCCCACAGCTACATGATTCAACATTTAGTTTTAGTTTTCCATCAAGGTTATAAAGCATGATGGAAGTGGATATGTTGGAAAACACTCACTGGTCATTCAGTGTTGAACATGTTTTGTAACTAAGTGTAGGGTTTGTCTGTTCAAATTCAGACCAAATATCTACATCTGAGTATTCCAGCTCCTTCTTCTGCATTTCCTTATTTCTCTGAATTCACTGTAATGCAAGCTGCTGTAACTAACTTTGATTCAGTTGTCTAAATAGAAGGGTCAAAAGTCGCTGGAGATGGTCTAAGATGTTGAAGACATCCTTAAAGGGTTTTATAAGAATCAGGCTGCTTTTGGACAAGCAGCTGTATGCCAAATGTGATACTTTACTTCCCTACACCTAAAATGCCTGTAGGCAGCTGTGTTTAGCTAAATGACCTCAAGGTGTAAATGTAGACTCTACAGATACCAAGAACAAAGTGTAATTATTTGCCCCTTATGTGCCATCTCTTATTATTTTCTTAAGCTCATCACTTCAGCATCAACATAATGCTATTTTATGGTGCATTTGGGGTGGTGGTCACACCTGCTTAACATTTCTGACATAGACTGAATTGTGTAAACAACACAGCAAACAGATGAAATTTTGCTCTGCCCAAGTATGAACTTACATGTGATTCTAAAAAAAAGTGTACTGAATTGTTTTTAATGGATGTATTTTAAGGACTCTGGCCTTCACATTTAAAAGTGATTTCATACAACTGATAAAATGTAAGCACATTTTTAGCTTGTTGGGCTGTCTTTTAATTTTGGTTTCTCGTTGATTTTGGTTTTGTTCCTTCTTGCATAGGGTAAAGGGGCTGTAGAAGACTTTATGAGAAATATTCACTCTACTTTATGAAGATAATCAATTTCCCTATGGTCTAAGACAAACATTAATCATTAGATGCCATAAGTTAGAGGTCCCACTGGGCTGATTATTTTAATTTTTCACTGTATTTATTTTCCTCCCACCTCAAAACATCAGGCAACTATCACAGGTAGACACAAATAGTGAAGCAGAGACATTACTATTTTGTCAAAATCTATTAATTTTGGTTTCAAACCTCTGATTCAATTAGACTGCACCCAAATTAAGACTTTAGACCTAACAGAAAGACACAAGTTGATAGGAATAAACACCATCTTACCTCATGCAATTTCATTGTCAGTGAAGGCTGTTTTCTGTGTAATTCATTGGTTTCATTGATAGGGCAACAATTACATGCATGTTCATGTAACAGTAGGTTGTGTAATGAAAAATTCTCATTTGCTCTAAATTAATAAAGTTCAATTCTCTTTCTTCTGTCATGAATCTTGTAGCAAATGGAGCTCCACTGAAAGACAAGTTTGAAGTATTAAGAAATTCACCTGAGTAAGCTGATTTATAATTCATATGTGGCAAACATATGCGTAATGTTAGATGATTTATTCTTATTTAATATTAAAACATAAAGATCCCCAAAGTATCATTGGAAAAATTCTTGGAAATTGTGACATTTCTTTAGCCTCTGTGGATCAACTGTTAATTTCTTGTTAATTTAATTAAAACTATACAAAATAAAGGAAAGATACATTTGTCACTAGGTTGATTCCTCACATCTCAGCAGAAATATATCACACATTTCTCACTAGGTAGTCAAAGAATGGCAAAGCAATGTAGGTCCATTCCTTCTGTACTATGTCAATGAAATTCAGTGGGGTTTTTTGGTTGGTTGTTCATGACTAATGCTGAATCATGAAACATTTAACACAAAGAATCAAAGAATTGTTGAGGTTGGGAGGAGTCTCTGCTGTCATCAATTCCAGTGATACTGCTCTTTTCCATTTCACCTAAACTGTGTAACTGAAAGGCAAAAATTTGCATTAAATCATAAAAACGTATTTCCTGAAGAGGGTGAATACATACACTGCTCTATGTATACTATGAAATGGGCACGTAGCATATGTTTTCCTTTTAGGGACATCCCCTAGGTTTTCCAAGTATGGACACAGTCATATAAACATGAAAGCAGCCTCCAGAAATTAGTCCTTTTCCAGGTACCACTTGTGAGAGAGTTTTCACACGTCTTTTCCTCCCCTCATTAAGACTTCATGGCCAAGATCACATGAACTTCACATGGAAGAGTCTTTGAATTATAAGAGAGGTAGTCAATTGTTTCTACTTTTCTTTCTAAGCACTGGATACTCATAAGTATTTTGTGACATATTTAAGAGTAGTGGCTTAAATACACTACCTGGAGAATGACCTGACTTATACTCAGTGTTTTTTTATTCTCATATAGCTACTGTTCTGTAGAGGAATATATATAAATATTTTTTAAAGTAGCAAATTGAAGTTTTCATAGGAACCACTATCTATAAACTGATACATTTCTGAGGTATTTAAGCACAGCTCTGTGCTTAGTTAGCATGGCTGTTTTGAAACATTTTCATGATATTGAGTAATTAGGAATAAAACCTGGTGAAAAAACTCAAATGAAATAAAAGGAGGAGACACCCATTAGAAGCTTTAAAAATTCCAGATGGCAAAAATATTGGCAAATCAAATAAAACATTTTTGAAACTAATATGTCATTTTAATTTATTAAATGAAAATGGAAGGTAATGCAAAGTAAATTTAGGAACAGAACTTCATCTAGTTATCAGTGTTTTATTCCACAGTTTGTGCTTTAAAAGATCCTGAAATTCCTATTACATATTATTTAAATAATTATTTTTCTTCTAAGAATAATTTTGCCTACAACTTCACAATGCTGTCTTTTAAAAGAAATATTCCAAAATTCTTCCTGTCTAAAACACTGTCCCAAACTTTGAAAAGAAAATTTTTTCCTCATATTTGAGGCTTGTAGGAAAATCTGATTCCATTAAGGCTGTATTTTGAATCTTCCAGAACATCATAAGAATGTTGCACAAAGAGAAATCCAGTTCTTCCTCTTCTCTAAATCTTGTCTGGGTTTGTGTCCAAGGTGGTGGTGACAGAAGCTCATTTGGCATCTTCAGTTTTCATTGTAAACCTGTTCTATGTTGCTTAGCAGACAGAAGATAATACAGGAAGGCAGTTGAAGTTTGATTGTTCTCACATGAACTTTTTCTGGTTTGGTTTCAAAGTTGGACATTGTCAGAGGATGTTCCATTTAAAACCTTTAAAATTCTTAAAGTCCCAGATTGAGTCTTGGTAGCCAAGCATCTACTGCTCCAATGTCATAGCCCATTTTCGTAATATTTTGACAACCTCAGTAGAAAACTTCTGTGTCAAATGAATACCTCCCATGACTATAGGATTGACTTTTCAAATCAAGGCTAAAGGTTCTTGCTGAATATTGGAAGGAAATTGTTTTGTTGCTGTAGGTATTCTGGAGAACACAAGTCAGCTCTCAAAGCTGCCAGTACCATTACCTCTCACATGTTTAAATATGTTTAGAATATGTTAAAAAGCTTTAGAAATACTCTGCAGCTGTTAAACTATAATGAGATGCTGTAATATTAATCATAATGTTTGCAGAAATTCTTTTGCTGATTATTTTTTTCTAAACTAGAACAGGACAATACTTTAAATTGCAGCTATTTACACAGTCTCAGAGCTGATGCTGGGGACACGTATGTGATATTGTCAGTTTTGCTTTATGTAGATTTATGCAAACATGGTATTTGGATTTTAATTCCAAAGCTATTTATCTTCTGCTCTGCTGAAAATATAAATTTCATCAGAAAAAAAAAATCCTTCTGAATCTCAGATGAGACTTTTGAATTTTACCATTTTCCCAGCCATATTAGAACTAAAATATTAGTTCTAGTATGATTTTATTACTAAACTAGACATTTATCAGAGATAATTCAAAATACTTGGGAAACTTAAATACCTTTTCTGTAACACAATTCCAACTTCAGACATGTGAGGAGACTAAAATAAAACAAGGTTGCTCTATTTCTGGTCCATTCTGCTAAAAATGATTGGATGTCTCTCATTGCAAGTATTCTGTGAAGTATGAAATTTAAATTCATTTACAGGAAAGGATCACTCTTGTTACAGACTATGATATATGAAAGGTGGCATGTATGTTTAAATCCTGATTCATAATGGACAATAGAACCTACTAATTTAAATAAGAAGGATAGCTAGCCAAGGTGCAGGAATCAAATCTATATTTATACTTATTAAAACTACCTTAAAAACCCCAGCAACATAGCACAGTTCTGTTTAAATAGGCTGTTTGAAAGGAGTGTTTTTCTTTTCAGTGATTTTTTCACCAGACAATATCTATACATATTTTTGGACTTCTTATTTCAATAAAGTCAAAGTGTGGCATAGACTTATGGGGCTGAGTAGGGAATAGGTTTGCAGTATGATTACACTACAATTCTAACAGTGTATTCATTTAAGATCAGAGATTATACATAAAGATTTATGGCATTTTGATTGATCAAACAAAAATATAGGTAGGTTTGAACTTTTTTTTTTAGTAACACTGCTTTCATGGGAACTTCCAGAATCCGCAGTTTTCATTTGAGGCTGGAAAGAAAAGAAAAATAATTCCCATCAAAAGAAATTTGTCTTCTGTAATATTGTAAATTAATTTTTTTCAGTAGAAATTACACCTGACTGTCCAGTCATTGATTGCTATCTAGTCACATTGTCTTCAGATTCAAAACATATCCAGTGGAAGCTGGTTATTTCTTTAACTGCAAGATCTAAGAATATTTTTTATTTTTATATTAATTAGTATTTATAATTAAGTCCTGCATAAAGCCCAATCTTTCACTACTCTGATAGCATATCTGTAAATACACTGGAAAAATCTACTTTTTTATACCTATAGCACTTGCTTTGTTGTGTAGGCGAGACTTGAATTTTTCACTGTCTACTGAAATTAGTCTTTTTAAATGCGAGAAGACCTTACTAAAACTCTGAAGAAATTATGAAAACAATTTTATTTTGCTTTTGTACTATTTAAAAATCTTCCCTGCAAAAAAATAAAAACCTTGATATACCTTGATAGTGATGATCCACTCAGTGAAGCATTGGTTGACTGATGTTTTTCTACACAGGTTACTGAAAGTACATGATGAAGAAAACTTTTATTCCCTCCTTCTCAATGTCTGTGTGTCACTCTTCTTTCTTGTATGTCCACTTGAATTGTACTCATACATCTAATTTTCACAAATTCCAAGCAAGAGAATGGGATTGATAAATCCACTTGAAATAGCAGGGTACACCGCTTAGTACAGTAGCAAAGAAGATAAATTTATTCTAGCAGTTTTTTTTCAGAAAGCATCCAGCAGGTTTTTTCAGACAGCATGTTTGACTTCAGCTGGCTTTTTTTTCAAGGGTGCAGGAAAGGTATTTGAGTACATGAGCAGAAGTTCACAAAAAGCAGCTTTCAAGCTGCTTTGAGAGAAAAGAGTACTTTTAATGCAAGCACCAAAAAAAAATTGCTCTTTTTAAGAATGACTGTCCTCTGCAGCTTCTGTTAAACCAGCTTAACAAAGAAGATAACACCATGACTAAAATATTTATACTTTGTTATAGTCACTTTGAATAATAATAATAAAAAAAAGATTCACTAGTTTATTCATCTTTCCTAATGATACAGAAAGGAAAGAAGCATCTAAACAATGAACACTGATGCAGCAACTCAGACTGTAAAATCAATATATCAGCTCAGTAGAGCTGATCTTCTTTCTAATGCTGCTGTTCCAGCAGTAGAGTTTACCTTCTGAATTATATATGTATTGACCTAATTACATAAATATTGACTTTGCTTTATATGAAGGTTTTTCAGTCTCGTTGTAATTACAATGTCAATATTTGTTGTGTGTAATAACACTGAATTTAGACTTGTTAATTTTGATTGATAGTGGCATGCCACAAGTTATTATATGGGATAAGACAGTCTACAAACATGCATAGCAGATACGAGCAGCTGACAATGCTACCAAATTTCAGTGTGTCTCCAAGATCTTCTGTTTCCGATGTTTAACCAGGCAGAGGAAATATAACGGGTGATTACATTACATCCTTGTTCCATAAGAGTACTCTTTTGAGGTGGAGAAATATCTGCCCCAGTGAAAAAAAAAAAAAAAAAAAAAAAAAAAAAAAAAAAAAAAAAAAAAAAAAAAATCCACCCCCCCCGGCCCCCCCCCCCCCCCCCCCCCCCCCCCNTTAAGCTGGGAACTCAGTAAAAGTGTTCCTGTTTAAAGTTAGCTTTAGAATTTTTCCTTACAATGTTATAGAATCTGTTTAAATTGCGCCAAAATAGAGGTTTTATATAGCAACAGCTATATTTTTCTGCATACCTTCCATGAGTTATGCATTATTTTGCAATAATATTGGGACCCAGACACAAGAAATTTCCGATTAAATTATTTCCTATTTTCTTCAAATCCAAGAAAGATGTGAGCAGTGGGCTTTTAGGTACTACTGGGTATTGCAAAACTTCACTTCAGCCTGCAAATGTTTGTTGAGATATATTTCTACAAGAACAACTTTGTTCAGAGCTGGCAGACCTCAGAAGTGCTTTCAACGATGAATAGCCATATAGTATAGTGCATATTTCTAGATGCAATTATAAAGCATTTGAATTTGGCAGTAACATGAGAATTAGAAACCAAACTGTGGCAGTCTGTGTGCTGAGGATATTTAAATTTTTTCTAGCTTTAATATGTTGCCAGCAGTGACAAGGCATGCATCATACTGTATTTTCTTATTTGTCTCAGCAGGGATGCCAGACAAGACGAACCTCAGTGACGTACAGCAAACCCATCAAACCAACGATGGCAGCACTTTAGACACAACTGGAGCAGGATGTACAGCAATGGCCGATTATATGACATTTATGCTGATTAGTTTGGTAAAACTGTTTCTCAGTCTTTGGTAACTGCTTATTTCTGGCTTGATATATGTATCTCATTGTCATCTATTTATCCCCCACTCACAAGCCTGGAATAAGGGATCTGGTGAATATAGCAATATTTATGGTATCCTGTATAAGATCAGCCAGTGATCTTAGCCCTGAATATTAACAAAGAGTTTTGTGTAATAATTTACCTGTGTTTTTTTTAAACACCTACTATAGTCATAAAAGGTCATGTTTTCTTTTTTTTAATATTTTATGTTGAAAATAAGTTGTCTATGATAACCTTTCTTTTAAATCAATTTGTGAAAAAAGAGAGTATTACCAAGTTTGAAACGGTCTCTGGAGATCATCCTGACCAACCCCGTGCTCACAGCAGACTCACTTCTCACAAGTTTCCTAAGATCAAGTTCAGTTGACATTGGAATGTCTCCAAGGAGGGAGACTTTACTGACTCCCTGGGTGAACTGTTCTACTGCTTCAACACTCTCAGCAGATATTTTTTAGCTATTGTATTTTGGTTTGTGCTTCTTGCCCATTGTGCCCACCATGTCCTGTCATGGCACCATGGGCAAGAGTTTGGCTCCATCTTCTTTGCTCCCTTTATCAGGTATTTATACATCTTCAAAAGATCCTGCTCTGCATCTTCTCCAGACCAAACAGACCCAGCTGTCTCAGCCACTCATTGTATAAGATTTGTTCCCATACCTTAAAAATCTTCATGGCCCTCTGCAGGAATCCATTCACTATGTCCATGTCTCTCCTGTCCTTGTCCTTGAGAGCCAGGACCTGAACACAACACTGTAGATGTGTCTCACTAGTGGAGAACAGAGGGGAAGGATCACCTTCTTTGGCCTGCTGATATTTTTCCAGCCCAGAAGGTAGTTGGTTGTCTTTGCTGCAAGGGTACAGTGTGGACTCTTCTTCAGCTTGGTGTCCGTTAGGACCACAAGGTCCTTCTCTGCAAAGCTGCTTTTCACCCAGCAAGCACCAACCTGTACAGGTGTATGGAGTTATTCCTTCCCAGGAGGAAGATTTGGCATTTCCATTTCTTGAACTTTCTGAGATTCCTATCAAGCCAATTCTTCAGTCTGTCAGGGTCCCTCTGAATTCAGAATTATTTTTTATAGTTCAGAAAAGCCTATGTGTTAGATACTATGAATGTATATGATAGCTGCATTTTATTTAGGGATAACAGCAAGGTTAAGATTCAGTGTTGGATTAAGGTATCTTAACATATATGTCAACATACAGATATTTACATATGTGCTCTTAAAGCTGTAACTGTAGTCATTGGATTCAATTGCAAAAATACCAATGAGTGCTAGTTGTGATGCTCACAAAAACCCCACCCTGGGTTCTACCACTACTGTTCTGGATGACCTCAGGTCTTTCTCTGGGCAAGTGACCACACAATCAGTCAGGCCCAGTGCATTTTTCAGCTCATATAAAGACAGACGCCCAAAAAACCAACTTAGTTGCCCAAAAAAAAAAAAGGCTGGTGCCACCTAAGATTTCTTGGAGTATCCAAGACATCCTCAGGGGACTGGCATATATGATGCAGGACTTATGGGCTGTTCCAGAGGCTTCCTTAAATGGGAGCCATGGGGAGTGGAAGCTGACAGCTAAGTGAGACATCCTCAACTCAGATCTAGATATTCACATATGAGCCCATGAATCATACACCAAACCTCCATCAATATTATTGGTAGCTTAGATACCTGGTTGGAGTGGTGACACATGAATGCAAACCTGAACCACAACAATCCCAGCTCAAGTTGTTTTGCTTCATGAAATGAGGCAAGCAAAAGTGTCCCACAGTACTAATGGTACATAATGTATTACTGTTGTAAAATTGGATTGTTCTGCCATGACTAATTCCTGTGTCATTTTAACCAGAAAGTATTTAAGAATATTTTGTAGTTATTTCTCCTGTAGTGTATTTTACAAGAGGAAAAAAAAAAACCCAGCCTGTACAGTATTGTACATATTCATACGGTAACTAGAACTCTTTCAAGACAAAAAAAAGTTTCTCTTAAATAAGACTCATATAAAGAAACATACATAAGTATTTTTATTGCCAAATGTATATGCTAGTCATTAATGCACATAGTATAATATACAGTATAACAAATAGGTAAACAGATATAAAAGTTAGAAAAGCAAGTGAACATTCCTATGAACAATTTCATGCCCAGATAAACATCATTATTAGACATGTGTGGCAATGTGTACACTTTGTTTGGCCTCTTTTTTTCCATTGCAGATTTTGTAAATCAATCTTTCAAATTCACTTGTCTTGTTTACTTGAAATTATGACATTGGCAATTCAGGGAAAGAAAATGTGAAATCATTCTTTTCCATTCTAATGTCAACTCACACTAGTACTCAATCAAGTCTGGCAACTTTTTTTTTAACAATGGCCAGTATCAGTCACTTCAATGAAAATGGAATAAAGCTTTGAAAAGGAGACACAGAAATGCAGAAAAAAATACACAATTACTCATTACTCAGAATTTTATTTATATCCTGAAGCACTTTGTTTCCATTCCTAACTTCTGTGTGTTTTTCAAGACCTCACAAAGACAGGTAGTCCAGGAATAGTAGTTTATTCTATAGAATCTAGGAAACACAAGCCTCATTTTCAAATACTGATAGTAATTGATAAGACCTCCTAAGACCTCCTCAGGTATATGTGGATTACTAGTCTGTAATACTCCTTTCTTTTGGATTTCTTGGCCTATTCCCATTATCTTCAACACTGTACCTACACAGAATAATTTCTAACATTCCTTTTGGAGTGGAAAATTAGGTTTCTCCTTCCCAGACACATATGAACAACCTAGTAGCAATATGAATAATATTGGCAGGCCTGGAGATTTCTCACTCACTACTCTGCCATGAGACCTTATTCACCCTCCTGTCCCATCTATCTCTTGGCATCACCGCACACTCCACATCATTGCTCAGACTCACACATCTGCCAGGTTGCATCAGGATTTTTTCATTAAAAAAAATCTACCATGCTACAAAGAAATATTCTATTTCCTTAAAGAACTATTATATAATCATTAAAACAGGTCAGAGCAAGGAGAAGGGAGGCAAGGCTCTTTGACAATCTGTCCCAAGGTCACCTTGGAAGAGAGGTACCATTGCATGAAGCTGTGGAAACCTACAGAATGTCGTATAGCTCCACATTTGGAAATCAGGGGGAGAAAAAAAGACCAAGAAAAACCCCAGTGTTGCTGTACTATGCTAAAGCAAACAATGGAAAGAGGAATAGAACTGAATAGAAACATGAAGAATGCTTTAGAAAAGCCAAGACGAGAAAAAGGATAAAAAAAAGAAAGGTTAAACTGGAGATTGTGGTAATGGACTATAATACCACCTGCATCCACATAAAATGATGGACTGTACACACTATATATGTGAGTCAATCTGGGTCAATTGCGTGGGCATGCAGAAGTTTTCCCAACACGAGGTCACACAGGCTGCACAGGGCTGCCTCTGAGCTCCTCAGATGACCTCAAAAATGACATGTAGGTCTTGTTTCCTCTGTTACCTTTCATTTGTTTATACTGGGGCATTTTTAACAGTCTAAATCTTCTCCATATTTCCCAGAACATTTGGTAAATAAGATTTTGGCTTTATTTTTCCTTCTTTTAAATAATCTTTTCATCTATTATAACTGTTATGGTCTAAAATAGGAATGCTTTATTCAAAGTGCACTATTTCTCAGATAGACACTCAAAAACTGATGATACTAAAATTGCAATATTAGAGTTGCGTACCTGGCCTTGGCACTTTTTTTTTTAATAGAAACTATAAAATAAGAGAGCTTTATAAGTAATAATTTCTTAGAGGACTGTCTGGTTACTTACAATAAAATTCTAGGAAAGGAATAATGCTAATAAATACAATATTTCAGAAATCCATAATATTTTTATTTGGTAAAATCAAGATATTCCTCTTCTACCCTGAGATCAAGAGAGGCCCTATATGTAGCATACACCCATTTGTTAGGGAAGCCAGCTGCCCCCCCCCGCGGGTACAGCACTCAGATCATTCATTGTCTGTTACTGGCTTTTCAGGAAGCCCGAGCTCAGTCTAGAAAGATTGAGGCTCCAAAATGTGTCCAGAGAAGTGCAAGGAACTGGTGACAGGTCTGGAGTGTCTGAGGGAGCTGGGATTGTTTAGCTTAGAGGAAAGGAGGCTCAGAGGAGACCTTATCACAGTACAAATACCTGAGAAGAGGTTGTACAAAGGTGGGGATCAGCCTCTTCTCCCAGGCAAACAGACAGAATGAGAGGACACAGCCTCCAGCTGTGCCAAGAAGGGTTTAGATTGTATATCAGGAGTAATTTTTTCATGGAAAGGGTTGTTACACTTTGGAATGGACTGCCCAGTGAGGTGGTAGAATCACTATCTCCAGAG
Organism: Rhabdornis inornatus; assembly: GCA_013397075.1. NCBI lineage: Eukaryota > Metazoa > Chordata > Aves > Passeriformes > Rhabdornithidae > Rhabdornis > Rhabdornis inornatus. Next base: position 760,345 of record VWZS01010175.1, read on the forward strand.
GTATTTAAAAGACATGTAGACGTGACACTTAGGGCCCTGATTTAGTGGCAGAATTAGCAGTGCTGGGCTAACAGCTGGACTCGAGGATCTTAAGGTTCTTTTCCGGGCTAAATGATTCTATAATTCTTGATTTTCCATTTCTATTTTCTGTAGATGTACCTGTGTTTTTAAATGAACTTGTATCTCCTGGGGAAAAGGTACTGACTGGAGTACTTATTCTCATAACTAATGTCCTAGCACTTTAAATAAACATTTCAAGGTGACAAGTTTTCCTATGAGTAGCTGGTGAAAGATAAAAAGAAGCACCAATTTCCTTGAAAGCAAATATCATTGTTCCTTTCATGACTAATAAAAGATGATGCATAATTACAGCTATGTAAAAGGTTATCTTTTTATTTCTCTCTTTCTATAGACAGATATGCATATAACTTCTTTCCTGCTCTGTACCTGTATATTTATATGCTAAAATAATATTCTTGTTCTGTTTATAACAGGGTTTAGATTAATCTATTGAAGATTTCAATTAACCTTATTATTTCTGTATCATCTTCTCCGGATAATGAATGTTGAAGCTATCTCTATTTATTTTCTTTTATATTCAGTTCTTCTCTGAAATAATTGCATAAGCATTTATCTTATTTAGAAAATTGTGTGCTTTTCCATGTGCTCTGAGTCACAACTGATTATAATAGGAATTAAAAAAAAAATTCTTCTAACTATATTACACTAAAAAAGCTAGTGACTCTAGAAAAATCCAGGTTTTCTTCTTGAAAATTTCAGCAAAATTTAATTAAGTTTTAACTCTTAATTCTTTCTTCATGGTGATACATGAACAAATTTTGGGGGAAAATATTTGCATTTCAGGCAGGGAGAAACTTTGTCTTTCTATTTATTTTAGTACTTTTTAATGTGAAATGCTGCAGACAATATACCTGGTACCCCACGAGGCTCTTTTCCAGTTCACATTGAGGAGGAAGCTCATGCTGAGCTTCTGTGGCTGGGAGGACTCGGTCGATGCATCTCGTCACCCCTCACAGTGCAGAGGGCTGTGCTAAGATCACCTGCTGTGCATGCCTAATTTAGGTGTCACAACTAAGTCTCTTCAGGTTTGTCAAGCAGTCCAAATCAATTGTGAGTCTCTTGAATATAAGTCACATGGAAGTCTTTCTCTGTGGCAGTTTCAGATTTTCCTACTCCTCTCAATGTCACTCTCCCATTTGAGCTGGTACAAGAGTTTATAGGATCACACAGTGAAACTGGTCGAGGTATTTCTGACTCAAAGGATCTCCTTGATCCAGTTCACCTTGCATCTTCAAATACAAAGCCACTGGTACAATGGATGGTGTGGCCATAGTGCTCATGGTATTTCAGCCATGTATTTATAGCAGGTAGACACATCAGGGACAAAAACCCACTTAAATAACATAAAAACATACTGCAAAGTTGTTTTCATAACTGCCTTATGTGTGAGGATTCATACTTCAGTATCTAAAGCAGGATATGGCCATTAAAATAATCATAGTAAAGTCTGATTTATTCATGCCACGCATGGAAGCGTGCAACAGATCTCTTTTGCTGATGGGCAAAAACATACTGCTCAATACATACATCAGTGTGCCTTATCATGAGTAATTTCTCTTCTTTGTCCCCTGTATCTGTCTTTAGTGGGTCGGAATTTTATAGAATGTGCTTTCCTGTTTACTTTCAGTTCACATTATTTATAAGTATAGCTAACACCTTTGTGATGGCTGTTAAAAATATTTTTCATGTCTGTTTACATCCCTGCTTTTTGGCAGACAGAAGCGTTCGTGAAACCTGTGTATTTCACCCTCTGTATTAAAAAAATAAATAAATTAAAAAGAATACCAGGCCTTCAGAAAAGTAAAAAGCAACATCATCCTGAAGAATAAAGGTCGCTTGTCACGTATGTCATTAGCAAGCTAAAAAAACAATTGTTATTTCTTAGTTTCAGAACAATACCAGACTAGAAATTAGCACACAGGCCAGCTCCTCTTTTCAGACATTTGTGATACTGCTGAATTCCATGGATATAACTGTAAACATAGTTTGACTTTGTATTATCTACATGCAAAATTGAATTGGTACACTTAATACAATAAGAGTGTTTTTAGAAAAGCATCACAGAATTACAGGTAATAGCGATTTGTTAGAAATCTGTGACAGATGTCCTGACAAATCTCCTTCCTGTTCCCTAAGTGATTTTTGAATTTTAGGTGTAATTGTTCATGGATAAAATCCTGTTACAGTCCAAAGAGAAGACAGTAAGATTTCATAGTCTCTCTGAACAAATTCATTGTCTCTGAGCTCTGGTGGTGGAGAAGCTTTTTTTGTTATTGCCTCTAAAAGCTATTGTTGTCCCTCTCGAATGTATCATGTCTGCTCCTGAGTTGCCACAGCTTACAGCCTAGCAATTTGCAGAAACACATTAGGGTCTAAATTGCTGAGGCAAGGACGAACATTCATATCACTGCTGAAAAGACAGAAATCTCCAGGATCGAAGAACCAGTTTCTCTGGAGATAGTGGAAGCTCTCTTTTAACGTGAATCAGAGTTCTTAGTGTTGAAACTCTAGCCATGTACCACTTTCACCTGAAATTAGAAAAATTGTGTGGTATCTATACGCTTGCCTCTATATGTAAACAAGCACATAATGATCAGCAGCACAATCTTTTTTGGGTTTTGCGGTTTAACAAGTGGTTTCTTTCCTTTAAGTCATAAGACGATTTTGGAAGAGAATCTTTCTGTTTTAGAAACAAAAGGCAGCATACAACTGATTGAACACTCAGGAAAGAAATATGATGAAAATATTTACTTTTGCACTTTCATCTCTAAAGCAATAGCATACTTAGCTATTTCAATCAGGAGCCATGTACCAATCTTTAACATAAAACATTGCTTATCAGTGCATGAAAACATCTGGTTTCAAAAGCCATCATTTGACTCTGAAAAAGATCCAATGTTGTCAATATCCATTGTTCTTATTTTTCCCAGTAAAACTTAAACAACAGTGGGCAAAAGTCGTAATTAACATGCAAAACAATGTTACCCTAAATGTTTTTTAAATCCCTGCACAAGTATGAACTCTATCTGTTCTCTGGCAATACAGATTAAAGCATAGATGTATAACCACTAACTGGTATGCATACAGTTCATCCCCACAACTGCATAAGCATTTTATTTTCTTTCTCACAGTATACCCTATTGCTCTTTTTGTATGCTAATTTTATTTACTATTCTATATAATTGTCAATTTTAGCAGTCTTTTCTAATACAACTGTAGAATTGTAGAGGAGATCTGTTTACTTGTAAGTTTGTTCATGGCCTACTGAAGGGGTATCCCAATGTTATTAGTCTTGGAGATTCTATTTCAAAAATTAATGTTTGAGAAACTACTACGGTGAGGGAAAGCCAGTCATGACATTGGCTATGGGATGCTATTGCTGGTATGCAAAATTCAGCCTTCACTTCCATACAGATACTTTATTTAACATCAGTTAGTAATTTTCATTGACTTCAGATGAGAAACTAGAAGAATAATCTAAATTCATAGAACTGAGCTTATTCATCAGATTTCCTGATGAGGCAAATGGAAAAAACATTAAAACCCCACACCTAATCATGTTTTTCATATAGACCTGGATATGTTTAGGGAAGTGATTATGTGATTTGGATTGCCTCAGCTGGTGGGGAACTACATGTCATGGATCAGAGGTCCTTCCCAGTCACAACAGTTCACAGCTGCTTTCCGACTTCATGAACCAGCATCCAACTTGCAGTTTCTGATTTTCCTACAGTGACTGTCAGAGGATATTTTATTGCTCAAAAATATTTAGAAAACCCATTATTAAATAGGTATAAAACCCTTGAGGATAAGTCAAGTAGCATTTAAAATAGTTCAGACATTATTCAGTCACAGAAGGACAATAACACATTTTCATCCATCGCTAAGTGGCAAGATAGATTACATTCTCCATATAACCATCATACATATTTTTGCAGGCAGTAATGCCTGGCGTTTCTGTTTCCATACACTATCTTCTTTATCACAGTGATCTTTTCCACTTTCATTCTATTTTAATTTATTAAGGTGATACCAAATATCTTATCAGAGAGCCTAGCCTCTATCCTATCAGAGACCCTAGAAAAGGACAAATTTAATTCTGTGATATGCCAACCTTTTTCAGGGAATGTTGTCACAGGAGCTAAGGAACTGATAAGGCGAATATGAGATATTTCAGCTTTAGCACATTTAGGCAAATAGGCAGCACCACCATTTGCTATATTTGATAGCCTTTTGCTGGACTACATTGAAGAATGCTGCAGTTTTAGGCACTCTGTGACTAGTACACTCTCTGATTGGCATTTTCAGCTAAGAGGTTGAGGTTTGAACAAGCAGAAGCTGAACTGCACCAAATACTCTCACTGGTTCTTTCAGAATGGAGCTGAAGCAAAGTCTTTGACATGGTAATGCCAGGAAGTCTGCAGTGCTGCTGTGGATGTTTGTTCAGTGTCTAGATAAAAGCCATTAGATTCCTGCACTGTTGTTATGATCCAAATAGGAGAGATGCCTCTGCACGAATTGAGGTGCAAACAAGACCATATGCCAAAGTCACCAGTACAGATTTTATTTAACAGCAAATGTGAGATAGAAAGAGACAGAAAGAAGTAGGAAGGAGGTTGGAGAGAGGGGTAGAGAGAAATTAAGTAAATATATCACCACCATAAGCGGTGTTGTGCTGGTCCCTGAGCCATTCTTCTGGAGGTACCGTGTTTATACAGTCCAGGTCCTGGGTAACCAGTGGCAAAGATGTCATTCCCACAACTAGAGATGGCATGTGCATAAGCACTTTCTTCTTTTCCCAACAGCTTGCCACAGTGGGAATTTTTTACCTGGATGCTAATCAAACCTTTAACTCCATTTGGCCTGGAATTAACTCTTTCCTGCTGTGCATTATGTCTTTATTTCAATTTCCACTGTGGTGGCTTATATTATGGGGACAGTGTTTTCAGACATGCAATTGCATTCTTTAAATCCTAACAACCATCAGTCTGATACATTTCAGAAAAAAATGGCTTGTAGAGAAGACTCATGAAGCTATCAAATGCTAAGGCAAAATTAAATTTACATTTCATGAAGGTTAGTAATTATCATTTCTCAAACATTTCTAGATGGTTTAAACAAAATGCTCTTGAGGATTTGTGATCTATGGCACATTGTATTGAAATGGCTTTGCATCAAAGCCTGACACTGGCTTTTCACCAAATTATATCTTTGCTACAAGATATATGTGCATGAAGACTCTCTCAGATTGCGAGGTTAAAAACAAACTTAGCTCTGCCCTTTATTTCTCTGCCCTTCAGGCTGTATCTCATTTTTTCAAAAAGCTTCAGAACAGTGAGCCTCTGAATGAAATCAAATTTATCAAATTCAAATATCTTTTCTAATGTTGCCCTGCCCTCTATGACACAGTAAGCACATTGTGAGATCTTAAATTTCCTTTACTCAACTTGAAATAGAAATTCCATGGCACAGTGTAAGCAATAGCTAAGTTTTTTGTGCTGACAACCTCAAGTAGATAAAAGTTCCTGTAAGACTCCCTCTTATCACCTCTAAGAGAAGAAGCTATCTTCACTCCTTGATGCCATACAGGCATATGACCCACGTTTAGATGATGAAAAGAGTAATTTATGAAATTACTCCAATCTGGCATCCGGGAGGCCAAAAAGAATGTTATAGCCATTCTTTTTCCAAAGACTGAAAATTATCGTACCCATAACTTGCAATGTGTTCTATGAAATCCTACTAATTCCAAGATGTAGAAAGTTACTAAAATGTTATTTGTGGGGTCTGGGATTTTAGTGAACTGATTAAGTCTTTAAACACAATAATGTAGCACTTGGTGGTTCCTCCCATGAAAAGACCAAAGTTATTGTGTGCCTGTGGTGGAGATTATATTTAATCCTTAACACTGTGTGCATTTAGTCAGTACTCAGAATTTGTACCATACCTCTTGATCTGTTTTATATTTCATGTTCTAATTAAAACTTTGAAAGCCTGCTAAGGTTTCTCTCTACCTTTGAACGTCAATTTACGTTTATGTTAGGGCATTGTGAATGAGTGAACATTTTAGAATACCAGAATATTCTCCTACTCCCAACTGCAACTAAAAGGTCTTTGGGAAATAAAAGTAAGTTTTAAGAGACTTTATCCTCTATTGCCTTTGAAAATAACTTAGAATGACAGGATCAGTGTGAAAGGTCTCTGGCTGCCAAACCTATGCACACTAAACCATACACACTAAATCTTTCTAGATACCATTAAACTGGACTTCCTCCAATGCACAAAGTGCAGCCCAACTCATACAGCCTGTCTGTTCTAACACCAGTGTATACAAACCTTCAAAGGCATATGACTTTTCACTGTCATGCCTGAAAAATTAGAAGTGAGGAGGTCCATAGTTAAAAAAAAGAAATGTCATCTTAAATTATAGTGGATATTTCTGCCTTCTTTTTCTCAGAGAGGGAGTAATAACTTAGCTAACAGGGAAGTTATGACTTAATTTTGAGATTTTCAATGGATAAAAAATTTGAATTATTGAACAAAGACTTTGAGAAATCAATTCTAAAAGGAAAAATCATATTTCTTTTCCACCAAATATCAAAATATCAGCTATTTGGACTGGTTTTGTCTTGCTCAAAGGAAGCATACCATTCACAGAAAACTACATAACAAAACTTTTATTTTTAAATCTTTGAACAAATACCTTGCCAAAGACCTTGCTGGGAATGCAAAATAAATGGAGCTTGTTGGAGAAGGTATAGGAGTCATCTCACCTAAGTTCATTCTTCCAAAAAAACCCGTATTTGGTCCAAGCTTGTCCAAACATTCTCTTAGTCATCTGTGAAACATTTATAATACATGTCATTTTAATATCACCTTATATGACAGGAAAAATGAATAGCCCCCTGGAGATGCACATCTTCTTCAATTCGCTCTAAGAAGAATTTAGATGACTAAATTACATAAGGTACTGAAGCTTTTAGATAGTAAATAACAAGACTCATCCCTACCACAGGTATCCAGCAAGAGTGAGAGAAGTAACACTGCCTTAATGACCACAAGGAATTCCAAATATAATTATAATTATTAAAGTTGTTTTTAGAAAGGCGGTTATTATTATTATGCAAGGAAATTAAATTAGTGATAAATATAAAGGTTAAAAATTTTGATGCCTTTCCAAGGTCTAGAGACTAAATAAAAAGCATCAACCTAGCTGCATCTATGAACACAGTTTTTTCCAATCTGTTGATTACAGCCAGCCAACTCTGCAGCTATATCAGCCCCACAGGAGTAATGACCTGGGAATAAAATTTTGGATTGGTTATATTCATGAGGCCATGATTGGAACAGGAAAAGAAAAAAAAAATCAGAAACCTGGCCTTCCAGCTTCCAAAAATTAGCTTTGCTACAAACCCAATTTGACAGGAGCACACATAAATTCTGCTTTCTTCTACTAAGTGTAAACTTCAAAAAAACCCAAAGATGTTTCCAAGGGATATTAATGGAGATGGCCTGGATCTGAAAGGAAAGGTTGGTGCATTTTAGATCTTTGCTAATGAAATTAATGAACAAAGTCATAATGTGTAATGGCTTAAATATTACATTAGCAGTCCATTTCCAAAGGATTGATGAGCTTCTTGCTTGTTTCAGACACTATTTACAACTAACAAGTAAGATTGGCTAACAATCTGAAGATCTGAACATGTCTCATTTTGTTTTCCAAAATGTAATATGAAAAGCACCAAATCCACCACGACCAACAAAAACAAAACAGAAATAATAAAAGGTTTTCGCTCATAAAGTTCTGCTTGAAGCAAGACTACAAAGTTATGCTGCCCCAGGATATGATTCAGCATCACAAATGCTTTATACAAAGGCTAATGAGCCTGTTGCCAGTACTGGAAACATTATTTGCCAGTGGCAAAACTAACAGTAATTCTATATTACTGCTAATTTGCTGGCTATTTTTCTTAATTCAGTAGCTCATAAATTCCAACAGTGTTGCTTCTAGGGAAATATCAATTGCTATGAAAACGGCATGTAAAAGCGTCATAACTCTAAGTGCTTTTGTGACAGGATTATTAATATTTGCAATTCATATTTATTATTTAAGATACAAAAGTTAAAATTTTCCAAAATATTGAGTCAAGGAAATCTGTTTGCTTGGGTATAGAAATGGAGAATAAAGAAGACTACATGGCAATTCAGAACTGTTGTAATATCCTGAAGTGATTTTTAGTTTAATTCCTTGAGAGAAGGAAGAAGAGCTAATGGCTTGACCACTTAAAACACAAAAGTGTTCCTGAAAACACCACTATTACAAATATCCTCTTAAAGGGTAAATAAAACATTTATTTCTCTAAGAGATATTTTTGTTAATGACTACTGGCCTTATTGAAGGATAATCCCCTTTAAAAAAGAATATAAAAGTTAGTGGCAAGGATTTTTTTTTTATATTGAGTAACTATTTTACTAGGACAGAGTACAAATGAGCAAAGAGAGTTATTTGCATTACCCTGTATTGAATCTCCAAAAAGCTTACTTTGTTTAACAGTCGAGATCAGCTTGTATAACAAACATAATGTGAATTTAATGATACCTACTAAGCAATAGATATTTTTATTGGAACAGCTTGTTTTAAGTCTAAATTTAGATACCTATCTCTGCCAAAAAGTACGGTTGACAATGTGTTTTCTTCCTTACCATAAAAGTTACCATATTTCCAGGGAATTTTTTTTTTGTGACATGTGTTAACAGCTGTTGACAAATGAGAGAGGTGTGGGAGCAGGAAGGAGAGGGGTGGGAAGGATAAGATAGAAGGGAGGGAGAGAAGGAGAGAGAACAATTGAGAGAATGGATGGGGCAGAGAACAACCTAGGGAAAGGCAGGGATGAGTGAAATGAAGGGAGGAGGCAAGATGAGGCAAGGCAAGAAAAGGTGAGGAAAGGAAATAGGACAAAAGGAAGGGGAGGGGAGNTCTCTTGACCATCTATTTCATAATGTTGTTCACATAAACATCCTATTTTCTGGATTTTGTTAAGATTTTGCCTTGGTGTTATTGTGAATGATAAATTCTACTGGTTGATTGTGCACTTCACAGAATCGTAGATTCATCAGGTTTAGAAGAGTTCTTCAGGATCATGTAGTCCAACCATCAACCTAACATCACTATTCACCCCTAAACGCTATGCCCAAGTGCCACATCCAGACACCTCTTGTACACTTCCAGAAACTCAGTGACTCGGTCACGTCCCCAGGCAATTTATTACAATGCCTACACTCAGTGATTTTTTTCCTTATATCTAATCTGAACCTCCCTTGGTGCAACATATGCCATTTCCTCTTGTCCTTTTACTTGAGACATGATAAAGTAGACCAATCCCTACTTGATCTAAACAATTATTTCCTTGATTTTAAAGCTAATGACATTTTATACACAACAGTAACTTTTATTTTCTTTACATATTTGCACTGTCAGAGAAGAGATTAAACCTCCATTTTCCTTTCTCTGCTGCCTTCAGAGTCAGGATAAGCCTATTAATAAGAATTCACTGGCACCTTTTATGTTTTTCCCTTTAGGATCTACAGTGGATGGCTAATATCTCAAGATCTCAGGTAACATGGCACTGAAAAAACATATTGCAATTAAAGAAACATTTAAATAATATAAAATAAGGTCTAACAGCTTTTACAGAGCAGGTAAGACTATATTTAATACTTTGAGGATGAATTTAGCATATGTCTTATAGATCATAGTCCAAACTCCTGTAAAAAGCAACCACAAAATCCTAGAGTTCCCTAATGAAAGGGAAGCACAGAATTCTGACAGAAAATGCTGTAACAAAAACATTTATCCTTGGATAATAGGTTAAAAGCCCTCTATATTATACTTTTTCAAGTAAAATGAAAATTTCTGTTGAGTTGCCCGACACATCAAGCAGTGTGTTTTGCCTATTTTCTGTTGATTTGATTAAAGGCTTAAAAAACATCTGTGAATCCTTTTGCTTGTATTTCCTGCATAGAATATATTGAGACAAGCAAGCTGTGTTAGATAACATGGTGAACCCTATAAGTGAACCTCCATTTTGTGTAACCAAGATGTCTAGAGATTCCTCTAAACAGCAAGCTAAATGAAGATCACTGATTTGATTGAAAGCATACCTGGCCAAAATGGACTACCTGGAAATGCATCTCATGTGACACTGGTGAAAAATACTGAAAACATTTCTTTCTCTGGGGTGGCATTAGTTTTTCCACTGCTCAGCACTCTTCAGTACATTCATCCACAAATCTGTGCTTCTTGGGAGAGACAAGTGACCACATGGCACATTAAAGATCTTCCTAATAAATCTTAGATAAATCTATCTAAGGATACCTTTCTGTCAAGTTATTTGTTTGTTCTGAAAACACCTGGGTCTAAGAATGAGGACAATGTACACTTTGCAGAGAGATTTTTAATCTCTATTATCTGCAACATTTACTTTCAGCCTTACTCTCTTTTTTTGCTTATTTTTCTGTTGATACATATCTGTCTCTATGAGACCCTGAAAAAATTCATTTTAAAACAAAATGTGGTGGTGTGAACAAAAAAAATGAAGGTATGTAGAGTTTGTGGGCTTTTCTTCCTTTTTCGTTTTAAATATTTTCTCTTTCAAGCATCATTTAGAAGGAAAATTTGCATTCTGATTGTAAAGACAGAAGTTAAAAGTAAGTGGAAAAATACAAAGAATAGATTATTACACAGGATGTACACTGCCTTCCATCAAAACTAAACAGCTACCACATTTAGGATATCCAAGATAGCTCCCCTTCCATACAATGTCTGAAAAATATGACTAAAATATTTTTTAAAAAATTAATATTACTTCCAATTTGTCACATATTCAAATTATGTACATGCACTTGTTTTATAAAAAACTACATGGCATCAAGGCTGTTATATATTGTCCGTCTTAAGTTTAAAAACTACAGATTTACACCTTTGTCGCTATAAACGTTTCTTTAGTAGAAAATGTTATCAGTACAATATGCAAAATTAATGTAATGTGATTTTATTATTGAATAGAAGACACAAGCAAATTCAATCAAATACAATTGATTTTTAAATAATAATAAGACACAAGAGAATCAGGTAGTAACAGTTCATGGATCTGGTACAAATACTGGTATGTCTTCATATTCATGAATTCCCCTACGCTGCTTCTGGATGCATCTGTTACATTGTAAAAGAAAATCTCTATTCTCTGCCTGTCCTTTTATTCACTTATCAGAATATGGCAAGATATGTATTACTGCAGATATGTCTTGATTCTGATGTACAAACATAAAGAAAACAGATTTTTTTTCCTTTTGTTCCTTTTTCTCTGTAAGGCTTCCTTACCGAAAGAGTTCAAGTTGTGTCACATTATCTTTTGTGCTTGCCTCTACTTGCAGCCATAACAGCTGTTCCTGGCAGCTATCCATGTGCTCCCTTATGTAGTTACTCTTCAATAAAGTGTAACACATTTTTTTTCTAAATACATTGTTCAAATACACCAACTTCTGGAATTTACTTTGCTGTTTTATTTCAGTTATACTATTTACCTCACTTGCTCTTTTCTCCATTATGTAGTTGTTCAACGTGATAGAGTGTGATCTGATCTCTTCCTGTCCCCACTGCTGGTGAGGCTTCCTGACTGCCTCAAGCCCATGTGGGACAGTGTCTTGCTGAAAGTGCCAACCTCCTCCATGTCTGCAGCAGCACATTCCCTCTGCCTCCTGCATTTTGGTTAGGCAAGCAGCGAGGCAGGTCAATTTGTTGATCCCCTCGAAATTCAACTAGCTGAAAATCAACACCTGGTTTTGGTCTCAGTGCCACTTGCAGGAGCAGCACTTCAGACCTAGAAATGCACAGTATCTCCATCTTAGAATGGGGAAAAATCAGGTTAGTGAGAACACTCACAGATCTTAAAAGATGCGAAATTGGACCCTCATGGTTTGTCGATGTAGGAGTCCTTCAGAGATTAGTCATTCTAACTGCTTCCTTGTCGAGTAAGAGTGAACACATTAGCTGTCACCACAGTCTGTTTAGTCAACTGGTACCCACGGTGCACTTACCATCTCTGGCTCTCAAAGAGATAAAAATGTACACACACAAACATGTACACTGACAGCCCTACAGGACACTGGGATTTCTGATATATCTCTACCTAAAAGGCAGTTTCTTGCACAATGTGTGGAAACTGAGGTCTTAATTTATATTACATAGGGAAAATAGCTACTCAACAGAATCTGCAGTCTTAAATGTCAGGCATTATAGAAAACTTTTAAATCCCTATTTGAATATTTTACAAGATCAAGAACTTGGTGTTACCTATAGTTTGTTTCATTTGTCATTCATCATATCAGTCCCTTAGTATAATGTAGTACAATTTTCTTTCAGACTTCCTTCAAAACCAGAGGGAGGAAAACACATCACACCTAAAGCTCTAAGTAGTGTACCTATTTACTGTGTTTAGAATTCTGGTCTTTCCATTGGTGTCTATCTTTGGAAGTCTGAGATGCTGACAGTAAAATTATCTTCTGGTTTGTCATTCAGAACTTGTTTTTTATCTTTCTGCAATATGGTCACTGACTACCCTAATTTAATTTCACATTCACCTTTTTTGAAGCACTCTATAACTCCACCTTCTCTGCCATCTCTCATTTTTTATTTCTTTCTGTTAAAATCAGAGAATCTTTGTTCTGACACAATCCATCGTGCATGTTCTATTAAATAACATCCTGTGTTGCAAGAGCAAGCTGATAATAATCTACTATGTGACCTTCTCCTTTGTCAAATTGCTCCCTCAACCCCACTTACTCTGTGAGAACTGTTCTCCCTGTAAGTGTATTGTTATGGGCTTCCATTGTCCATTACTTGCATTCATTGCAGTGAATGTGCCTTAGTGTTCTATACAGCAGTACTATAATGAATACATTTTTTGCATGTCTTGGCTTTCTCTATGCTCATTGAAATCAGGGGGTTTTTTTCTTATTTTTTTCTCTCCAGGGATTTCAGTGCTTCAGCAAGTTTTGAATTAGGACTTTATGTTTACTTTCTATGAGCAGCAACTCTGTCTTTTGGATATGACATTTGCACTCAATGTACTATTAGACACTGGGCATGTCACCAGTGTGGTAGGGTAGGTCATCTCAGTAGAGGGGAAGGAAAAAGAAGGGAACAATTCCCTCCACATTTTGAGTGAAACCCTGTTAAAGAAGTGGGTGAACTTACGGGACATTTATAAAGGTGGTAAAGAATATAAAAAAGGGCTGCATGCTTAGTAAACACAGTCACTGAAAAAAACTTTAACACCACAGCACTTTAGGATTATTTAGGAGAAAACTGTTTGGTAAAAGTTAAGCATCTTATTGATATATCAGTCTGGTACCACTGGGTCTCTTCAGCTGTTCATTAAGTAATGCTGTTATTTTAACTGTTGGTACTGATAGTGTTGCTCTAAGTGCCCTTGTTTGTAAGGTTTCCCCATTAAAAAGAGAGGTTTTTCATCAGGGATAAGCTGAAAGGAGAAAGAAACAGGAAGGGGGAAAAAATAGTTAATAAAAATGTTAACAAATAATAGCTAAATAATTACTTAAATGGGTAATTTAATCATCATCATGATTTTAGCTGTAACAATTCCTGCTTACATCATCTAGAATTCTCTGAAAAATATGGGGTTGTGCCAGGTATCAATTCCTAACATATATCATCAATTTTTAATATTTATAAATGTTTTAAAGTGCATTTTGGGGAAAGGTAAATTTTATATTGTGAGTTTGTTTGTTTTTCCTATGCATATTTTATTAAGACTTGAGCTGTCATTTGGTAAGCCTTCCTTCCTTGAAACTTTTTTTACTAGACTAAGTGATTTTTTTGTTGTTGTTTTGTCAGAATACAATTTCAAGTAAGCCCCAAAGTGAACTCTATTTAAATTCAGAGCAATTTAAGATCAGGCTTATGCATTAGGTCAATATTGTAGGACAGTTTCTTCCTCCTTCACAACAGCTATCATTTATTTAAATTGAGTGTAAAGTAAAATTTATTGTACCCTGTGGGCCTATAAGCAATCTCTAGTGAATATGATTGTTTATTCAAATCACTGTGTTTTCCTTGTCCATTTTATTTTGCACTTTTTTGTGATATTATAGTGGAAAAATTTTCCTGGAGAGAGACCTAGTAATGTTTTATGAGACAGACAACTTCCAGAATTCCTTTTGAGCTTTGCAAAATTGAACACGGGAAAATAAAGTTGTCAGGTATAAGAGAAGTGGAACATTTTTTTCAGTCTGGTTTGGAGGATGAAACCACATGGTGCTATTCTGGGAAAACTGATTTTAGTCACTGTAAAGTGCATCATTATTATTCAGTCTGATTGATCAAGGTAAGTGTATTCACTTCATTTAGATCAAATAAAGTCACAACCAAATTATTCTGTACACAGTCAGGTGCATGCCATTTATCTGATCTAAACCAATCTAATACACTTTTCAATTTTGTTACAAAAAAAGGCAGACTGGTTCCTACAACACAGATGTAGTAAGTGAATGATAAATAACTCAATGACTTTCAGCCTGTATGAGCAAGAAAAATTAAATACTAGGAGAATAAAAAAATAGACCACTCTTAAATCTTGCAAGTCACACGGAAGAAAGGAGGCATTTCATATAATTTTGTTTGAAATATTGCTAGTATCAGGTAAATTAAATGTACCTGCTGCCAAACTGTTCACCAAGTTTTGAAAGCAGATGGAATATTTTGATATTATTAGAATAACTGGTTGAGAAATACTACAATGAGGGTATTTGGAAACAACCCTAATTAATTCCATTATTTTATTTTACAACTTCCAAAGAGACTTAACACATTGTATGATTTGGCTTTGGAAGCGCTGAATTGGTCTGTGCTCCTGAAGTGCTGAATTGAAAGACAAACCTGACAGAGTTCAAGAAGTGTTTGGATGATGGTGTCACGCACAAGGTGTCGTTCTTTGGAACGGTGCTATGCAGGGCAAGAGTTGGACTTGATGATCCTAGAGGGTCCCTTCTGACTCAGCATATTCTTTGTGATTCTTTGATGCTATGATTATGACTATAATAGTTGAGAGGAAGTGCCAACTGTGGTGAAACTACTGCAGTTGTTTATCCATAGTGGTGAAATTACTAACACTAATAACATTTTTTCATGCATTCATGGACACTTGTAGGAGTAAGCATATGTTTTCTTATGGATATTTAAGGCAAGGAGGACTTATTTATGCTTCCCAGTTTGGTTTGGTATATTCAATACATAGTTCTCCTGTTTCCACTGTGAGGAAGATGGTGTGAGTTTGACACGGAATGGATGCAAAGGGGCTGAGAACCAACCTTATAAATGATAGAAGGTGTAGCTGGTGCAGTTTTTAAAGAAAGTCAAGCAGTTCAGAAAAGTAACTCATTTATTCTTACCCAAAACATGGGAAAACAGGGCAGAACAGTCCTTGATCCTTTATACCAGCCAGACAGTAAAGGTAAAAATTAATAAATAAAAAGCCTACTTAAACAACTAATTTATGATTAGTCTAGGTAAGTCAAGAATGACTGTATGACCGATTATTTTAGCTGTGTGTCCTGGTGTCAGTATGGATACAGTGAATTTTCCTGCAAGTAACTTGTACAGTGCTGTGTTTATTAGGATGAGAACAATAACACATTGATGTTTTAGTTGTTGCTAAGTTGTTTAAGTTGTTTAAGCCATTGCTTATTCTAAGGCAAGGGCTCTTCAGCTTATTCTATTGCACTGCTGGTGAGGAGGCTGCTGTGCACAAGAAGTTGGGAGGATCCATAGCCAGCACATAGCTGGCCCCAATGGGCAAAAGGAATATTCCCTAGGAAATGACAGCATATAAACTAGGGGGAAAGTTGGTCAGAAGCTGCTGCTTCGGGTCAGGATGGGCACTGGTCAGCAGGTGGTGAGCAATTCTGTTGTTCATCACTTCTTTTGTATATTATAATTCTTTCATTGTTTGTTGTTAGTTGGAGTAGTTGGAGTAGTAGTAGTAGTAATTTTTCTGTCCTGTCAACCTATCTATCTCAACCCAAAAAATCTTACTCTTTTTTTCTGATTCACTCCCTATCCCACTCTGAAGCCAAGAAAATTAATGTGTGGTGTTTAGCTATGTGCTATGGTAAATCATTACTTTGGGATGTAAATGTTTCCTTCTCCCAACATGGACAACTGGTTTTGATCCTTACACATAATTAATTTTTTTTTAATTTATGGACGTCCTGTAGTATATCTCATCCCTCATTCCATGCAACTTACCTTAAAATAAAAGAAAAAATTAGAAACAAACAAAGAATTGCAACCAAAAAAAAAAAAAGCCCTCCTCAAAAAACTTACAAAAGCAAGTTTGTATAGCCTATGCAAAAATACCCAAAAATAAGTCATTTGCAAATGCTGATCAATGATGCACATGGCTTATGATAGATATTGTTTAAAGATTGACAATATTTCTATATTTAATATTTCACTTAATCAAGATGAATACACAAATGACTTTTTGAATAATTTGCATTTTCTTGATTTTTTTGTCATGACATGACAATTTTTAGATGTAGAGCTCCTATTAAAGGATTTTTTCATCAGGTTTATCACCCTGAACTTGCTGCAGCAACTGCTAGAACTAGCACTACCAGTGAACAGAGAAATTGAGAAGGATATAGCTGATAAGTTTTACCCTTTATCAGCCTCATGCTAATTTAATGCAACACAGAATATTATTTGCATTACTTCAAAAGTAAAAAGATGCTCCCCATGGGATTACATCACTAGTAGACATTTCTTACTCTATTATGTGTGAGTCGACACAGCAGTCAAAACAGGGATTGTACAAACTTCATTTGTGATAATAAACTTAATGAGCAATACTAAGAAATGTCTGAAGAACTGAATTATGATGACATAGTATTTGCAAAATGGAGTTTTGTATTTTTTTTATAAAGACGCACCAGCTTTTTTGGCATGAAATGGAAAATAAGAATACCAATGTGCATTTTAAACATCTGTCTTGGTAGGCAATCACTGGAAGGGAAACAATTCTATAACACATGTAAGAATGAAAATTAGAACACTCAAACTTGTTTCTTGTGAAATAAGATGGTTATAGTGTTTTGTGATGTTTTCTGCTGCCATCAGTAAAATTCCTCAGTTTTACTGTGCGTCAATAACAGGGAAAAGGAGAAGTAAAATAAATATAGATTTATTTTGTTAGGAAATATAATTGTAACAGCCCAGTTTATTTAGTACCAGACAGAATGGCTGAAAATGATGGTACACCAACCGAAGTGAATGGAACCTAGCTTGGTCATGATAGAAACAACCCCAGCAAAAGCCAAAGAAAAAGTCTTATAAAGCTTTATATATACAGGCTGGACTTTGCTTGGTACCCCATAATCCTTATGGATCCAGCCTTAACAGGGATCCTCTCACACTGAAACTATCTAAAGTTGAAAAATTTAAAATAGTTTTGGTTTTATTTTTCATAAAGTGTAACATACTTAAAAAACAAAAGCAAAAACAAACCCAAAAAAATTTAATGTTTGGTTTACAACAGACTTCTTTTTTTGCTTATTGTGTCTGACAGTCCTCCCTCTGTCATTTCATTTTCTATTTCAATATTTATAACCACACTCTCACTGTCCTCATCCTTTTGTTCCCATTTCTGTCAGTCTGCTCTCTACACACATAAGCACATCATCACCTATTTACTCTGAATGAAATAACCAGCATGGTGGGCCTTGGGCCTGTCAATAATTAATATTGCACAGCAAAAAGGATTTGATAAATACTTGTGATCTCTGTAAATCTCCTTGAAAACTGATTATATCTAGGATGATAGAGATCAGAATGACCTGTGAAACTGCATTTGGGGACAGAAAGGTGAAAAGAGTTTTCCTAGTGTGAAGGACAAACCCATATTTTTATTTCTTTTCTAGAAATGCTTGTGCAACTTCACCTGGTATGGCTTTTTTCCAATCACTTCCCGTAACCAATATTCTATTACTTCTAAGATAAGTTATCCAGTTAAAAAACAAAAACAAAAAACCCAAACAAGCAAACAAACACCAACAAAGCCATAACATGGAGAATAATTTCAGACTGCATTGTTCACTTGTGATTTTGTTGCTGGATGCATACATCTTAATTTTTTCTTAGTTTTATTTGCTTTGTTTCACAGAACTTTGACTGTATGTAAAGGATCAGTCTCTCCTGTTCAATATTGAGTGCTTCTGAAAATTACTAATTTGTTTTCCTTCATTTGTTGAATCTATTAGCTAATTTGCCTAACAGAAATTACTCAGTGCTGAAGACAAAGAATTCTTGAGTGGAATACACACAAGGTAGTCCTTTTTTACTGAAACAGCAGAAGGTTATAGCAGACATCCAATGGGGAAAACTCTAAAGAAGCAGTTGTGAATTAATGGGGCTGTGATCTGTGTGATCTATAATGATCTTCTAAAAAACCCAATAAATTATATGTTATAAAGTAACAAACACATTTGACACTATTGATGGTAATCACAAAAGAAAAGCCAAACCATATGACGGGATATTTTTTAAAAATTTGTTTCTTTGATTCAAGGTTGAGATAATTTGGCACATGACCCTTGTTATTTGTATCTTAATTACCTCTGCCCATGTTATAGTGATAAAAACTTTATCTAAAAACTTTTCATTTAGTTCATCACCAAATTCCATCTCTGTCAAGCAAATAAAAGCCATATCTACACTACTGCAAAAGATAGCTTTCTCTGGTTCCTGTATCTCAGTGAAGCCCAGCCACATATTAGGACAAGTTATTAGTATGTAAAAGCCTTCTCCTGTACTCTCAGTTACACCAAAGTGGAGCTTTGGAGCACAGGAACCATCATCTGTTAAAGCAGTACAGGGCTGCTTGTCTAGGATACAAGGCTTAGGAATGCATCAGCAGCAAAGCTGGTGACAGCTGCAGAAAGCTAAAGACAACGACCACTGCTGGAAAAAGGCCAAAGCTTTCTTATTTCTCTGCATACACACTTTGAGTCTACTGTAAGAGAAAGTGAGAGCAGCAGCACTTCAGATTTAATTACCTTCGGTCTGAAAACAAACAAGTATTGGATACAGGGGAACAGAGAGTGGAAGTCAATCTGTGCTACAATGCAGTCAAGAACTGTAGTCCAAGGGTTGTCTCCTATTAATGAACAAATGATTTAGACTGCTTCCAAAATTTCTATGGTATTTCTGCAGTGCAGACTTTCCTAGGAAAGGTTTCCCATATGCATAAAGTGGAAAATGTTCAGATGCTTTTTATTAAGCAAGAAAACATTTAAGAGGACATGCTGTATCAATGTCATACCTATATCCCTAATTTTGCTGTAATGAGATTAGTTGAAAATTAATTGTGTTCAGGCCAAAATTTTTCCTATTCAATGAAGCACAGGTATCATAATTTTTATCCTAATATTTTTCTGCTGTTTAATGTCAGATGCCAAAACACTTCTATTACTTTTTTGTACTAATATTCCTTTGATTTAATAACATGACAGCCGGTGGTATGGATTATCCCTTGGGTCAGCTGGGTCATCTGTCCCAGCTGTTTTCCCTCTCACTCCTTGTGAACTGCCAGCCTTCTCACTGGCATGGCTGCATGGGAAACAGAAAAGGCCATGACTCTGTATAAGCACTGCTCAGCAATAGCTAGAGAATTGGTTTATCAACTCTTTTTCAGGACAAATCTGAAACAAAGCCTCATACAAGCTATTGTGGAAACAACTAACTATAGCCAAACTAAAGTTTGGTGGCCAACAGCAGCCCACCACAATTTTTGAATGTACACCATGCATAAGGACTGTTGTCGTAGTCTACCAGTTGCTAAGTATTTCAAAATTATTAACTTCTTTGTTCATTTTCAGGCCTGGTTAGGGAAACCTAACAAGACCATCCTTTTTTCTCCTATACACCTGACAATCATGGTGAGTTTTCTTATATGTCATTAACATATGTAGAACTATTTAGATAATCTTGACATTAACTTTACAGCAAAAAATAACTAAACTAATTGTTTCATTCTTGCTTTTGTTGAAATAATAAAAGTGATACCAAACACTCTTAATACCTCAGTTCCTAAGTTTTTGCTTTCCAACACACCAACCCATGTTTTGGAACATCTAAGTATATGAAAACTGAGCTACACTGCCTCAGTATAATGCAATTCTGGGAAGACATCCAAATTTGGGAATGCTGTTTTACGACCAGCACATCAAAAATGGACAGATAACTCATCTCATAGCTAACTAAGAAAATAATATAACCAAGGAGTTTGAAGCTGAGATTTTGTGTTTTATAAAAGTGATGCAAGAGACTTTCCTGTTTCCTTACTACTAGTGCCATAGTTTGTATTCTTTGAAAGACCCTTTTCCATTTACAGCTGATTTATTAATGGGCAACACAGTTCAAACAGCCTTTCGTGCAGCCAAGATTTCTTCTACGCAAATATTAAAGATTTGTGGACAGAAGCAGCACAAGACAGAATGGTGTTGTCCAAAGTTTCAAATTTGCCATAGCAAAGCTGTAATTAAACAATGTCTCATTACTTGCAAAATCTTTCCAGTCTAACAGTCTTTCTGCTTCGGTAGTTTACTGATTTCCTCTTCCCGGAATCCAAAGATTATTTGAAAAGAAGCAGACAGACAATTTGTCTTTGCAGGAGGAGTAGATTAGGGAAACAGTTTAGAAAGGATGAACTCTGGAAGTGGCAGATTTGAGTGTCTAAAATAATATTGAAAATTGCTTTCCAGTGATGTTTATGTTCTCTGGCTTCAAGAACATGCAGGGCAAGATGATGAGTGTCAGCAAATAAACATGACAACTCCAAGAGGGAGTCATGAAATGGCAGTAAAAACACCTGGTAAGTACAGCAGTATCCAGAAATCTCAGAACTTCCAAATCATAGATTTGTAACAACTGAGAAAGTAGCAAGATATTGAATATACAGCCATTCTTTCACACATCTGTAGCAGGTCACTTGGCATGGGAAATAAACTGCAACTCAGGTTGTCTTGTGTTGAGCATTCTGCCTTTCTGATATTTGTACTTGTATGATACCCAGAACACAGTCCTGCATTTCAGGTTACATTATCATTTATGGAGCTTTTATCAATGAATCACATTAAATAATATACTTAGCTTTAGGTACGATACACACTGATTGTCAATGGTTGTCTTAAAATCTTCTGTTCAACCCTTAAGCCATTTCTTGCAACTGAAAGGGTCATCTCAAGAGTAAGGTTCATTATTATACAGGTGGATGAAAATAATTTAATCTTCTCAAGTACAATTTGCTCTGTGCAGATCACCCCTGTCAGAAGATGAAATGCACTACATGTTTTTTATTATTTTTGCTAGCAATTTAATGATAAAATCCAGGCATTAATCCAGAGAATAAAGTCCTCCAAAACCATAAAGGGACAAAAGTCACAAGCACTCTGTATCTAAACATTTTGGAACAATATGCTGAACATGCACACACATGCACACACAGGATTCAAAACTCAGTAACCTCCAATAAAGATAAACTCTAAAGTGTTTTTTGGAGAAGTTTAATAGATAAGAAGAGAAGAGAAGAGAAGAGAAGAGAAGAGAAGAGAAGAGAAGAGAAGAGAAGAGAAGAGAAAGAAAAGAAAAGAAAAGAAAAGAAAAGAAAAGAAAAGAAAAGAAAAGAAAAGAAAAGAAAAGAAAAGAAAAGAAAAGAAAAGAAAAGAAAAGAAAAGAAAAGAAAAGAAAAGAAAAGAAAAGAAAAGAAAAGAAAAGAAAAGAAAAGAAAAGAAAAGAAAAGAAAAGAAAAGAAAAGAAAAGAAAAGAAAAGAAAAGAAAAGAAAAGAAAAGAAAAGAAAAGAAAAGAAAAGAAAAGAAAAGAAAAGAAAAGAAAAGAAAAGAAAAGAAAAGAAAAGAAAAGAAAAGAAAAGAAAAGAAAAGAAAAGAAAAGAAAAGAAAAGAAAAGAAAAGAAAAGAAAAGAAAAGAAAAGAAAAGAAAAGAAAAGAAAAGAAAAGAAAAGAAAAGAAAAGAAAAGAAAAGAAAAGAAAAGAAAAGAAAAGAAAAGAAAAGAAAAGAAAAGAAAAGAAAAGAAAAGAAAAGAAAAGAAAAGAAAAGAAAAGAAAAGAAAAGAAAAGAAAAGAAAAGAAAAGAAAAGAAAAGAAAAGAAAAGAAAAGAAAAGAAAAGAAAAGAAAAGAAAAGAAAAGAAAAGAAAAGAAAAGAAAAGAAAAGAAAAGAAAAGAAAAGAAAAGAAAAGAAAAGAAAAGAAAAGAAAAGAAAAAAGAAAAGGAAAGAAAGGAAAAGAGAAAAGACCCCAAACAGTTGGATGAACTTGATTCAAAACATCATTCATTTCTTGTCACGGAGTTTAAATTAAATTCAAACCAAATTTTGATCTCATTTTCCCATTATATTCTGTGGGGGCATTTTGAACCTGAGGCTAAAATTGATGGAACCAACAATTTGTAGAACAACTTGCATTACCTTTAAGAAAGTTCGTGCATATCAAAACAATCAAAAGATAAAGGGCTAGGGACAGAGACAGGAGAAAAAGGTAATAGGGCAAAAAGCTGTGTATTGTCTATTCTTTGGTAATGTAGTTTTTATGTTAGATGTCATCTCCCAAAAATGAATGTCATTTAAAATATTTAAATGACAGGCAAGTAATGAGAAACTGTGCCCTGGGACTATGACTAAAGCAAGAGGTGAAGTGGAGCAAGACAAAGAGAGGAAGAGAAGAGAGGGAGCGGAGGAAAGGGAAGGATCCTTTCTAATTCTGCTTTCTAATTCAGTTTCTAATTCTGCATGTAACAGCATACATCTAATAATGTTATTTCATGTACTATTTGAGACTGTAGAAGACACTGACCTCATTAGAGAGGAAAATCAGGGATAAGACATCTGTATGGTGCATTTCAAGATTAGGAAAACTGTAGCAGATGCTATACAGCCTAACATGGATGGAACATCATTTTAGCAATAATATAACTCAAGCTACAGGTATTATAGTCAAATGGGAAATTAAGTATGCCAGCTGCAATTTCAAAGGGACAGAAAGAAGCTGAACCTGAAGACTTTATTTCCACATTAATTTCTGAGGAGTTATCTATATATTGCAGCAGCTATATATGAATACAGGACTCTGAATCCTATGCTATGAATCATTGAATGTCCTGATAAGCAAGGTAGAGGTGGTGACGAATTATATACAAATGCATATGGCTTTTTTTTAATTACAACTTAGAAAATGCATTTATTAATGAAAATAGATGTTGTCAGGAGGAATATATTTACATCACTTAAGAAAATTTATAGTGAAAGTTACAGTACAGAAGGAAAACTTGACAAGGTACGTGTATCTCAGAAATGCACTGCAGAATGAAATAAGGAAGATAGCAAGTGAACTGAATTTGTTAACGGTAAAGAATATAAGTGACATCCCAGGTATTATTTTACATCAGG
This sequence comes from Rhabdornis inornatus, assembly GCA_013397075.1. Taxonomy (NCBI): domain Eukaryota; kingdom Metazoa; phylum Chordata; class Aves; order Passeriformes; family Rhabdornithidae; genus Rhabdornis; species Rhabdornis inornatus. Next base: position 783,961 of record VWZS01010175.1, read on the forward strand.
ACTCTTCTTTCAAAGAAGAAGAAGAGTCCTGATGTAAAATAATACAGAGGATAATAATCCTCTCTCTTCCAAACTTTTCTTCAAAACCATTCATATGCACATTTTCTAGATGCTGAAAGAGGAGTTCCAAACTTTTCTTCTGGAAAGGACTTCAAGATGCAATTACAGTAGTCAAGATTATTAATTTGTGTAGACTAATCACTGTTCCTGAAAACAAAACAATTTTTTGTGTACTGTGTAGTTTGCTCTTCTTCAGAAATATTGGTTTTACGTTAAATTTTAACTCCCAGATATGCCATTCACAGTATTAAAATGGTAGAAGGGCAAGAGAAACTGTTTCCTTTAAATGGGCAATATGGCAAATGCAAAAGAGATAAGATCTCTTTTGGAAATTTGGTTGGTTTACAGTGACTGAGTATCTGATCCAATATAGACATTTTTGTTTCTTTGATTTTGCATTTACTTTTGCCATGAAGAAGAAAACATGTGGGAAAAAAAATTGGAAGTCACCCAGACTCTTGTTTTCTCCAGATGTTGCTCAGGAATGCAGAAGAAAAAGAGAAAGAACTGGTTTGCTAGCAATAAGGAAATAGTTTACAAAATAAAACAAACAAACAAAAACAACAACAACAACAAAAAAAAAAAGAAAATAAAAAAAAACACCATTCCCATGAAACCCTGCTGCAGAAGAGCAGAAGTTTGGCCTGGATACAAATTTCCAGGTAATTTGAGATTGAACAGTAACTTCAGAGAAAGAGAAATAAACATCAAACTATACTTGAGGCCACAGTGTTAATCATGCTACCCATCTCATTTATATTTTTCTGTTGAAAAAGCTTTTATGGGAATGAAGTTGTTACATTTTAAGAGACACATTTTAGGCAGTAGATTCAAAAGCAGCTGAGCTTACTCAAAATCACAAAAATGTTTTTCCTTTTTTCTGAAAGATGATGGATTCAATGGGCGTACTGTTCCCATGTCCTGTGAAGTTTTACAATAACTACTGCTAGGAGACAAAAGGAAATGTGGCTATGGGCAGAAAAGTCTTACCCAGGAAAATATCACAGTAGAAGCACTTTCCTAGTTCAGCACAACCTGCAAAACCAAACCCTAAAAAAATTAGAGAGAACTATCTTATGAAAGTGCTTAAAATGACCTAATAACTATGAAAAGTATGAAAAATTATCTCATTCAGATTTTACACAGGATTACCTGAGCTAAATTTGGGGTTCAATCTCAAAATCAAGACTTAAAGACGTGATTTACAACTGAGTTGCATATTTACTATTTTTGTCCAGTAGAATCTGTAGATTACTGTACAGGCCATTGGTAAAAATGCTCCTTATCGAATCCTATTGAATTGCTTATAACAATAGGCCAACATGATGAAAACTTTAAGCAGTTCATTTTATGTTCCTAAATTAGGTACTACCATATTTGAAATGTGAGATGCTAATGTGAGCCATGGCGATTCCGAAAATCTAACACTTCTGCCTAGGTTTTTCATAAAGTCAATATACAGAAGAAATAGTTTTGATGTTTGACTGTTTTGGAAGTTAAGTACCTAAATTAGATTACTCAAATGGAACAATCTGGGCAAATACCTCAAAGAGACTAAAATTCAGAAATCCCAGAAGTTATTAGATGTCAAGCTGAAATAATATATTTTGGGGGAAAAAATTTGTTTACTTCTTTATGGTTGTAAAAGAGATTCTTCCATATTACTTAGTAATTAAAGCATAAGTGAGGGACATGTTATTCCTTCATCAAGGTCTGCATCTTGGTCCCTTCTTGATACTGCAATTTCTGTGTTGTGGAATATACAGGTATGCTGCTTCAGTGCATGACCTGTAAGGGATACTCTGTTAATTCCCTTGGTCTACAGACTGCTAGTCATGTCATCACCTAAAAAATCTATGCTTCAGTTTCCCTGAGCACTTCTTAAAATACCTGCAGCAATGAAAGAATTTTAAAGCAGACCAGACTATGTCTCAAGGGTAGATAGTCTGTGTTGTTACCTAGGGGTGAACCTTCTACATTTGACCTCAGTGCAGTCAGAACTAGTTTGCCTGGATCTAGCCTTCTGGAATTAATCCATTTGTTAGCAAAGCAGTTGACAGTTCAGAATTCTTCTGCTAATCTGGAGTTGCTTTGAACCCTTTTTAAGATCCTCAACCATTTACATGGGATCTGGTTTGTATTATCTACCTTTTGAGAGACTGGAAGCATAAGCAAAAGAGCAGTCAACATCTCATTTTGGCCTGATAATGCTACAGTTGTTTTCCTTGCCCGCTCCAACAGGAAAGAGAATAAAATTAAAATCTCCCATGTTTCTCAAATATTCCTCTTGCATGGAAAATGAAATCACATTCATATAGGTCAGAAAAGACCTACAGAGGTCATGTAGTTCAACCTCTTACTCAGAGCACAAACAGCAGGCCATGTCTAGTTGATTTTGAAATATCTCTGAAGATGCAGGTTCCAGTCTCTCTGGGAAGCCTGTTACAGTGCTCGACCACCTTTATGGCATTTTTTTTCTTACATAGAAAGATTTTATTTCATTTTCTTATGCTGTGTTCCAGCTTGTGTCTGTTTTCTCTTGCTTGCCATCTGCACAGCTCCAAAGTTTGACTCTGTCTTCTCTAGTTTCATGAGGTTCTGTAGTTGCATGAGGTGCTTGCAGGTCCCCTCTAACCTCTCTTCTCCAGGATCAACACGCCCCATGCTTTCAGCAATTCCCCCCATGGTGCATTGACCAACCTCCTCAACAATCTAGGTATCTCCCTGCTGATCTCACTCCAAAATGTCTTCACTTTATGTCTTAGCCTATTCTGTATATGCATCGGCAGTTCTTAATTAAAATGAAAAAAATATTCAGTCTTTTCATCTAAGTCTTGGATAGTTTACCAGAACGTCATTCTGTTCACCACTCCCTCTAACAGAACAGGGGTTAAGCATGCTTGATTATTACACAATGAACACATGTCACAGAAACTCTTGGAGAAATTGTCCCACAAAGTATTTTGAACAAATTATTCTGAATTAGTAACTACTCGGAATATTGTATACTTTTATTATTCTGATTGCTACGTAGGTAGAGCAGAATTAATGATTCCCTACAAACATACATATATGAACAACTTTAATTTGTATTTTCCTTTAATTTCAGTTCAAACTAGAATAGCTCAGACGCCTTGGAGCCAAAGTTTAATGAAGTGCTATAGCTTAGGCTAGTTTCATTATTTCTAAATTTAGCTCTAGTATTAAACACTGATGCAATGGGGTTTTTTTTATAGCATCATATCTTAACTGTTACCAAATAATTATTTGTACTAGTCTACATGGAATGCAAAACAGAAAACAACTAAAAAATCTCCCTTTTATAAATCAGAATTAATTGTAATTAATTAAAATTAATTAATTTAACATTCTTTAAATTTCATATTTCTTTAAATCAAGAGTATTCCCATTTTGTAAGATTTCTGGATGGTGAATGTTTGGTGTATTTAAGAAGGTATGAGACTTCATAAATTTTAGAATGGAATCATACAATCACAGAATGATTTGTGCTGGAAGAGACCGTAAATATTGTCTGTTTCAAACCCCCTCTGTGAACAGGGGCATCTTTGAGCAACGTGGTCTAGTGGAAGATGTCTCTGCCCATGGCAGAGGAGTGGCAAAAATATTTGTCTTTAAAGTCATTTATAATCCAGGCCATTCTATGATCTTGTGTTCTGGGAACAATTTAAGTGAGCCATATACTTACACAGTTAAAAAATCACTCTGGTCATCCAGTCTTCCTGTAGGACTTGTGTAACTTTCCTGTGAACAATATCACAGTTATCCATTACTCCAGAGAAATACAGCAAGAAATTGAGGGGTTTATAAAATAATTTAACGATTTTTTTAAAAATTATATCTAGACTGTAGACTGTCATAATCATAATAATTTGCTATACAGTTTCTGTTGTCTTATTTATTTTAACTGACTCTACCTCTTGAATTTTTACCTCCATTAAAGTAAAATTTAAAAATATAAAACCCCCAACATTTTGGTAAAACCTGCTAGCAGTTCTATATCCCAGATGACACTCCAATTTGAAAATTGGTTATAATGCAAACCACTAAGTATTGACTCTGAATCAAGTATTGTATTTATAATATTAAATATATTATCTATCATATCAGAAGATCTGCAAAGAGCTCAGACAACTGTAGAAAATTGAAAAGTTTGATTTAGATCTTAATATTAGTTCAGGGTACAAGGTTTTACTCTTCAGTAATAGGTAACAAAAAAAGGTTCATCAACAAAACAAAATATGAAAAAAAAAATAAGAATGCTGAAAACATTGTATACTACCTCTGATTCCTACCAAAAACATTTGTATACTTGATCGAGCTTTGTATCATCTCTAAGGGCAAAATTTCTTTTTTCCTATGTTACGTTCTTTACTGGACAGAAACTCAAGGCACTGACAGGTGATAACTTGGTCATTTTGTGCAAATGAAATGTCTACCCAGTAATTTCAGATGGCTAGGCTGAGAAAATTCCTGTCTAATTTTGGGCAGATACTCAAGGTGCTCCTTCTTTAGCTGATGATGATTCTTTCCAAGACTAAGCCTGAAAGGAACATAAACCTGATGCTAAAAGAAAATGCTGCCTTTGGCATTTCTTCAGCTCTCTGGACAGAAAAGGGGAGCCTAGAGCACTAAATGCACAATGCTATGATCTGTAGGCAAGATTTGGCCAAGAGAGCTCAAGAGAGTTCCATTTCAAGGAAATTAATTTAGAAAACCAATATGAAGTGAAAAAATAAATATAATCTAAGTTTAGTGTTCTGGCACAAGAGCCTAATGAACTTGAATATTAAAGGACAACTCAACTTTTCTTCAAAAAATTGTTTCAAGAGTGTAGTTCATATAGGAAAATCATGCATCTTCAAATGTTCTGCTGACTGTTAAGGTCAAAATTAAAAAGCTCTAACTCAAAGGTAAACTGGTATTTCACAAGACCAAGAAATTAAAGAAGGCATAATAAATAAACACTTGGTTACACAGCAGTTTCAAAGCAGTAGTTCTCAGACACGAGTCAAATTTTTAAAATCACCTGTTTCTTTATCTCAAATTTTGAAAGGACTTTTTTGATCATTAAGTTCAGAAGGGAGACATTGTATTGCAACTATTCCATGGGGATTATATTGCAGCTACTCTCACTAGAGAAATAACTAAAGCTAGTTGCACAGTACTAAAGCTCAATATTTAATCTTTGAAGACCTTAGTTAATTGAAGGCAATGATGAAGGTGAATCTTAAGTATTGAGTTAGTGATTCATGGTTGAATATATATATATTTAATTAAATAAACATTGTGCTCTATATATCATGTCTATTAAAACTATGATAACTGTTGCTATGAAGCTGCTTAAATAATTAATATTCACACTGAAATGATAATTTATATAACGAATTACTCATAAAGGATAACCAAAAAGTATTCAATTAATCAAACTGCTTTATTTATGAAAAAAACTCTTTGTGCCTTTTTCTCTGCTGCTCTGTTTCAGAGGTTTCATGGAACTTCAATGCTTTTTCTTTTATTGACAGGTGTATTTTGAGATACAATAGTAAAAAGTAAAGTAAAGCATTTAAAATTACTAGTATTTTATGGACTGTTTACTTGATTTTAATATAATTATTTCAATTTTATTTAGTATAATGTTAGATTACTTTTTTATTCTGCAGAAACTGCCATCTTATTATTTTCAGGGAAAACATAAGTCAAGAGAGATTTGTACTAAATAGGTAATAGTAAAAAGTAATTGGACAAATGAAGTAGTTGGGTTTTATTCCCCTTTCTGTTTCCATAAATATCTGTGTTTTTCAGAGCATTCTATCTCACTACACTACCTGTTTGCTCTTGTTTTTCTCAGTCTTAGAGCAAAGCAAACAAATAGGCCTGAAATCTTTTATTTGAGCTGCTGTCATGTGATAGTCTACTGGAGACTGCAAATAGCACTGGTTAAAATCCCACTTTTGTGGGAGGAACAAGAAGGCAGCTTCCAGAATTATCATGTAGACATACTATCTTCTCCTTCTCAGGGTTTGCATGAAGCTCTCTAAGCAAGTATGCATTATTGGAATGTTGAAAGCTTACAAAATATATCTCTCTGTAACTGAACACAGTATAAACTCAAAGTTCATTATTTCAAATTAAATTAATTCAAATTAATTCTAGGCTAATTATTTTAAATAAGTATTAGTCTATAGTTTCCAACTGAATAAGCCCTTTCAAGAATTTGAGCCTCAGTGGATAGGTTTTGGCAGAAGAGTCACTAATAGAACAGTTTTTCACTTTAAAATAATGCTGGTTCATATAACAATGCATCCTGTCACCCATTTTAATACACAGACTAATTTTAGTTTTACTATTATGTACAACTGTATGTGCTGAGAAAAGTCCTTTTGATTACAACTTGTTCTATTTACAACATATAACTTAGGTGCAAATGAACATACGCAGCAACAATTGATTTTGCATATAAATTCAGTTTCAGGTGTAATTCAGAAGTTTTGTTCCTACAGCTGTTTTCAGAAAACATATATGATGTTGTCTGAGAGACAGCTGATAAGGAAACAAGAGGCCAATACAGAACTAACAATATGATTAAGATATTAAAAATAATTCAGAATAATATATGCATTATGTGTTCTTCATATATTTTCCCATCTTCAATACTTTAAGCATCCAAGGAAACTTATAATTCAATCAAATATTTGAAGTCATTGTTATAGTTACCTTTCCTCTCCTGGTATGTTTCCTTCTCTTCAAGTATTGGCAGTTCTGTAATTATTGCAGGCAGCGTTCATGGCAGTGAGTGATCTGAACCTTTAATCAAAACTCTGATTGCCCTTCTTACAAGTTATCATTGTTACATCTACAGAAAAAGACTTGCAGTTTCATGCAAGATGAGTCTAGGACACTGATTTTCATCTTTTAAAAGTGAAACTCTAACAATCTAACGCATTCAAAAGCAGAAACATCAGTGATGTCTGCCTTTCCTGTCTGGGAAAAAAAAAAGGCAGATACCACTCACACTCCTTTTTAGGGCAGACAAGAAGGCAGACTCACTTCAAGACCTGGAAAGGTTATGGGCTAAATTGTCAAGGAAACCTTGACGAGGCACATGAAGAACAAGGTACCAGGAACAACTCATATGGCTTTACCATGGGCAAACCATAAGCATCCATTTCGCAGGGATGGGACCAGTAAAAACTCTGTACCTCCCACCACTCCCTTGCAAACAAGGTGAAAATGGCTGTGTGAGACCCCTCCAAGGGGCTGAGGTGACAGCCAATTTCCTCTTATTATAGGTAAAATAATTTAACTTTTAGCATAATATCATATGTTACCATCAGAGAGAGAGAAAACAGAAACTTGATTTACAAGTTTATCTTCCTGGTTTACAACACCATAGAGGTATTTAAGTTATTTGAGAATGTGTATGGGAAGACCCCAATCCCTTACATTGATCGCTGCACTGAAACAATGAAGTTCTCCTATATTAAAACCTGCTAAAAGTTCAGGAGCTATTTTGGATTCAGGAACACAGTCCTATCAAAAACTTTTTCAAGATAAAAAATATTAAAATAGAAAAGCTTGATTTCCCTTTCTTTTTTTCCTAAAGTAGATAGTAAAACTGAAAGACAGGCCTATCTTTTTTCTGCTTCATGTTACAAAGTCTCCTACAATATGCTAGTCTTGATACAAACCTCTTATGCAGAAGCATTTCGTGGAAAAGTGCAAAAGAAAGCCCTTTTTGTCACCTTTCAAGATTAAGCATGGGTTTGAACTGGAATTAAAATTGATAAAATTCTTATCAGTGGGCATCATCAACTTCCTGATTTCATCATAAGTCCCTGTAGTTTATAGGTTTCAATACAGCAGGAATTCCTGACACGTTTTGTCTGATCTTCAGAGCTACTGCAAAAGTGAAACCAGTGTTTCAGAAAGTTCCACTTTGTTCTGTGAATGAGCCTTTTCAGATAGCTTTGGAACAGGTGATCAGAACAAAAGACAACTAAATTCTGTTCACCGTATGCCATGGGTAACTGAAAAAAAAAGAAATATTGGTAAGAAAAGATAGGGTTATCTGAAAAGGTATTTTTCTAATGGACTTTTGGAATAAAATCATCAGTAATAATTTGGACATCTGAAGATTTGTCAGTACCCCAGCTTATTTCAAGAAATTCCTCCAGAATGAAGCAATCCAGGAGAAATCTCTTTCATGTTTTTACTTTCTAAGGAGATGCACTAAAATGTGTATACTTATGTAATAATTTATCAAATTTTATATAAAATCTGCATAATGCATTAAAGGAAAACAAGCTTTTTGATCATATATAACTCAGCAATGCACTCATGTATTTTTAAGAAATTTTCATTACATATAGACTTTGTTTTCTATCTATATATTTGATTTTTTTGCACTTTATTAATCTGAGTGCCAAAAATATTTAGTTGATTATACTTCAATAATGTATAATAATTATATTTAATTATATTGATTATATATCAATAATTGTGGAGCTGAGATCCACGATTTACACCCCCACTCCCCCCCACCAGCTAGTGCAAAAGAAAGATTAGGAAGCAAGATAATCTTTAACCCAAATCTTGAAACACCAGCACTTTCAAAGGAACTATGACAATTGTGATATGTACTGACAACACACAGATTTATTTCAATTACTCACTTCCTCACTTCCTGGCATACTGAAAGAAATTATTTGCTGTCAGGAAAGATCAAACAAGTTTATATAGAGAATTACAGAAGGCAAATACAAAAGAGAAAAATTGCTTTGAAAGTAGTGTATCAGTGTTCCTCTCCCCATAGTAGTTAGAAAAGCACTGCAGGAGCCAGGAAGAAAACATCTGTCTTTAGGGAAAACAAACAAACAAACAAACAATTTTCTTTTTATAATTAAATATTTAAATAATAATAATGATTCCATTAAAAATATATATTACCAATGGATATTTCCCACATACTACACTGAGATTTATGAGAAGCAGTTGATGTCTATGTTAACATAGCAAATACCAACTCAATGACATAGAAGTCCCTTCTTTGCATCTCATAGAAGTACTGTATATTGTGACATATAAAAGAAATATCATAAATAGAATTAGTCACAAACTTTCATGTGAAATTTTTCAATTTAGAAAGTCGTGATTTATTGAAACAATGCCTTGGTAAAATTGTCACTGAATTTTCTGGGTAAAAATAAATTCATGACTGTTAAAGTTTTATAGCTTTTGAAAATCTATTTTCAGGTCTTCAGAAGAAAAATACTTTTAACAGCAAAACATAAATGAATTTATAACGTGAGAAATAAAAGCCAAAACTGAGAAGAAATATTTTAGAAATCACTGAAGCAGAATGTTTTGATTAATCTTTACAGACGTTTTTCTTTCTTGCACTTTCATTATAACATATTTCTCATATATTCAGTGTTTATTTCCTACTCAGAAAAAAGTAATTTGGTTCTTTAAAAGTGGGCGACTAATATCATTATAGATGCTGTAAAATTTTTCCTGACAGTTGCATGGAACTAGAATCTTTTAAGAAGAGGAGCAGCAGATGGGTACTTGAAAGAGCTCTGCATGCCTACATTTAAGAAACTGAATCTTGCTTTTTGAAACCCTGTAAAACAAAATTACTTTATGAACATATGTAAACACATCTTCGCACACAACTGTGCCACTTCTGACTTTTGTTTGCTTCTTCTCAGAAATCAAGTGTAAAGCTACACTCTCCTTAAGTGTAATGCTAAATAAACAAGGGAATTTGCATAAAGATTACCTACTTCTACTCTGATCAAGTTAAAAGAATGTTTCAACTGCTTGATTGTTTTTAAATACTTCATTATATTGATCCCAGGTTTTGATGGGTAGGACATGCAAATGGAACCTTTAACATCACACAGTATTATTCTCTACAAAGTAAAAGGAAAAGGAAAAATCAAGAGGAATTAAGGATCAAAGCTAAATGCTTTTGAAGAGTGTTGTTCTGAATTTAGATATCATATCTATTCATAATTTGATTCTATTAAATACAAAATTTGATATTATTAAGTACGAAACACAAAATACACGAGGAAATCAGCTGTTGGACCTTATTTTCTTGTTTATAAGAAGAAAAAGTAATAAAAATATTTGCACTAAATCAAGTAAAAAAACCCCAAAACCAAAATACTGGCATTTTTGTGCTTAGTGGTTTGTGTTCTGATCCTCAGTTTATAAACTATGTTTTCCTTATGAGCATCTGAACTTTAAATTGGAACAGTTTAAACAATATTTTATGCTTACATCAAGGCTTGCTACAAATCAAGACTGCCTGAGACCAATGTGCATATTTCAGCCATAGCAAAGTAGAGCGAAACACAAATATAACATTAACTGCAGAAACTTGTTTTCATTTTATCCTTAAAGCTACTTTGTTTCTAGTTGTTTATCTTTTAAAGGGTTTATCTAACCTCAATTTTAAACAGACCCATTATTGGATATATATGTGTCTCAAACACAAGTATGGACACACACATACTGAATCAGCAAAACACCTACTGCAATAAGAGTTAGAAGAGTATCCTCACAATAACTGGATCACTTAGTAGAATAATGTAATTCAGCATTATAGTTCCTCAGAACTAGAGAAAATATATAAAACCATGAACAAAATATGAAGAATATTTTATTTTTTTTTCTTCTCATTCCTTGGGAAAAAAAAAAATAATTTTTTTTAAACCTTTAATTTTTTAACCTTTAAACCTTTAATTTTTTTTTTCTTGAACAGTTTGAGGAGATCCAGTGAATTATGCACCAAAAAAAGTGCATCCTCTACATTTGTTTCATTCAAATTAATGATTGCTCTGAAGCAAAATCCCAGATCTTAATATATATTTATCTTCACTTTACGTAGAATTGCAACTTGACAATGTAGTTTCTAATCCCTATTACAACCCACAGTTCTGTATCTCACCTTTTAGCAGCTTTGGACAACTGAGAACACAGAATTTTGTAGTGCTAATCTCTTTTGCAAACTGTACAATAGTGATGTATTCAGACACCTTCACTAGTTTAGAACTAATAACAAAATGAGACATGTATTTCCAAACTAATAAACTTTTTTTGTACATGTAGTGCCTTTCCAGCCAGAAAAGCAAAGTTCCAAGCTTATTAGCATTTATGACAGATTTGACAGAAATAAAAATAACAAAAATTCTTGACTGCGTTTAATAAAAGGGTAAATGCTTGACAATATGTATAATTATATCTATAATGACAAACAAATGCTTCTAAAAATGTACTGGAACTGAACTAACTTGTTGAAGAACTTGAAGGTCAGTTTGAAACAAGGGATTTGGTAAATGAAAGGAGTCGCCCACAGAGTTGCCTTGTCATACAAAGTACGACATTCCAGCGCTCAAACACTTCTTTTCCAACAGAATGCATCCTTGATTTGTCAGGAATGTGACACACTCTATTAGAAGAGGATACCGGTAAGTGTCTTCATAGAGCAAGTTCTGCAGAAGTGTCACATTTTTTTAGAACTGCTACCTTGTCCTCATGTCTTATTACACTTGGAACACTGTACTGGAGGGTGTCACTTAATGAAATTAGTGCTGAAAACGAAACAAAACCCGAGATGATTGCATGACAATGGCATAATACATCTGCTCACTTTAGAAGGTGTTACAAAATGAAGGTACATCTCTCATTATTTCAACTTCATTATGTTATAATTGTTTTTGATGTACTTGCAAATCACTTCAAATGGCTTCAGAAGGAACATTTTACCTTTATTGTTGAATTTGAGCAAACATGTCTGAATTTACTATTCTCCTTTCCCTCTCCTTTATATTTCTCTGTCTTTTTAGCCTCCTATTGTGATTTTTTAGACACAGGCTTCTTCCAGTATTTACATCCCTTAACTTGTCTATGCTGGCTTGAATAATCTGAGTCTAAAATGCTTTGGAACTCACTGCTACTACTCACAATATATTAAAAGGTAACAACAGAAAATGAGAGAATATAATGCAAAATATAGGACGGTCAATAGTACAGTTCTAGTCACACTGAAGTTGTCCCACCTGAGTATTCCATGTGATTGTTTCAGAGTTTTTAATTCTTGAAAGGAGGATTTGTCACAGAGGTGTCTGCTAGACCATATCTAGGACAACATTCAAGCTGGCTTTAGCATTGTGAGTGTGTTACAAGAGTTCCTGAACAAGGTGGCCTTCATCAACAAGAGCCACTCTTTGCAGCATTTAGGCAAGGAAGTTTCCTCCAGCATCTTTAATACAAAAGAGGGATCCTGGGGGAGTACAAGGGAATCCACTAGTTGCATAAAATGGGCTGATTTGTATGGTGTTTCTAAATGACAACTCTTACTGCTCTTGGATTAAAACACAGGGCAAAATGAGCCATTGGTTTTACTTGACTGAGGATTTCTTATGTTCTTGTGAAGCCCAAATTCATCCAAATAATGTCCTCTTTCCTCTACCCCACACTCAATTTGAAAGATATTAAAGAAAGGGCAAGCATCGAGAAGACTTTCTGTCGAAAATGCACCATTCAAATACTAAGCAGAAGAGATCTTCAGTTCACAGTATAGTGCTTAAAACACTTTGCCAGGCTGTGGAGTCCTGGGTTACAGTCCCTGTTTTGTGTTCTACATTTAAGAGTAATTGATTTTTAAAAACCCGTAGTAGTTTAAAACAGTGTCTCCCACATGCATTTCGTAGCCATTAGGATAGTTAATAATGCTTTGGGGCCTTTAGTTATGAAGAGGGATAGTGAAGTATTCTGGGACTGTTGTTAAATAACAATATAGGTTTTTAGGTTTTAAGCTTGGATCCTACATGGCTCAGTCCTACTGAGATAATAATTTATGATGGTCATAATCTTTGTTATCATCATGCAATTAATTTCATTTTCCCCTTAGCTCAGCACTCATGATTATAACTTTTATAAAGTAATTTTAGTCAGTATTCTGCAGAAACTTGCTCCACAAGGGCATACAGGGATGAGGAAGAGGATGTAATATAATACATAAAAATTCTAGCTATATTTTCCTTGATTGTTCAGTTCACTTCCTTTTCTACTCAGTCAAGATATGTATTCTGCTGGATGTTTTTTCTCTCTTTAGGTAACGTGGAAGGAAAGTAATTTCACAGTGTACAGCATATTTTCATCTGTTGTTTCTCAGGTAATGAATGAAGTTATGCACACTTGGCATTTATTCGGCTTGCTCATATGTGTTAGCTTGTACTTCTTGAATAATTCAGCATGCTCCTTACACTCCTGTAGACAAATCAGAGTAGGTAAGGGAGTCTGCAGAGAGACATGCAACTGTTGATGAGTTGCTATCATCTGAGCAGAGGTTATGAACAAAACAGAGCTTCTAGTAAACTAAACATGTAAAAATGGTGCAGAAATGCAAGGTCTTTCCTATAAAAGCTATACATCAAGGGATTCACAATGTGAAAATTTCATGATGCAATTCTCTCAACAGAAAGGTCATAGGAGATTAGAAGATGGCACTACAGAAACACTACACTACAATTGTTAGACCAGTACCTCTCAAGCACAGCCTTTCTTAATCAGAAAGCTAACTACTGTTCTAAAAATGCAAAAATTACCTTGTGCAATATTGGAAAAATGTTTTTTATCTACATCACATGAAGAAACTAAACTTAGCATGGGATGCTCAAATTTTATTTTTCCATTTTTCCATTTCAATTGTTTCATTGCCTGTATGTGAGCACATACTGTTTCAGGAACCACTTGCTCGGATCCTACAGATCACCCATAATACAGAGACCATGAGTTGAGAAATAGCCTTAGATTTGGCTACTCCTGCACCTCCTTTGATTAGTCCTATTCAGATGAAGTGTCACAAGTAACACTGGATGCTATAAACCCCTAGGAGTTATTCTGGTTTTTGCTAGAATCTGTCTGATGAAGCAAGGGACCAAAAGCAGTTTTCTGCTAAATTGTTATTGTATACTGCTCATCTTCACACAGATACACAAATACACATGCAGGTATCTCACAATGTTTTCTCTTGAGGTTTGATGGAAGCTGATCAATTAAATAGGTGCTTTTTGTGACTTGTTCTTAAGACATTAATGGTCTCTTTGAAGGTGCTAAGTGTTTAAAAGATGTAAAATGCATTTATATCATATCACACCTGATCTCTTGTTCAGAAGAGTATTTCTGCAACGATGTAATCTGTGATTTTCCTTACAGGCTTCGTGGAAACTGAACTGTATTCTTATAACAAAGTAAGGAGGGTTAGCAGAAAGATTGACATTCATGTGAATTCATAGATGACTGGAAACTAATAATTATTTCATTCTATACTCAGTATATTATGAGATGGATTTTTGTACTGTTTTAACCATTGTGCAAGAAATAGCATGACATGAGGGAAATATTCCCTGTTAAAACCCCCATAGAGCTCTTTATAAAGATGAAGTGATTACAGTGCTGAAAAAAGAATAAAAACTAGCCTGAAAACAAAAGTGAATATCACATGGAGTTCGGCCTTATGTTTTAGGGCTTCTTTTTAATATGCTTTTGTTTCATTGTATTTTGACTTTTTTGTTACCTGGTCGTCACTAAAAATTTATTTGTGGTGCCAGAGAACATTTGGAAAACAGCAGAAAGGCTGAGAGAAATGTTATAGAACTCAAGGAGTTGAACTGATGTTTAGGGGAAACTGAATTTTCATGTTGTTCTTCAGTGAAACTTTTATTTGGTAGTCCTATAAAACATGATCCTTACATGATCCGTACAGTCACGATGTCAAAATATGAGAAAAAAAAATAAGAAAAAACAAAAGTCCTACGGAATTTTCCAAAGACAACACTAGATCTCAGGTGGAAAGGGCAAAGTATTTATAAGGATTTTATTTCTGCTTGTGACTTTGGTTATGAAGTCTTGGAAAATTGTCTCCAGGTGACCTTGATTCAGCAGTGATCTTCAGCAAGATCACCTTCAGAGGCCCCTTGCAGCCTCAATATTCCCATGATTCTGTGGTTAAGAACATTAACCATATCTGTGTTTGACACAAGTCAATGAACTATAGATTTTTTTATTATTTCTCTTTAGTTAACTGTAAGGACAATTCAGAGGGAAGTCAAATTTGTGTTATTCATGCTGTTTCTTCAGAAAAATGTGAGTAGCTGGGAAGTGTAGCTGGACTCATTGTGAAGATGCCTTTCAATTCCATAAGAAATTGAGTTTGGTATGATAAAAAAAATGTTTTCATCTCAGCAAAATAGTGAAGTATTGTTCAACAAAATGAAATGATTATGAAGTCCAGAATTTCCCTGCCACATTCCCTTGCTTCAAACCCTTATAATGACTTTTATATAAAGTAATCCCTGAATTGCTGCAATGTAGGAGAGAGGAAAAACAGTCTTACAATCCATTCATAAGACCTTTGGAAGGCAACCACAACCCTCATCTGCCTTCATCTATATTAGCAGATCAGTAGGCCAAATACATACAGTTATCATAATGATTTTTCAATATATTTTCATAGTGAATTTATTTATATAAATATACATACATATAAAAAAGTATTTAATGACCATGTGCAAAAAAGATAAAACCATTTTGACATAAATTATCAACTATGAGAATATTTTGCTCATTTTCAAATACTTTTTATTAATTTCACTTGAATTTCTGTTTATTACACTGCATTTCATTCACTTGTCTATGAATTAATATTTTATTATGCTTAGTCATACCTATACCCCAGTGTATTTTTTTATTTCTCACCAAAATTAATTCCCTTTAATCAGTATGGAAAACCATTATAAATAAGATCAATTTGTATTAGCATATTAAAAATATATTCTGTGTAATGCAGTAGCATATTCAGGCACAGCATCACCAGCCAGCCTGTTGAAGGAGCTGATTGCCCCAACCTACTCTGCCCTAGTACAGCCTCACCTTGTATACTGTTTTAAGCACCACAATGTAAAAAAGACATTAAGCTTTTGGAGACTGTCCAAAGAAGGAAAACAAAGATGGTGAAGGGCTTTGGGGGGAAGCCATGTGAAGAGTGGCTGAGGTCACTTGGTCTGTTCAGCCTGAAGGAGACTGACGGGAGACCTCACTGCAGTCACAACTCCCTCATGAGGGAAGGACAGGGGCAGGCACTGATCTCTTGTCTGTGGTGGCAGTGACAGGACTGAGGGAATGGCCTCAAGTTGTGTCAGGAGAGGTTTACGTTGGATATTAGGAAAAGGTTCTTCACCCAGAGGGTGTTTGGGCACTGGACCAGGCTCCCCAGGGAAGTGGTCACAGCACCAGCCTGGCAGAGTCCAAGAAGCGTTTGGAGAATGCTCTCAGGCACAATGGTGTGATTACTGGGGCTGTCCTGTGCAGGGCCAGGAGTTGGACTCAATGATCCTTGTGGGTCCCTTTGAATTCAGCAGTTTCTGTAACTCTGTGATATTAACTCCAAAATACAAGTATTGAAAGATTTTATGTAAATGCAAACCATATATTTTTAGGGTCAGATTCAGTTGACCAAACAGATTTCAAGTGTCATTTGAGCTTCTTTGGGATAGTCCTCCTGGTCTACAGACACTTCTTTAAAAGCCCATGAGCTATCCATAGATCTCCTATCAGCTAGCCCTGTGTAGAGAGCTGAAAGGCCCATGAATATTCAAAATGTACTTGATGCCTGTGTACAGGCAGTCAAACCTTAATCTAAAGTTATTATTCACTTAAGCACCTACCTTTCCATTACAGAGGCAGCTGGTATCATTTCATCAGTTGGATCATTCTGTAGACTATTGGCTGTAAAGCAGTTGAAAAGACATTGATGACTGACACCATTTGAAATACCATACTTTATTCTATTCATCCTTTACTCCTGCAAAGGACATGGGACTTCTGTAGACCTTGCACAAGACCTATCAGTGTGTCTGACATCTCAAAAGGCACTGAGAGCCTTTCAGTGGGCATCTGAATCAAAACTAAAATCTTCTAAAAGTACAGTGGTATCTTGGATACTAGCTTGCAAATGGGCACCTAAATGTAGGTGTCAAAATCTTTGCAGCATGTCCACATTGGGAGTTGCCTTACTTTCTCTATAAAGGTGAACACAAAACAGCAGCTTGAAAATTGAAGACATTACATTTAATGTCCCTACAGTGCACGGTGTTTGTGTTACTGTTGTGCAGTCATTGCACATTCATAGGGCTAGCAAGTCCCTATGAATTGAAAACAAAGCATCAACTCACACTACACTAAATTATCCTTAGGGCGAAAATTATAGTAGGATGAAAAAATGAAACATAATCAAAACTGTTAATAAAACTATCTCTTTGCAGAAAAAAGCTTCCTGGTGATGCAATCTAAACTGAGATACTGTTAATTACAGATGCAAGATTACAAGAAGCATTAAACACGGAAACCTCCTCAATTACTTTACATTAAAATTCTCAATCACTTTTCCTAGAACTCCTTATTAGTATCTCATGGCACTTGTGCTTAACAGCATCTTGTATCTGTTGGATTAAAAGCAAAAATATTTCTTTCCTTTTTTATTTTAAATTATCAAAATATGAGATTTAATTTATCAATTCATGCTTTTAATCTCTTGTGCAATTTGAAGTAGATAGGAAAGTGAATCTTTTATTCATGATGCTACGTAGTCACCTTTATATGCACCACAGCAACTACAGTATAGTAAGTACCTGCAGCTGTTTTGTAGCAGATGGTTATAGTCAGCATCTGATATTTTTTTACTGCTAGCAAGTGCACAGCACTTGATTCAATGGCCCAATTAACAAAAAAAAAACCCAACAAACCCAAAAACCCAAAGACCATTTCAGAAGATACAGTTTGTCTTTTATCTTCTTTCTCCTTATAATTGCCCTATAGCTTCATTGTATTATTTCTTCATCTTAGTTAAGAATTTTTGGCATTGGTATTTTTCAAGACTCCTGCTTGATAGTTTTTAAATTAGCATTGTATGTGCCTCCTGCAGACATCCTCTCCTCGGAAGGGAACTTATGCTGATATTCTTAAGACTTCATTTCACAGCTTGAAAAAACTTACAGATGTTTCAATCTTATTTGGAGAAGAGCTGGGAATCCGGAAGGTACTAATCATGTTAGATTTTTTCCAATCACACTATAAACCTAAAATTGATCCCTTTTCTCTGAAACACTGGAAAATTAGTCCAAGCTACCTTACTCAGCTTCAACCCCATTCCATTTGGAAGGAAGATGGGACTCGGATTATGAGAGGTTGCTCTACAACCCTCTTAAAAAATAGTCTGTAGTCAGCTGTAGATCAGTAACGAGAATTAAAGCTGATCAAAACTATATTGTCCTCATAACTGCTTTTAAAAAAGTTTTATACACAAGTGTCTATAAAATTGTGTATCTTAATGGTATCTCTCTAGTTTCAACAACATCTTTTACAGTAATTTTAAAGTTTTTTGAAAATTCAGTTATTCCTCCCCCTCCCACCCAGTAGATGAACTGACAGGTAGAAATCAAAATCAGGATTCCAGTATGGAAGCTGCCATAATAAATTTGGGATTGGCTGCTTTAAAAAACAGTTGTTTTACTATCGCTTGGAAAAATGTGGTCCTTCTTTGAGTTGGATTTTTTGAGGAAATGAACTCCAGAGGTCTTTTCCAAGTAAATAATTTCATGAATCTGTGATTCTAAAGCCTGTTTTATCTTTCAAGGAGTTTGTGGCTTAATTGAACACAAATCACAAGGGCCCATCCTGGAAATAAAGTAAGGATCAGAGCAAAACAAGACAAATTACATCATGCGATGGTTCTCACATGCAAATCAGGGAGAATGATTGCAAGGAAAGTGAGCTATAAGACTTATTTGTTCAACTGGAAAATTATACTGATAACTGTTCCCTGCTTAATTCAGGGCTTATGCACAGTTGGAAGAAGGGTAGACTTGAGTGCAAAGTCTTGTGACAGGACTATGGAGAGCTGTCAGGCTCGTTACTTCACTGACAAATCCACTGAAACTCAAGACTACCACTTCCAAATATGTAAGTACCCTGGCAGACACCACTGCATCGGGTGTCCTTAGTACAAGCTTTCAGTACCTTCTTAAATGTTGTGTGGGTTAGAAAGTAGGCATAATAAAGGGAGATTATTTTCCCTCCTCTTCATAGCATTTTGTCTTCTTTAATGAAAAGTGGATGCTTCAAAAATCCTTCAGAACCAGAAATTAAGACCTAAGTTTAAGTTTAATCTGCCCTTGGAATTTCAAAACATGATGAATGTAAAATAAATATTTTTTCCTTTAAAGCATCTATCACTTTTATGGTGTTCTAATGTACACGACATAGTTTACCATCTTGCATAACAATACTAAACCCCATTGATCTGCTTGCATTGCATCTTCCATCACTGTCTAGTTAAGAGTAAACCAAATAATTTCATTCAGTAGGAGCAGACTTACTTGAATATACTTCTCTGAAATTGCTATGGGTGCTTGACTGATAATGATTGGATGACCTACCTACGCTCTAATAATGAACAGACTATAGAAAGTAATACAGCATATTAAATTGAGGATATAAATCTCTTTCTATTACTACTGTCTTCCTTAACACTAATGGAAAGTTCAGTTTTTTATGGCAGCTTAAATAAGAACTGGAAAATGATGATGGACCAGGCAAGATTAATTGAATGTCCAGGAGATATGGCTGTTGCTGGTCTACCTCTTCCTGTCAGTCCCCCGGACTCACCTTACAGTACATCTGTGCATTCACCCTTTATTTAAATTGCGTATTTGTGGCAGATTTGGATTAAGGTATTTATGCCTTTTTGGACTAGATTAATTTTCTACAAACTTCAGGGCCCATTCTTTTGTTAATATTACATGCTTGTGTATAAAACTCAGAATTTCCATTTAGAATACTTCCTCACTCTGTAATTATGACAAATCAGCAGTATCAGACCAAAAGTTTTGTTTCTGAAAAAAAAGGTTGTGGTGATTCTCTGTCCACTAAGAAACTGTCTCAAACTTTTTCTTTAACCTCATATGCATAAACTGTCATCAAAACTTAATGTTCTTGCATTTACAATGAATAACATCCCATCTGATGTGCATATAAATAAACTCTGTAAAAAAAAAAAAACATTTGTAAAGTTTAAAAGAAATAACTAAATTCAATGCTGCCAGTTTACTGCTTTATAGAAGTATTTCTGATTTTTTTTCCCCTGGGTTAATTTGGCTTTATTAATAAGAAATAAAGGCTTTTGTTGCCTTATTAAACTCTTTTGTTGCAGTATATTGACTTAAGGTTTAACACCAACAGTCAAAGTAAAAGTTAATTACTATTCAGTACCTTTAATTGCAAGCTACAGTTCAAATACTTCAAGACAAGGTAAAGCAAATAACACTTGTCACCAATAATTACAGTGAGTTTTCACCACCCTGCCTTAAAGGCACTGAGCTGCTGCTTTCCTAAGGGTCACAAAAGATAAATGACGGAAAAGATCACACTTCTCAAACATCCAAACAATACTTCACTTTCATAAATATTTTCTTTATCTGCAATTATGCTTGTGTTCACCATTAAAATTAAGATGAAAAAGAAATGTCTTTCTATTCTTCTGTTGCTGCACATTCCAGGAAGTCTCCAAATAATTCATTTTTGCTTACCGTGTAATACTCACATACCTCACCAAGGTCTGAGTTTAGCAATAAGTTGGTGGTTGTGGTTTTTTTCTTTTTAACAAACTGCCATAAAGACCTAGTAGGTAAAGTACACCCTTATAAGAAAAATACACAAGAGAAAAATAAACAGAAAGCTGTCTAAAATGAAATGGTCAAAGGCAGACAGGCATAGTTTCTCAAATTCACAGATATCTCTTTTTTCTCCTATGCAGCATATGTGAAAAACATAAGCAAGTAAATGGAAGAAGAAAATTTGCATCAAGCTGTTTCTTAATTGAGCTCTGATGGATCCCCTTTGAGACTCATCATAACAGAGAAATTCATATGTAGTCTGATTTTCATCTGTGCACTGAACTGGTTCACAGGTGTTTACCTTTGCTGTCTAGCAAAAACAGGCAGTTTTTAGGACTGCAGTCTAAATCTTCCTCTCATCTCTTCTAAGCAACACAGCCCAAAGCTTCAAAAACAAGTTTGCTGTTTACTCTCTGTGAAACATATTTCCCTTTAATATGTGCACCTAAGAAGTACAGTTTTTAATCTTTCCTCACAAAGTATCAGTGATATATAGGTGAGTTGGATAGTTAAGAGTAGAAACAGAAAAAAAATCTCTGCTAAAAAGTCCCTACCATCAACAACAGCTTTAGCTGCTTATTAGTGATTATAAATTGTCACTGACAGAATTGTGTGTGGTTTCAAGGCCAGTGTCCAGCGAAATAGAGGACATTGTAAATTCACATTTGCAATGTATTTGTCATTTTGTTGCATGTGTGGGTGTGTTTCCACTGCACACACAGCGATGTAAATGGTTCTTGAAATAGACTGATCTGAAAAATGTTCATCCTGTTGAGAGATGAAATACTGCAAAAGGGGTAGGTAGAGCTGATCTTGTCATTGAAACCACTCCATGTCTAAGAAGAATACTTCTGTATGCTGAACTTCTCTCACCTAATGACCCCAACCTACACAAACTGCCTGGAATTATTGGCACCTTCCTATGAGGTTCTTAGTTGACTTTGTTCAGATCATTTAAGTAACGCATGATCTGCTAGGACAAGCTCGTAAATGCTGCTGCATGTAAAAGGAAACCTACCTCACTTTTGGACTGGTCAGTGCTCATTCCCCTCGGTCATTTCTTTCCCTTTAACTTTCACTGGCCCCTACTGCTCAGCTATACTGAGAAAGGAGTTAGTTGCAAACCAGTTTAAAAGGAGTAGTAGGACATATTGGAAGCTTTTGAACCAAAATGTCCTCTTCTTATATGAGATCTTTTGAGTGCTTTTCTTCAAGCTTCATCATCTAACTTTATTTTGAGATGATTTAGGTACCTGAGGTTCAAATCTATAGTTAATACTTTGTTAGGAAGGAACTAATTTCAGTCAATTAAATAATCCCTATGAAAGTATTTTCGATGCAAACATAAATTGAATTATCAGAAGAATTGCTATACCTAAATTAATTTCGTAAATGTAGGACTAACAGTGATTTGCAGTCATGGAGGTAATAAAAATTATATATATATATAATCTTAAATATGTTATATCTGCTGTATATTCCTTTGATTTTCTCAAAGTTTTCCATTAAAAACAAAAATAAGGTGCAGAATTGTCTGGGATCATATTTCTGGGGAAGAACACACGTGCAAGTGTGGAGAGAAAGGGAATGTCTGTTTACCCAGGCATTTCAACTGTGTCTTTGTTAGAGATGCAGAAGATGCTTATATGTCAGGCAGGAAGTATTTAAGTTAATCAGTTTATTGAAAGAGTATTCTTCTAATGGATTGTCAAAAGCAAATAATAATGTGTTTTAACTGCAGTAGACAACTAGCATTCATAGTTTCCTGAGAGGTCTGGAAAGCCCAAGTATTTAATCCCATGAATAGTTTTCATTTAAGTAAAAACAAAATCACAGAAATTGAGATGGCAGCCAGAAGTTTGAAACTAAATTATGTGACTGTAAGAATTTTGAGAGCTTGTTTTCAACACAAATAAATGAAGGTGCTAGCCCCAAGTCCTGGCAGTAGTCAAAGTACAGTGTGTTTCAGGTACTACTAAGGATGTATTATAATGCCTCTGCCAGCTCAATCCTTAAATATATCAGATTCATTGTTTTCTTAGCGACTAAAGTACATAAAAAAGACAACTTTCACATTCAATAATGTGTACCACAAACATGTTTTTAGAGACTTAAAAGTGTCATGTTTCTCTTTCATCCTCCTGGCTTTTTATGGAGACAATAATACATAAATTGTCCAAAGACTTGGACATAGATTAAGAGAATGAAGAGATCCTTGAAAAATAACAAGATTTAGGATGGCAAGCTAGTCTCAAACTATGTCTTAATTTTTGCAACCAGTGAGTTCCTATGCTTCACCTTTGCTGTGTGACACTCTTCAGCACTCACAGCAGGTTAAAACTTCCGTGGTGCTGACTGTACATCAAATGTGAGCAGAGAAGAGATATCAACAAATCTAAGCTGATGCCTTCAATCACTGGTTTGGTTACACCAAGTGCTTTGTCAGCAGAGCCCCCAGCGTACATGCAGAGCACGGCAGCAGAAAATGTTCTTCTGCCATCATCATCTCAGTAATCCACTCAATGACATTAACTAAGTATGACAAAGACTCTGTCAGCATAAATGTCTCTTTATAAGGTATTTTTCTAACATAACAGTATCGGTAAGGAGCGAGGTTTTTTTCACACCCTCAGCTATGAAAGCTCTACTGATCAAAATTTTGAGTGTAATTTTGACTGAGACACAAGCCTAAGAAATCAACCTTAAAATGTCTAAGAACCCTTTCTGCCTTTCATCTGCCCAGAGAAAAAGCTGAGATGGCAGGAGCAGGATTTGTGAACCACAGAAGGATCAAAATGAATTTTTTGTGGGGCTTTAAAATTACATGGTTGTGCCACCCTCATTCAAAGATGATATCAAGAAGTTTGGGGAGAATTAAGTAGTGTTTGGGGACTGTAGTGATGTTAATCTTTAACGTGGCTATCAAGATGCCCCTTTCTGTACCTTGATATACTGGAAAGTGTTTTTTAGGAAATTGTCTATATAATGTAAGCTCTTTTCCATTGTTTTCTATAGGACATTGCTGGGCCTGTTGCCATTGCTCTAAGTGCACTGTCAGTAACAGTGCTCTGTAATATAAACTGAATTTATTATGAATCATAATAAGAAATTATTATAGTGAATGATATAAGAAATCCTAATATTTCATATCTTTCTGTTCTTGTTACCAAAAGTGTGTACTTTATTGGGTACATGAAAATATGGGCAAATAATGTGCATTATATAGCATGCACACAGGTACACAGAGACCTAGACACCCTACACACTTCTATATTATATGGTATATGTAAAGATGTGTATGTATATATATATCCGTAAGTCATGCCTTGAGATGCCAAGATTTAGCCGAATATTTAGACTAATTCAGTTAGGCATAAAATGTGCAATTTTGCTGGAAAAACCCTGATATTCTACTCCCTTAAGTGACAGATTCTGATGCCATTAGAGATACTTCAAGGTTTGATCCACAAAATTTGTGCATGTCAGTGAAGTGTTTGTTTATAATTACTGCTATACTCAGATATATAGGCTTGTACCAATATATTTGAGAGAGTACAATTTCCTCAGGGGCAGCTTCTTCTCATATGCTACATTCAATTTTTAACTTGTAAAGTATCCTGCTAAGAGGCAATTGAGAGATACCTCTGCCTAAATTAAGGGGCAAACGAGGCCATATGTTGAAGCTAATGGTATGGATTTTATTAAACAGTAAATGTGAGGTGGAGAGACAGAAAGAAATATAAAAGTAGAGGGGGTGGGGGGGGGAGAGAAAGAAAGGCAGAGAGAGGGGGAGAGGGAGAGAGGGCAAGAGAGAGAGATCAAGCAGAAGATGGTTGGTTGTTTTTCACCTGGGGCTTCCTGGTGGTGCTCCTAAGGTTATTCAAAACTTTTCACTATTTATACATTTATGAAAACAAAGGAATTAATGGCCAAACAGTTCTCTTACTCTATTGGCTGAATGATTCCCTCACTTCTATTGCTAATTAACTCCCATGCTCAAATTTTCTCTTCTTGTGAGTCGGTGGGTTTCTGAGTCAGTGGGTCTGTGCTTGGCGGTCGTGATCTACTGGTGAATTACGTTTTACCCAGCCTGAGCTCATTTCAGCACCCAGTTGCTGAGCCAGCTTTCCTTGTGGCCCATAAATTCTGCATTCTTTATGTCCATGGTCAGTGACACAATCTTCTCTCCCAGATTTGTTAACCTTCCCCCAGGTCTGAGATAACACTCGGACAATAGTACCACTTTTATCTTACCTCAAGTTCCTGAACTGACAGCTCAAGTTCCAGGCATTCATGGAGGCATATTCAGGTGGGGAGGCTTCAGTGGTTGCAGATGCCATCTGTCCCATAACTTAATGTAGTCTTTGTTTGCCTGGTGATATGCATGTGAGCAGTTGCTGCTTTACACCATTTGCCAAAGTGGGAATTTTTGCCAGGATGCATTACCCAGGATGTGTCAGCCAGACTTTGCCTCAGCCAGGCCTGGAATTAGTGCCATCCAGGCACTCCATTCTGTGCTTATCTCATGGCAAAGTCCTCCAGTGGTAACAGTGTTTGAGACAGGAAACTGTGCTCTTTAAGCCTTTACATATCCCTGGAATAATTCTAGCAAAGTTCAAGCATTTTGCCCTCATTGTCTGCAATTACAGTTCACATTTAATGGTTCTATTAAAAGGCATTGCTTTATTCATGGCATTCACTCCAATTTTCAATTTTCTGCCTGTTTGCCTTTGACTTCAGGTGCTTTGTATTAACTATTTGTATTTATTTGACTTGGCATGGCTGTTTTATCTGCAATTCATATACACTTAATTACTGCAATTAGGTGACTGAACCTATGAGCTTGAATGTATCACATGGGTAGTAAGTAACAGATTTTCTGGCTTGAGTGCTTTTTTCTTTGAGTGTTTTCTTCTAGACTGCATATTTACTGCCTGAGTAGTTGTCTGAGTAGTTGTTATATTCATTGTTATTCTCTTGAGAGTCTTCTGATACTACTGCCACAAGTTCATTCACATGCAGATCTGGCTTCTGATGCCTGTTCACTAAGGACCCTTCATTTCAGACAGTGTCCAGTAGTATAGAAGTTGTTTTTACACTCAGACCATACAACCAGTTATTCTCTCCTTGCTGCTCATCTCTGGCTCAATGTCTCTTGTATCACAGGTAACAGAGGTAAAGAGGTTTTCAAAAGTAGAACAGGGCAATTCTGTCTTCAAAAGACTCTGTTACTTAGGGTACTGCCTTATGAGGGGAAAGAAGAGACTGGAACTCCTCCAGGGAAAGCTGATATGCCAAATGTGGAAACTTAGAATCTTTGTGAGCTATTTCAGGCACTTACTCATTCTCTAGAGCATGAATAGTAGAGAATTGACTAGACTAGACTAGACTAAGCTAGAATGGAAATAGAACAGGTTGGGTTGGAAGGAACGTTAAGATCATCTAATTTAACACATCCAACCTGGCCTTGAATCACTGCCAGGGATGGGGCATCCACAGCCTCTCTGGGCAATCTGTTCCAGTGCTTCACCACTCTTAATCTGGGATAAACCAGTCCTTTCTGTTGGGTGTGGAAGGTCCTTCCTCAGCTGCAGGATTTGCAGCATTCTCCAGAGGAAGCTAACTGATCTCTCCCTAGCTTAAAGATGATAGTCTAAATATCAAACCTCTGAGGTCTAAATCATCAACTAGTGACAGATTCCTCATGAATGTGTCTAGTTAGATGAATGAATCTCACCTTTGGCTGATAGAATATACAATAGACTGTCATTTAATGAGGCACTTAACTGTAGTATTCATCCAGTTAGATTAATATATTGTTGTCAAGATATTATTAGCTTTAAGGAAAAATGTATGGTCTTGAATATAATACATAGAAGCCTTTAGTAACATTTTTATTTCACTGTTGCAAATATTCAATCTGTAACTTCTCTTATATTTTTTCATGTTGTATTTCTAGACTAAAAATGGGGCTTTTTTAATCCTCCTCTGTACTTAACTAGTTTCGATAATACTGCTTTTATTTCTAATATATAATTATGGAACGCTTATCAACACTCTTTAAATTAGAAAATGTTTAGCACTTACAAAGATCAAATCTTTCTTCAGGGATGTATAGGTGCTTTCTTCTCATTAGATTTATAAATTATTTTAACATCAATAAAATCTCAAGTGCACCAAGATCTACACTAAGTTGCTGTGGCCTGCATTTCAGGTTCAGATTTGAAATTACAGAAAAAGACAACAAGGGCTGAGTTAGTTATTTTAGAACCTGGGGTAAAAAGGAAAAGGGAAGGGCTATCCTTGGGTCAGCTGTTCCTGGTATTTCAAGTCTGTGGAAACTCCCGCTACAGCTTTAAAGCACATGAGCACAAAGAGTATATACTATACATTATTCATCCTTCGAAACAGAGCTGAACAAAAGTGTCCTCCTGAAGAGCTCTTCACACGAGAATGTGTAATCTGTATTTTACAGCACAGCATAGTGCAATGCCAGGCAGGGGCTGTGTCCCAGCTAGTTCTGAAACTGGAGGCACCTTTGTGCTGTGCCTATGCCTGCCAGGGGTTACCTTAGTGCACTCATGTTGCTTCCAAGGTCTAACGCAGCATAAATCTGCATTCAGAGTATGCTACTGCACTGTGCAGTCACATTGCATCACTTAGAGCTAGCTGAGGTGTTCATAACACCGTGGTAGTACTTCTTCTAAGCTTGTCTTTAAAGCCCTGAAAGCTTGGAATGAAGTCAATTCATCTGAGATACTTGACACCTCTATTGGCTACAATGACAATGTTATGCTATAGTGTGATAGTATTGCTGAATGCAATTTCTTCCTAGAAAGTAGAAATGTCAATTCTATGGATGGACATTGCTCTTGGCTCCCTAATGTGGCACATTAAGGGGAATCTTGAAAATCAAGGACTGTTAGTGCAAGTGTGGTTTCCAGACTGTGCAATAAGAATTTGAAAAGAAAAACTCATCTTCCCTAATAGCTTCCCTATGGATACAATCAAGCAGATTTTTAATTATGCTTCAGTAATTTCTCAAGAATGTGTAGATTGCTTCTTTTTCATGTGCCTCTAGCTGTAAGATCACCATTCCATCAGCATGTTTTATATTATATTTAATAGACCTTATTAGACTCCATTTTCTGTCTGTTCAGGCCAGTTACAATGCCAGCCTTGCATGGGTGTTTTGATTTGTATCTTCTAATCACAGGTTTCTGGATGGTGTCCTTGTTACAATCTCTGTACATGAGATAGTCAGTCAGTATTTTCTTGAATTGCATCAGCAAAACTTCACAATTCACTTTCAATACTGTCTTTCATTTCTTATAACAATTACTTAAATAAATATTCCATTCTAGAATGGAATTAATTCTAGAGTTAACTATGGGGTTTCGATTTATTTTCATCCTTGACAGATTATTGTTCTCATTCCAGTAATGTTGGAAACATAGTTCCTAACATTTTGCCACAACAACTGGAATTTCTACACATAATCTAAAAACGTGATACTGATTATCATGTAATAGATTTTTGTGTGCATGATTTCAGGCAATAAGTAGCTTAGCAGCTACTGAAACCTTTATAAAAGTTTCCCAATTGTTTCTTGGAATACCATGCAGCATCACTTTTAAATTAATATTTTTCAGGAAGCTGAATCTCTTTCAATATGTCTATACATCAACACTTGAGATTACCTGAAACATTTGTACAGAGTTGGTAAGCAAATACGAAGGTAGAGGATGTGTGCAAGCCTGTGCCTCTGGAGTGGCAACAACAGGCTGGGCATCATGCTTCTGATTATAGAAATTACATACCTTAAAGCACCTGAAGCAATCCCTAGCTGATGTTTTGCCATGTGCTTAAAATATTTGAATAATAGTAGTACTTTCAAAACAAGATTTAAGAGTTTAAATCCTTTACAATGAATTGTAAAATTCAAAAGCAATTGAAAAGCATTACCACAAAAGAAATTTTATGGGCATTTTAAATTAAACACTTTTTTTACCCCCTACGGATTTCATTCAAATATGCAGGGCAATGCATAGCAGGGTCTTGTGTAAGTATATGCGTTAGCCACTTCATGGAAAAACATGCGCAGATTATTTCTGCAGTAAAAAAATTTACACAGCTGAAAAAAAATATGTACACACCTTTGAAAATTAGAGATAAAATTTTTTTATCAAACAGTAACCATTTAAGCTGTGAAGCTCCACTTGTACAGGAA
Source organism: Rhabdornis inornatus (assembly GCA_013397075.1). NCBI lineage: Eukaryota > Metazoa > Chordata > Aves > Passeriformes > Rhabdornithidae > Rhabdornis > Rhabdornis inornatus. The sequence continues at coordinate 813,016 of VWZS01010175.1, forward strand.
CAACTGAGAACAAAGTCTTTCTTGTGAATGTTAGTTGGAAGGTGATGAGATGCATTATGGATTAAATAATTGTAATTAACTTCTCCCAGCAATTATAACAAGTCCTCAGAACAACAAAAAAAATTCTTTACTACAATAAATTCAGTATTTGATCTTGATGTCCCAATTCTGCACTGAATTAAATTTATCGTTCACTTAGCACTTCTGAAATGAACCATTTATACCTGCAACAATGGTCTGTAATTAAACTATTCCATGATCTCTACTATCTGCCTTACAGAAAGGTTTGAGAGAGTAATTAACACTCTTCACAATAGCAAAAAGAGCTATTAATCAACACTAAAATAAAGACATGGAAACAATTGTAAATTAATATGTTTAGAAATTAAGATGTTTGTAACATGAAGACCAGTAAAATTTAGTAGCTGTTTGAGAATTTAGTGTAAAAAACCTGCAATATTTTTACATTCCTAATAGCAAAGGTAGACTTAATTAGCAAAGGTGATCCTAATAGAAAATTTGGACCTAATAGACAAGGGTCTTGTCTTAGGTAGCTAGAGAAACACTTCTGACTTAAAATTTAAACACAAAGCTGAATATCTGGTTTGATAGCATTGTCTCAGCTGTTTTATTTGTTAATAGAAATTATAATTTTGAACAGTTCATATACCTCTCAGTAGTTATGTGGGATTTATAATATTTTTCAACCAGCCTGTAGATACAACTGTAGGTAAAATGAATATATCAGAGAGCCCAAATTCTTACTTTATAGGTCTAATTTCTATTATAAAATTTAATTTATCTAGGTTTTTGCATAAGGTCATAGCATTTTGGATCTAAATTGTTTGGGTGGGGGGCTTTTCTGAGTTCTTTGCTTGGATTTTCTTAGAGATTTCGTAGAATAAGTGCAGAAGATAAGCATTGTCTACTTACTGTTTTTAAGTGCCCTTCCTGCATTTCAATGCTACCTTGGGTTCATTTCCCCTGACATGAACATGAGCCATCGTTTCATTAATGGCCTGATTGGGAAAAGGCCAAGGTTGGCATCATGGGGCTGAATCTGCACAGGGGCTCTGTAGCCCTCCTCCCTTCTAGAGGTCAGGCTGACTGTGCTCAAAGCCAGTGTTGGTGATGGCCTTTGCTTAAGCCATGCCAGAGGTATGGCCATGCAAACCTGCTGACTCCACTTCATGTGTCTGCACTCCTGCAGACATGGCAGTGATTACAGGACTCATCTGACCATGGGGACAATCTGTGGTCCTGCTCAGCTCTTTTTTTGTTCATGTACTTCTGGGTGCTCTCCTCCACAGCAATAGCCCACTGCTCTGTCCACCTCTTTTTGGATTTGGCAGCAATGCAAGGAGCAGAGGCAGTAACATTCAGAGGAGCCACTACTTCTCTCACCACTCCTCTCCTGCATGGGGAAGTTTTCCTTGTACCGGTGAAGGGCAAAGGCTTAAATGCAGCTCCTGAACAATGAAATTAGGAGTGCTCAGTGGACTACCTGGCAGATAGCTAAATCATTTGTCTAAAACTGCAGACCACATTTTCCCCCCCTAATGATTTACCAGGACTACTAACTTTTTTCTTTTTACCCTTTATTGAAGATTTGTGCTTGCTTTCTCTGCTCAGGATAAAACAATCTCTTACTGTTGTTGGTATAGTGTTGTCATCCTCTGGCATTCAAAAATCATTCTGAATCAAAAGGTAAAAGCAGCTCTTAGTTCTGCTTTTACCTTCGGTCCTCTTGATTTATATACTAAAACTTTTCTGTCCAATATTTTTTTAATTTCATGTTTACTTGCCTCTCTTTGGTTGGAAGCTCACATTCTTAAGTAATAGTACAGAAATGAGAACATAGGAAATGAAACAAATTGATTTTATGAAATCTGGTGAGTCTGAGTAATGGTTTCATGGACTTTGTTGGTGTAGCAAGTTTGGAAAAATCCTTTACCCAGAATTATGCAATGCTTCTCTATCTCCTCTATGTCATATTGTTAACATTATTTTTATTTTCTATGAAAAAAAGGTTTTCATTGAAGTATTTGTCTCTCCTATGCACTGGCATTCAGCTCACACAAGGGTTGATACTGTAAATGATTCTGTATTTCTCTGAAATTGTTTGAAACCAAATCAGCTGAGTAGACAATGTTTATGTAGACCATCTGATGATGCTGTAACTTATTTTTGCTGTCAACCTCACCTCACATGTGAGTTAGCAGCAGCTCTGCCTATCGAGGCAAATGTCTCTGAAAAAGGTATAAAACTGGCAGTTCATACAACAAAAGTTGCATTTTAAATGTCTGTCTGTAAGCAAGAAAAGATACACACAGACATTAGATGTTAGATAGGTTCCATTGCATTTTTTAAGAATGCAATGTATCAGTTTTATTTCCATGGAGCAGGATAAAAAGAAAACATAAAACAATTTTAAAACTTGGACAAATATTCTAGATATAATTACTCAACTTTGTAAACACAATTATTATCCATTGTGAACATGGTATCCTGAACAAAGAATTCAGTCTCTTTTTGTTGGTTTTGTTCGGGTTTGTTTTTTTTTACAATAAAGGCATACATTTTACACATAGGTTCATGTTGTTATAATTGTGCTTTTACGAACAAATAAATAGTTAAACATTTACTTAATTACAAAGAACTGAGAAAATTATTAGGGTCATCATCATGTCTCCCACAACATCTAGAAACTTCTTCCTCCCTCATATTTTATTTTTAGCAGTAACTTTATTCCACTGTCCTGGGGTGCTTTGGGAGACCTGGGTTTGAATGTTCGGGGCACACAGGGGACTCACAGGTCCACACCAAGTGCACACATAGTAGGGACAGGACTGAAAACAGAGGAACTTCCCATCATGGTTCACTGGTGCACTCATTTCTCCAATGCCCCTGTTACCTATGGGGTGTTTCTCTGTTGCATAATCCAAAGTAGCTGAATATCAGCATTATTTATGAAATCCTTTAATTTATAGAATTTTACATATTTTTTTTCTATTCTGTATTTTAAACTTTATTTGGTTTTGTCTAGAAATTCCATAAAAGCAAGATAATACTACTGTGGAAACACAATTGGGAAATCATGGGAACATCTATTTTATTTAATACTTGAACTCTTTATTTCCTTAATATGAGTACAGTCAATGATTAGGCTCTAATGAATGCAAACTCTAACTTTTAAAAATATAATCTGTATGACAAATATTCCTAATTTTCATTGATCTCTTTGATTTATTTTTATTACCAGAGAAGTTGCTTGGTTACAATAAAAAAAGTTTAGGGATAATTTAATCTCTTCTTTTACCTGGATATCTTTAATGATTTACTTCCCTGAAAAACAGTGGATTACAGTAGATACAAATAAAAACCATTAATCTCTGTATAATGCATGCTGAGTTTGGACTGTATCCAGGAAGTATCTTACTTAAATATACTGGTCAAGACAAAAATCTTTGAAAATTACTGAGGTTTGAATACAATAAAATAAGAAGCAGCTGTCTCATTTCTACTAGAGTCACTAGAGAAGATGTGTCTTTCCAAAATCTTCACATCTAAATTCAGATTTAAGCTTTCTATGTCGATATCTTTCCATATTACCCTAATTATCTTGCTTTCATTAAAAAATGGATGAGTAAACAGTTAACATTAATAGTAACCAGGATAAAACATGTACAGCAGATGCAGTAATGCCCATTGCTGCAAATAATCATCTGGAAGATTGTATTGAGAGTTCTCTATTTCCTGCATGCTACATAAGTCCATTGAATTGGTCTGCACTTGAATAGGGTGTTTGTGGGCATTTTGGGATTGGGTTTTTTGATTTGTTTTCTTGGCCATTTTGTTTGTTTGCTTTTTTTTGGGATTGGTAATTTTTTTAGATTTTTTAGATTTTTGTCACTAATTTCTCTCATAATTCTGCAGATCGATGTAAGTTGCCAAATACCTCACATATTTATCTCATAGATACCTGATTTTTAGGGTCCCGTGACAAAAATGATCACGTGTTTCTGACTTTAGACATTGCATTTTTGGACTTGACTTTGTGCATGGATGCTCACATTTCCATGTGCTGTTCCACACATGTTTTATGCTGTCTTCCTGAGAGCAGATGCAGGGGGCCAGTATACGGGCCAGTGTTAATGCAGGTGGACTGATTCTAGTGTATGAGATAGGTCTTTCAAACAAGGTTAGATTTGTTGTTTTTGGGGTTTTTTTTGATTCATGGATATTTATAAAACTTAAATGGCCTTGGGGTTTTGTTCTTATTCCATTTCCTGCAGTCTAACTTGGACTTACATCAGAAAATTTATACCTACACGTACTACTTTTCTTTCCTCGCTAGTGTTTTCTTCCTTCCTCCTTCCAAGTGTACTCCTGACAGCCTTACAGTTGAATTTTCAGTTAGAAAAGGCCATAATGCCTTTCTACAAAATTTTTCCAGGACTCTGATCATTTTTTGAATGTGAAGTAGTCCCAGAATTTCTGCGAATCAATATGCTTAGTTTCTCCATTAGCATCACTAATTACCTAAATTTACTGAAATCTGACCACTTCAAACCAAAAACATTTGGTAACATTTACAGGACTCCTTTTTTATTCATATAATTAGTTTAAATTGACTTTTTAAAAGTTATTCTCTATTAAATCCTTACAATGATATCCAGATCAGTATAAACTTAGCACTGTTGATTTTTTATGACTTAGCAAGGAAATCTACCAGCTGTCAGAAATCTGAATAGCCAAGATTATTCAATATTAATACCATTATCAGTTGCATTTGTTCTCCAACACTTTATTTAGGAAGCTAAATACTTCTATAATGATACTGTTCCCAGTACACCATCTGTTGAATGATGATAGGTCTTTATACAACACTTAGAGCAAAATTAATTTTGAAGTCTTCTATGGTGATTAAAAAATTGCTGTTTTTTGAGACATAGCTATACAGTTTCACAAACATGTCTTTAGAAAGATAAGAGTGAGAAAACAGCCTAAAACCTTTGAGAAGATTGTGAACAAATCAGACATTACCATAGAAATTGTAAATCAGGAAATGCTGATGAAAAAAGCTAGAAGACACAGCCTAAAAAATAAACTAACTTAGTAAGATTGTCAAAAAGCCCAATAACAGGGAAGTAGGAATGAAATTCTTGTAACACAGAGTTGGATACTCAGCTTCAGTATGTTAGAAAGAAAATGAGAGACAGCACACATTCCTAAATTAGCTAAGAGACAGTGAGGAATTTCAGGAAGTACTTCAAGGATTATCTGCTTTTGCATTTTCTTGCCTTAAAGTTTCTTTTGTCGTATTTTTTTAACATAATGGTATTTTTTATTTTTAATCCCTATCAGGCACAGAGCAATTCTTTTGAGATCTGACAACATTATATGGTCAAAACAAGAATGGTGGCTGGGTAAGCAGTGAACTCATTCTCCAGTTGAGGACTGATACACTATTCAAGACTCTTTGCTTAATTCATTGCTTTCTGAAGTCTCAGGCTTATATGAGAAAGGAGGGTCTCAGAGACCTGGCTCATCTGCATCCAGTTACAAAGGATCATTTTGGGGTGGGACTTCCCAAATGTCTAAGTTGTGGAGGGCTTTCAAACATTGTTTTGACAGACAAAAAGAGTCTCAAAATGACTGTGATGTATCCAGTTCAATGGATGAAAAGAGACTGATGAAACAAAACAGTAAAATCTCCTTCACTATTTTTTATTCTTTCGTCCTCAAAAGATTGTCCACTGTTCTCAGATTCTGTGTGCCTGCCGATGCTTCTAAGGCAAGTAGGATTCTTGCAAGAGAGTTTCTGATAAAAGGAAATGTTTAACAGAAGCATCAATTAGAATGAGTGATAAAGGAACATCCATATTTTCAAGAGCTAAATCTTTTAAGATCAAAATTCCTGAAACAAGCTAATTTGTCTTCAAAATATGCATAAAACATAAGCCTGTACTATTTTCAGGACTCAACCCCTGTGTCAGACATAGATTTCCTAACCTGCTGTGATAAAGCAATTACCTCAGGCTTTGAAGTCAGCTATGAGAAAGTTTTTATGGATTCCATAGTCTGGTGGAGACATCTGGCTGGAAAACAGAAATTAGTGCAAATTTATTGCAATAACCTAAGAAATATTTGAACCAACAGCCTCAACAAAATGACTGATACTTTTTAAGGCTTGAAAATATATTTTAGAAAATAGAATAAATACACTATAAATACAGTGGATGTTTAGACCCTAAAAATAAATGAAGTTATTTATTTCTTTTGAATTGTCTAAACCACCTTCTGTTAGGCAACAAAGCCACTGAGAACAACTCTTTAGTAAAATATAAGTATTATTTTTTCAATTTGTCTTTTCTTTTTGTTTTATTGAGTCTGACAGATGCAGTTAATTTTCCCCATAACAGCCCACATCCTGCTGTGCTTTGGAGTGGTAGCAGGAAAGGTGTTGGTAACACACACCAGTGTTTTGGCTTTGGCTGAGCAGTGCTTGCACAGCATCAAGGCTCCATCTCCAGCCTTACTCTCTCTCCAGGAGGCTGGGAATAGGCAAGATCTTAGGAGGGGAAGCAGCCAGGACATCTGATGCCAACTGGCCAAAGAGTTATTCTATACTATATGGTGTCTGCTCAGCAATAAAAGCTAAGAGAAGAGAAACTGGGAGGCAAGGGGGGTGGCATTTGCTATTATGACAGTTGACTTCCAAGAAAAATGTTATGTGCACTGTGCACTTGCTTCCAGGCAAGTGACTAGACATCACTTGCTATTGGGAAATAGAGAACAAATAATTTGGATTTTTTGTTTTTTGCTGTTGTTGGGTTGGTTGTTTTTTTTTTTGTTGTTTGGTTGGTTGGTTGGTTGGTTTGGTTTTTATTTTTGTTCCACACACAGTCTTTGTTTTTTTTATTTATTAATCTGCCTTTATCTTGAACCATGAGGTTTTTCTCATGTTATTTTCTCCTCCACCCTGCCCTGATGAGGAAGGCAATGGTAGCACATGTTAGTGGTCCAGCCAAAATCAACATACCATAGTCTTTATTGGCTCACAAACAGGGACATGAAGAATTTGAGATAAGGCAGGGGCAAAGGGTGGAATGCATTTGGGTTTTGTGGCAGAGTTTTGGTAGCAGGGTGGCTTCTGTGAGAAACTGCCTGAAGCTTCCCCTACGTGTAACAGAACCAATGTCAACCATCTCCAAGACAGACCCACTGCTGGCCAAGGCTGAGCCCATCAGTCATGCTGGGATGACATATCTAAGAAGGGGAAAAAGCCCTGTGCAATTCAGCCAGAGGAGTGAGAACACGTGAGAGCAGCAGCTGTGCAGACAGCAAAGTCAGAGAAAGAGGTTGGGCATGAGTTGCTCCAGGTGCTGGAGCCGATTCCCCCACAGCCCGTGGTGCAGACCACGGTGAAGCAGCTGTGCCTCAGCAGCCCATTTCATTATCATACTCTGATTTAATTGACAATAAATTAAACTAATTTCTCCAAGTCAAGTCTTCTTTGCCTGTGAGAGTAACTGGTCAGTGATCTCTCCTTGTCCTTATCTCAATCCATGAGCTTTGTGTCTTGTTTTCCCTCCCCTTTCCAGCTGAGGACAGGAGTGATAGAGCTGCTTTGGTGAGCACCTGGCATCCAGACACCTGAAATCATTCTTCTTTATTAAAAGCAGACCAAATATATTCATAACTGCATGAAAATCCTCTTGATTCAATGATTTTCAGATACAATAGGTGGGATACATAAATCTGGATGATTTCTCAGTGCCTCGCTTAGGAAGTTAAGCCTTCATATACAGTTTAATTATTTTCAGGGGGTTAAAACTTAGTGAGATAGATTTCTCATTTACTGATTAATTTGATATTTGTTACATTTTTCCAATTTTTCTTTTACATTTCCATTAACATTTTGTCATGGTGGTTAAAACAATGTATCTTGATTTCTTTCTTTCAAAGAAAATTAAGAGTCAGATGATGCCATTTGTAGAAGGTAATTTTCATAATCTGTAACCCCCTTATTTATTAAAAATATATTACAAATGATGCAAAGGCACCAAAAAAAGCCCCAAACACCAAACTCCACATAAACCCAAAATAAAACAAAAATAAAAGCCCACAATTATTTTCTTAATCTGCAAGTACACTTGTATGGAAAACGGAAAGGTTTTCCTGCCTTCACTAACAGAGAAATTAATCATTTTATCTGAGCAAATGTATGGAAAAAATGAGATCATAGATGCAATCTGAAAGATTTCCTCTTTTCCTTCAGATTTTAAATCTTCTTCAATCCTTGCCTTAATCCTAAAATTATACCCTTTTAACATCAGTTTTCCATACATCTTTAACTTGACCCATTTTTCCCTCACCATGAATGACTCATAAAACAAATGTTACTATTTTTTCTTTTAAGTTATCTAACCCATTTCCCCTCTAAAGGTTCTACTGACACTCAGAGATTGTGACAGGACTATCCTAGAGCCTTCAAAGATATGATTTCCTTTGGGTGGTTACGTTTTCAGAAGCAGAATAGCTTAATCTTTACTTTTTAATTTAGTGATTAACTAAATAAGGGAGACGTTGTTTTAAAGGTTGATTCGAAGTCTTGCAGTTGGTTCTATTTCCACCAAAAATATTTTTGCAATGAACAATAAATTATTAAATCACAGTTTTCACGGAAAGTATTTTTTCTTAAGGCAAAAAATCTAGTCATGTAATTAAACTATATACTCATAAAGTGCTTGATTAAAATCTATATTTGGTGTGATATGCCAGTTACGTGAGACTGGCATGTTATGTGTGCTTCTTTCTTTCAGATAAGAACTATTCACTGGACTTCTATAGTGGAACTTCAGATCATCTATTTTTCCTTTAATCTCCATTTACACAGTCTCTGCTGTCAGAGAGAGGAGTTGATATGCAATTAGCCGTTCACTTAGAGCACCTTTGAACTTATCACCTTGCTATCTTAAGAAAAAAAAACATGATAATTAAAAGGTGCCATTTTTTTCATGCTGTGCATAACTGGTAGTTACAAGAGAGCTGCACAGGCTAACAACTCTGAAAGAATCCTTATTTTCTGAAGTGACTCTGTTGACTTTGAAATACGGTGAACTATTTCTAAAAAGCATTATGGACATTTAAAATAAATGTTAATAACTTCTAAAAAGTCTTTGCCTTATTTTGAAGTGACTAATGTGCTTCCTTGAATTTAAAACTTTTATCTCTCTGTATCTTTAATTTTAAACTGTGTATGTATACTGTGTCAGCTTTTAGTCTAAGCGATTCAAATGCTACTACCGGGCAGAAAAATACAAATAATCTAATATAATTTGATCTTTTAAAAGCACTATCCATTTTTAGATTAAAAAGAGTTATGTATTTTCATCAATTGTAGAGACAGAATGCTATAAACTTCTGACATTTGTAAAAATACTGTATTCCTCTGATTATTGGGAAGACCAGAAATAAAAAAAAAGTCACATAATACTTCAGGGCTAAGGAATTGACATCTGGTTTGAAATAAAACCATAGGTTTTGACTCTGTAGTAATTTTTAATGAGAAATTGTGTCTAAGTACTCTGCTTTTAAACTTGACAAAAAAAATAAAAGAGGAGGAAGAAGATAACCATGGACAAGGAGATGAACCCAAAATGGTTAATACAAGCTTGCTTACATGGTTAGCTGGTCCTGCTGTATGAAAATCCTTTTGCCAATACAAGAGAGAAGGGACTGGGCTAAGATGGTTAATAATTTTCCAGTATAAACTGATTCTTTTCCTCCATTAAATGATTTTTTCCCCCTTAATTGCCCTAAATTTGAATTATTCTCTCCAGTAAAAAACTGACTCCTTTTTGTACCAAAAAAATGAATATGTACAGTGATGATACAAGCAACTTTTACTGTCTGACCTGGAGGTAATATCTCACAGAATAAGAGGTGAAGAGAGAAAAGCTTGAAGTGTACATAAAGACTGGAATCTGGGGAAGGTTTTTGACAAGTCTTACATATTTTACTGTATGTTCTCTTTTGTTAAAAGGCAAGTCTGCAGGGAATATCTCAATAGTGCTAACGAAGTCCAGTCCCTTGTATAATTGATTGAGAGAAAGGCAGGATCCTGCTTTGAATCATCCTCTGGAAGAACTCAACTTTATAGACTGAATTAGCAGCTGAGAAGCCTTTGTCTCCCTTCATTGACTGTTAAAGAAGAAATGAAGATCAGTGTCTCTAAGCACAAATTAATCCTTAAGAAGACCTTTCACTTAATTGAATCATGCCTCTAGATGAAGTCACATCTCGGGATGGTTCTTCAGTGGTTCTTTAATGCAGGCAGCCCTGTGTGACAGCTGGTTCTAGGGACAGAGCTGCAAAGAGAGGGGGTAAAGGGAAAATGTCAGGCTGTACCATGGACTGAAAGGAAAGGATAAACTCAGGGTATTTCAAAATTATGAGAACAGAGTGCTTCGGAAAACAGGACTCATTCAGAAGCATAGGAATTTTCTTGCTTCAGATTGTCAAGCCTTTCTACAATTTTGTTGCTGTTGTTATAAAGAAACAGGACTGTGAACATATTTTTTCTAAATAACCAGAATTGCACTGAAAAAATACACAGCTTCCATTTCCAGAGGATCCAATCAAATGTAAATTAATTGCATATGCTTACAGCAAATATTTTCAAGACTGCTGATAATCTAAAATTTGTGTTTGACATGATTTTATGAACTTGGAGCTACATTGGATGTTTTCCTTCATGATTGGAAAGATTGAAAAGCTCTGCTTTGGATGTTTTTTTTCTGAGACAGTTGGAATAAGATGCATTTCTAGTCAGTGATACAGGTATTTGAGACTGCACTGAATATGCATTCCATTGCACATAGAGAGGTAAAGGCTGCTTTCAGATGGAAATTATTTTTCTCCAGTGACACTCAGTTCTGCATTTATATGAAAATACAGGGGTGAATGTATGATGTCTATAAGCAGTCTTAATAATCCATGTCTCTGATACAGATACAAAGATTTTTATACATATTTTTCCCTCCTAGTATATCCTGTCAAGACACTCACTAATTACTTTCAGAAAATAAGCATTGCACCAACAGCAAGGTCACTTGCATAGAATTTTTCACATTTGGTATATCTACGCTCCTGCAGGCTAGCTATAATACATGACAAATTCACCAGATCACTGTATCCATGATTCACCAACCCAAATACCTGTCCTGCGGAACTGTATCATTACTGGCAAAATTTGGGAAGTCTTGCTTGCCAGACAGACACCCTCACCTGACAGGTTATAATCATGTGTCCCACCATATCAGGCTATGGCTTCCAGCCACCTGCTGTGGGAAGCAGAAGCAAAATGTCAAGCCTGCAGCAGTCAAGGACTTAGCTTTAAGCTCTTGGTTCTGCATCAACTAGGACTCCCTGCTGCCCAGAAGCGAGCTTCTCTTTCTGATTGGAAACAGGATTGCATTCTGACATCCTGAAGTGCTCCCTCCTATTGCACATTTTTGCTCAGCTCTATTAGCAAGGTCATTTTGTGCCAACTGAATAAACTCTTACAATATAAATTATATTCTATTTAGAACACATTTATGCCTATTTAAAGTCTTAATTGCACAGAAAATAATATACATTACAAAATTATGATCCTTTTGATATCATCTAATAAAACATCAAGTAAATCACACTTCAGTCTTAAGACATGTAAAGGATATAAATAATGGTGCCAAAAGTTAATTTCAATTATTTCATTAGTGTAGGACTTCTTATATTATGAAGCTCTTTATGTTCCTCAATTTGTTTATAATACGATGTTTGCACCTTTACCAGTAGGAGAACATTGTAGTAGGCAAGAAAACCATACTTTTTAAATGAAATATTTTTGTCAGGAATACTAAGACAGACATCATTCTATTCTAACACAACTCTTTTAAATGGTGAGTGCATGTGTGAGTGTGTGTGTTATTTTGCCCAACAGTAAACATATTCTTATAAAAAATCTCAAATGAAAATTTGTTATTGACAATGCTTATATTTTATGACAGTACTGTGAACTGTATTAATGTCTCAATTTGATTGGAGTTGCTCTGTTAATCTGAGTGTGTAACGATGGATAAGACTGGGAAGCCTTTGCACATCAAAAAATAGTCCTTCTCTAAAGAGATAATGCTCATGAGTAACTAAGATCAATTAATTGAAATGTAGCACAATGACGTTTCCTCAGTTTATTAATGAACATTGATTTGTTTAGTGGCTTCAAACATCTAATGCCCAGTCAGTTTCTAAGTAATTAAACAGCATTTGAATAAAGGAAGGAACTTTTCAACTATGAAAAGAAAAACAATAGACTAAATTCTCAGCATATGTTTGTATGACTGTAACTGCGAAAAAATAAGAGAATAAAGTTAGGAATAATGTATATGGAAAGGAAAAATGTAATGTGATATATGATTCTTGGCTGTTTTATCAGCTAGATCCCTAAGTCAAAACAAGAACTTTGAAAATTAACATATTGAAAGTAGCAGTCTGTCCCATTTGTAAATTCCTATGCTAGTATTTATATTAGAGACGATCACTTCATTTCTAAATATTAAATTTTAACAAACTTTAAAAAGACTATATATCCAAGCTCTTTCTGGACTATCTTTGATTTTCACTGCAGCCAAAAGGCAAACATTTTAAGATTTATCAGCAGAAAAGAAAATAAATATAATAAAACCTGAGCATGTCTCAGTGGAGATGAGTAAAAGTTAAGTTAATACAACAAACATTACATTGAACTAAATACAAATCCAAGTCATTGCATGCTGGACACATTTGAAAATACACATGAGAAGCACTTCAGTCTCCACTGAGCTACCTCCATGTCGCTGGTGGGGTTCTGGGGTCCCCCGGGGATCCCTGAGATTGCCAAGGCAGTCCTCAGTGACAGAGCATGCTTCCAAGCCTTGCCTGGACAGAATTTGGCTTGGAGCATGCCCTCAAACCAGCAGAGTGAAGAGATTGGAATATGAAGAGAGGCACAAATCCATAGTTTATTCTATTAAGGTATCCTGTCTAGCATATTCAAGGGTTGGGGTTTTTCAGGGGTTTTTATATCTTTTGAGGGTTTTACACCTTGTACCAATTACCAAGGGAATTCTAAATTCTGACCAATCCACGAAGGATTTTACATTCAAAACTAGCCTATAGATACTAAAAGAAAATGAACCACTAATATTACAGATAGATAACAGGGGGTCCTGTAATGGGGGTTTGAATTCCTTTTCGAGTTCGTCATTTAACAAGCAGTTTGTTATCTTTAAGCTGTGGTTTTCCAAGGGGCCTGTTCCGGGGACATAAAAAGGTTTTCTGCTTTGGGGATGTTTTCTGCTCCCTCCACACCTCCATATTTCAGTCTCTTTGAAATACCTGTGACAATGGTGGAGACACTGTCCCAAGGGTGGGCAGCTTCAATTCACACACTGAGGAGAGGTATTTTTATTTTTCATTCTAGTTGGCACAAAGCTGGGTTGTAACCAACAAATGGCTAACTCACCTATCATCAAAACCTTCCACTATTTATACATTTTAACAAACAAACGCATCAGCATTTATTGGTTGCAGAGTACCTAACTGCTATTAATGAGTACTCAAACCCCAATTTGCCAGCTATATCTCTCATTTCTCATGCTAATTAGTCCTCTTGTGCAGTTCTTTCTCCCATTTGAGTCTGGGGTCCATTTTGAGTTGGCAGTCAATAAGTCGGTGTTGCACTCTCACCTTCCAAGCTTACCTTTCCCCCAGCTACTGATCAGTTCTGCTCCACACTGCACCACACACTCCTGGTGGCTCTCCTCCAGACAGCCTATTCATCTTTGGATTGTCTTCACTCTTCTTTAAAACAAAAGATTAGCCAAGCACACAGTGTTCACAGTGCAACTGCTTTATCATAACTGCTCATCTATAGCTACTGATTAACAGCTAAAAAAACCCTGCAAAGTCTGATCCAAATCTTTAGGGGCTCAAATCTTGGGAAGCTTGATATCAGAAATACTCCCTTTGGTACTGCTGCTGGGTATCAATTCTCATACAATTGAAATCAAAACAATCAGGACTGTTGCTCACCTGAAGATAAATCCCTTGCAAGCAACCATTGCAGTGCACATTGAAAAAGGCTCTTATAAGAGGAGGCAATAAAATGGCACATAGCTCTCTGTTCTGTGATTCAACGCATCCTATATAAGTGTCAAAACCAAATTAATTCTTCCTAAAAGTGTTCAGCTTGAACTTAGACATCCAAAATTAAGAAGTATATGTCTTAGCCTGTGTGAGTTTGGAAAAAGTTCTGTTTAGGCTGTTCCTCTTGCTGAATATCCACCAACAAGGAAGCTTTTTTCAGTAGTGAAACATTTTGTCCTCGTGGGTAGGATATGTCTCACTTAAGTTTAGACAACTACAATTGAAGTAGTTTGCAATGCTTACTTAAGAGTTAATAGAGATAAATAGGCATCTTGAATCAGACTCATTGCCTATGAAGACAGTCTGGACAAATAATCAAATGTAGACATCCTAATTCACTTATTTGGATTTGAAATACATTCCTGATTGCAGATATAATGTTTGCAGTGACAAACAAAGGCATCTCTCTTTTCTTTTTCTCTCTCCTCACAAATTCTTATTCTTCACTATATTATGAAGATACTTTGCAGTCCTATTAAGAGTGATTAAATACTAGTTTAAGTAGATAATCAATGTCTGCTAAGACAGATTACCTTATTAAAGAGAAATTTAATTTTACCCATATCCAAAAACTGGAACATAGTATAGAATAAAAACCCAGAGCAACTGTCAAGGTCATGGTCAGAATGAAATGCATCAGTCCAAGCATAAGCAGAAATAACTACACACAAATAGCCCAAGTAAAAGTAAAAAGCACAGACATAGGGGTAATTTATGTCTCAACACAGGCAGAACAAGACTATGTTTTATGAATCTCTTGCTTAACTTTAAGTGACCTCTTCGCTCTGCAATTAAATTATCCAGAAAGGAAGAACATTTAATTCATTATAACAGGGAATGGGTTTTTTTCTATGCTCATGACAAGGCTTGTACTGAGACATAATCAGTTACTTCAGTTGACTGCTTAAATTCCAAGTATTTTCTTTCTCTCTGACTAATGGAAGTTACATTTTTCTTCTTTTTTTTTTTTTAATGTCTTCAGACATCATCTGATATGTTTCTTTAATGATGCCAAATTCATATGACATTTTGCTCCCTCTGTCATACAGATAGGTCCTGAAGAAAACTTTTTAATGAACCCTATTTTGTGCTTAAAAAGCAAACACCAAATGATGGGTAAGAATTTGTGTACTATGAAACTGGACAAACCCTGATATTTTCTTTGTTTGTAATCCTTTTGTGCATTAATAATACCTCAATAAGGGCTGGCTGTAGGGGTTAACATGAAAGTCATAGATGCCCAGAGTATCCTCCTTGATTCTAATGGTCCAAAAGAAAGGATTGGATCACAGAGAATGCACCAGATATTCAACTCCCAGCTGATCAGCTGGGAGTCTTTGGCAGGTCTCTGTCTCTTAGCCTGTCTGAGCCCCCCTCAAGGGATGAGAACTTCTGCAGAGAGAAGATACAAGATCATAGAATCATAGATTCATACAGTCATAGAATCATTTACATTGAAAAAGACCTCCAAGATCGAGTCCTACTGCTAACATAACACCGCCAAATTTACCCTGAAACCATGTCTCTAAGTGCCACATCTCCACATTTTTAAATTCTTCCAGGGACAGTGACTTCCCTGGGCAGCCTGTTCCAATGCTTGGCAAATCTTTCAGAGAAGAAGTTTTTCCTAATATCCAATCTAAATCTCCTCGGGTGCAACCTGGGACTATTTCCTCTCATTCTATCACTTGAGACTTGGGAGAAGAGACCGACATCCATATCATTATAATATATTCCTTTATATTCCTTATTATAATGTATATCAGTATAATATATTCCTCTATATATTCCTTTCATGTTGTTGTAAAGAGTGATAAGGTCTCCCCTGAGCCTCTTTTCTCCAGGGAATTTTTGGAATTGATCACGACTCTGCATTCAGTACCTCAGAATTTCACTTCCCCAAATTCAGATCTCCTGTATACCTCACAGATTTGCAACTTCTGCATCTGCAAATGGATGTGGCAGCAAACGAAGGAACAAAAAATCAGGAAAGATATCAGTGTCATTCCACCCATAGGCCACCTGAGATTCTCATGTCTTTAAAGCATAGAGAGTGTTCAGGGGAAGAAGGGAACACATCTCACAGGACAGGATGACATTAACCCTAAACAACTGGCTTCCACAGGCTACCTGCTAATTGATACTGCTTAAAAGTTAGAAATAAGAAGGCTGGTGTTTTTAAGACAAGAGATGGTATACATGACCAAAAAGTTTAGTCCACAGCTTCCCCACATGTTTTGGCATAGATGGCCATAGCGTCTGACACTTTTATATGAACTAAGGCAATGTTACAAAAATACACCTTTTGTCTCTGATCCTTGTATAATCAGTGTCATTCTAGAACATGGGTAGAAACTTTTAAAGGTTAACAGAAAGAACAAATACAATTTTTTGTACCTGTCTGCTGTTCTTATTACTTATTTCTATAGAAAGACATATCCTACTCATGCCTCCATCTGCAGAACTACCACCTTTACACTGATTTCTGTGATAGAGAACTCTGATAACTGGCCCCTTCAATCACATCTACAGATGGGACAGAAACTTTTCTTCTGTAGGCTTAATGCTTGGAATAATAATGTTATTTGAATCATACCAGCTTCACAGAATAATATGGCTATATATGCACCAGAGTACTGATATCTCCTTCTTCTCCCTCATACTCAGTATATCCCTAATTCATTCCTTTTTTAAATATACTTTAGTTATGTTGTTAAGACACGGACTATATCTGCTTTTGTTAGGCAGAGGATGGGAGAGGAGGAAACGACTCTATTTCTACAATAAACACGCATACAGAATGATTTTTCATGAAGTTATCAAAAGGAAACATTTGAACAGATTTTGGTATCATTTATGAGTAAAAGCATGTTGTGCAATAGACAACTGTGGTCTGTTGTGAAACAAGTGAATAAGATAGAGGCAGATGGCAGTGCATTAACTCTGACGTGTTTGTTCCAAGGCGCCCAGTGCCAGCTGCACTCCCCAGAACTTCCCAATATTAACTTCCTGCTCCTTCATTGCCACATGCCACCTAGCGACTCAACACCGAATCACAGCTTTAAAGCTATTCACACTGAGAGTTACAGCCTGCCACAAAGACACGGGCTTGTTTCTGAGTGTTTGAGGATGTAAAACTGGCCACGGAAACATCCACATGCAGAACATGAAGCACAGCTTTACTCTGAGAGTAATTGTCTCTCAGACCCCCACGGACAAAGAAGCAAAACAAAAAAAGTCCTATATATCTGAATGATACAAATTTTTGTCTTCCAATACTTGTGCCTGTGGAGCACTAAAACAGAGATGAGGTCATTCAGACATTAAAACAACAACAACAACAACAACAACAACAACAACAACAACAACAACAACAACAGCAGCAAGACAGCATGTCTGCTAAAACAACAAGGAATAAATCCAGTCAATGTCTAAAAATAACAAACATTCCCTTCTGACTTAGACTTCCTACACATTTTACTTAACTTTCTTATTTATCTCCATATATTTTAAACTTTTAAAAGTAATGTTTTTAGTCATATGAGTTCTGGGGTTTTTTTTAAATTTTTACATTCTCAGAGAACACAAAAGTGGTGAAGAGCTCCTCTTCCTAACTGCAATCTAAGGCCATGTCACAGATACGTTTCACTTTTTGAATACATTATCACATTTCTTACAAGGACTAGTAAGAGCACGCTTTTTTTTGATAAAATTAGAGATATTTAAATAATTATTTTAGCAGTTTTACCCATAACAGCAACCTTAGAAACTCACCTACTGATTTCCTTGTAATTGCTTTAAAATTAAAACTCTTGTGCTTGAGCAGGTAGTTCTAAGAAGAAGATATGTGGTGATCTCTGGATTCCTCCTGCTTAGAAAACAAAAAACCCCAAACAAAATAACATTATTGAGTACTTGTGATGCTTATCAAAATACTGTGTCTGCTTTCTCTCAAGTGTATTTTGATTGAACGCTGTCTGAGAGGTTCTTCATTACACAGGCAGTCCAGACATTAGAGATTCAGCATGACTTTATGTAATGCAGATCAGAAAGCATTTGATGGCAACGTAATTTTTGAAATGCAATGAATAATTCACTATGTGGATCCAGAGCACCATTTTCTAACTTGCTACGTTAATAAAATTAAACTGCAAAGAATTATCATCTCAAGACAAAACAGTACACCAGACCAAATCAAAATGACATTTATCATACACTACTGTTAAAATATCTTGTAAATGAATACTGCAATATATTCTCCTTTGAGGGCATGTTACTGTGTGACTGATAACATAATTATGCCATGTTTGTGTGTAATATTTTTTTCATCTGACAGCTCCTGGCCTGCTACCCTAAAAGGAGCTTCCCCAATCAACATCCAGGAAGCTGAGGTCAAAAGAAACAAAGAATCTGTTAATTATTTCCCTCTTGCCTGATTCACCTGCAACTGCATATTATTCAAACCATCCTGTATTACAAGATTTAGAAATTCAAATCTGAAACATTTCTTTCCTGCTCTGTGGACGTTTTTTAAGGTTCATACATAACCAAGACTCCACAGTTTTAATGATACAAGGTATTTCTTTGCAAGCAGTTGAATGCTTACAGATGTTCCAGGCAGCACTCCATGACCAGCAGTATCCATAATCCTATGTCCTGTCAAGATCAAGTGTAACTGCATTTTAGAATTTGATCACTTGGTCTTATTTGCACTGGATAGGACCAACCAAAATTCCTTTCATTACAGTATTTAAGCTCAATTCTTCCTCATCTATGAAGCCTAAGGTCTACAAATGTGCTTAACATGTAATTCTGTGAGTAAATAAAAAATTCTCAAATATCTATACAGAAAGTATATAATGCTGAAAACAAACCTGGACTGGTGTTACACACCTAGCCTGGTGCTTTATCAGTATTGACAAAAGAAAGAGTGGGGGAAAGGCAGTTTTGTGAAGCTTAGGCACTGATAGAAAACATTCAAAATGCTCGTTTAATTCAGAGGCTAAATATTCTCCCACAACTGTTGGCTCTCCTTCAGCCTGTCATGGGCATCAGTCTTGATAAATGGGAGGATAGGAGTGATTCATCCTTCCTGATGCTGTGCTCTACAGCTGACCTCAGCCTCTCCTGAGAGTTCCCAGAGTCTGCTGAGTTTACTGGTATAACCTATGGTTCATAACTAAAATTTTGAAATAATTTTTTACTGCAACTTAAATATGTTATATATATGTATCTTGGTGAAGTGATATCAGAGAGGCTAATGAGGGCAAGAAACACTGCTTTGTGAAGGGAATCTGCCTTTGCAAGACTATTTGTTCATTTTCTGTCTAAAAACCATCTGTTTTACAGGAGAAGGCAGCAGCACACAGTGTAATACACCACAGGCTGTCAGTTCTGTGTTTACTAGACAAGGACAATGCCAGTCTAATTTTAATGATAAGCTATTCTGGTTGAAGCTAGGCAGAACAGCTTCCTCCAGCTTCTTTGCAGGTGTGGCAGTTTGGAGAAGATCTCCCAGGGTTTGACAAACTAACAGAGTTGTTGATATCTTCCAGAAGCCCCACAGAGAAATAGAAGGAGAAAGAGAAGAAGGAGAAAGAGGAAGAGAGAGGCTTTATGCTTTTATCACCAACTCTGGCAGGAGAACAGGATCCTGAGCTCCTTGAAGTCTGTTTACCTACACATTGGAGAGTTTTACCAAATGATAACCAAACTGTGGCAACTCTTGCCTGGGATCTGTTACTTTTTGGTTCATGGCAGCAGCATTGTGCTTCACTTAGGCCCTGAGTGGGATGAAAGTTAATAATCCCTGTAACAGTTTGAAAGTACAGGTCAAAGCTACCAGGGAATCACTTTATTTGCCTAAAAGGCAAAGGTCAGACCTTTTTACATATAGGTAGTAGGTTAACAGCATGATTCAGGCCACGTATTTTTTCCTGAATCCTAAAGAAGAACTACATGTTGTTTACACTGGAAAGCACGAGAGGCTAGGGAGCAAACTCAAGCACTCACTCCTGATTATCCCACCACATAATCAAAACACCCCACTAGCACACTATTCAACTGTACCAGCCAGCTTTTTTTCCAAGATTGAACCTGACCTGGAGGAGGGATATAGTCAATTCCCAAACACATAAGAACAAACCAATACGAGGATTGCTTTCCTCCCCTCTTCACATTCTCCAACACAATCCAAGGACACCTTGCAGTCTCAAACATACCTGAAAGCCCTTATCCCCTCCCCAAGGCATGCAACCAACACCTTTATTTTCTCTCTAAGACACCACTCTGGTCAGCTGCATCACAGCCCTACATTAATTCAGACAGTCCTGGTGGAACCACAAGGCAGTGCAGTCTGTAGGTGTAGACTGTAGGTAAACTCTCTGGCACCCTACCTTATAGGGCAGCCCAGTCTTCCCTTTCATAGCACTACCCGTATTCCAGGACATTTTAAACAAGTTAATCATGCCGTACCTAAGGAAAACGATCTTGCTTGAGCTATGTTGCAGTTCAGCGATGGAAATGGAGGAGCCTAAATTGCTTTTCAGTTTCTGGTACTTAGGGGAAAACTGGAAAGCTCAAAGCAAGTTCACATGAATTCTAACACAGCCAAGGAGCAAAAAATACACAAGTGACACTGAGTGAACAGCATCAAAACAGTGTGAAGAAGGCATGCCTTAAAGACCTAAACTTTGTTCAAGTAGCAAGCTTGGAGTTTAAGAATAATGCACTCTACCACAAGTGACTAGTTACACAAAACTTGTATGTGAAACATGAGCAGGCTGAGTGTTAAAGAAAGCATGAATTGAAAACATGGGTTGTATGTAAAGAGTATTAAATTAACTACTTCTAGGCTGACTTACTATTAATACTCAATGTTATATCACTACTGTGTACCACTGTACATTACACATTAGTAATCTAACACTGAACAAAATAATACAAATTGGTTAAGAACTTTAAATGAAATCAACATAACCATGAATATGAGTGTTTGTTTTTTTTAAATGCAGTAGTCTAATGCAGTCCAGGCAGAGAAAATTAAATAGTAAAACATAGCAGGGAAATAGTGTATTAATTATGCATTTTCAACCTACAATGCTTACTATATCAAAACAGCAGATTTCAAAGCACAGTAAGGAGCTTATATAAATGAACCAGATGTGGTGCAAGAGTTTCACCCACTTCACCGCATTTGTGGTAGCTGCTTGTACAGAGGCTCTTAGCTTATGCTGAGGTAACTCTAGATAGCTTAACCTTGTTTCATTAACTTTGTACACAATGGGAACTTTTTTCATGTGTTTGAACTTTCCTTGACACCTAACTTTTAGATTAATGCATGTCACTAAAACATCACAGCCAGAGAGTTACAAAAGCTTACTCAGATTTGAAAACATGAACATTATTTTAACCTATATTGATTGAAAGAAGAACTTATGGGGTCATACCATTTACTGTTTATCTAGGTAAAATAATTAAACTATATGACAAAGAAAGTGAAAAAAATCCAAGAGAAAGTGAAAATATGCTGCACATATTTTACTAAACCAAGGGATATCTTGGTAAGAGCAGTGCTCTCTAACACAAAACTGCTTCACCTTATGAAGCTGTCTTCAAGGACACAACAGGACAGGATGCCATCTAGAGGGACAAACTTGAGAGGTGAGCCCACAAGAATCTCATGAAGTTCAGTGTGTCTAAATACAAGATGCTGCACCTCGATTGGTACAGTCCTGCATATGAGTACAGATGGGAGAGTAAGTGATTGAAAGCAGCCCTGTGGAGAAGGTTTTTGGGGGTTTCCGTGGATGAAAAGCTGAACGTGAGCCAACAGTGTGCACTTACAGTCTAGAAGGCAAATCACAACCTGGGCTACATCAAAAGAAGTGTGAGCATCGGGTGGAGCAAGGGGATTTTTCCCCCACTTTGCTCTTGTGACACCGTACTGGGTACACTTCTGGGGTAATCAGCAAAAGAAAGAAGTGGACCTATTATTTCTGGTCCAGGGAAGGGCCATGAAGATGATCAGAGGGATGAAGCACCCTTATGAAGCAATCTTATGAAAACAGATTGAGAGAGTTATGATTCAGCCTGAAGAAGAGGAGGGAGAGACCTCATTGACGCCTGCCAGAACCTTAAGTGTGTTCAGGGGTAAGCATTCTATAATGTATATAGTCTCACTACTTTAAATATCCCATTGTGTTTTATAATTTTTAAATAATTTTAGACAAGTCAGCCCATTACCTTTTATACTGATCTCTATAGCTTCGCTTTCTTCTCCCATAAATGCAGTCTTTTTCTTTTTTCTGCCAAACTACTGCATCTGAAAATTTCCAATGTATGGCACCTTCCTCTTAGTATCCCTCAAACAAGATGCAAACTATCTTCAGATCATATTTTGAAAGGGCATTCTCTCTGCAATAATCCTTAACTAGCATCTATTAACTACCCAGAGAAGTCTTGAATTTTCCCAACAAAGCTAAACTATTAAAATATGTGATTTAGAACTAAACTAACTATATTTTAAATACACATTATTTAAACTACATCCTGTTATGATATCAAAAAACATTTTTAGAAAATAACATCACTTCAGTGTTACCTCTGTAGAACATTTCTGCAGCTGTTCCTTTAAGTAAAATGGACATGGACCAAATGAAAATATTTATGTCTAAGCAGAACCTCGCAAAAATATGTTGTATACGACTAGGAAAGGAAAAATGAGCAGGCTTAGAAGAATAACAGCAACAAGAGATATCACTATCAGAAATAAAATTAAATGTAGACAGGAACATCAAACAAGAATGTTGTATTATAAATAACCATGTCCCTAGCTGAATTCATAAATCAGACTTTACTAATCTTTAATCTCTCTCTTGAGCATTGTAGATGTATCTTCAGCTGCCTAACTACAGCCCTGACTGGCATTTGATCCCTGGGACAGTCCGGTCAGCCTTGAAGCAATGCATTCTTCCTCACATTAATCCACGCCCTGGACCAGTTTTAGGCTTCATTTCTACTCTAAGCCATATCTCTTTCCAGGCTGCTATCAAATGACTTTCCTGGTTCACCTCGAGGAAAATGTTGAGGCTGTGCATTCTGCACGGTTCCTCGGCGATTGTCATGCAGCCAGCGCAGTCCACCCTGGCACCGGCCCATTAAGGCTCCAGTCGTGCCTCCAAGGTCTGCCCCTGTCGGCATTTCATCTTCAGCTCCCACTTCAGCCCAACTGCCTCTGCCAGTTCCATGAGCCTTGAAGGTCACTCGGCCAATAAAAAGATCAAAAGTGAATAATGAAGCCTAAATGTACAAAAAGGCAGAGGAAAGAAAGCAATACAATTGTATGACAGGAAATAACTGACACAACTTTTGCCAGAGAAGTGGATATAATGTCAGTTATAGCTAATAAATAGACGGCTGCCTTTATTACTTACAGATTTCTTATGCATAATATTTCTTAGCTGATGCCTTTCTTACACATCTGCAAAAGAAAGCAAGTAAACAACTTGATTTCATTTTTTCGTCTCTCACTTTCCTTAATGATCTTTTTTTGCCTTGAAAATGGCAGTATTGGCCAAAAATATTCCTTCTAAGTGCTCTTGCAAATTCCCTGCTTCTCTGAGTTCCTTATCTGACTGCCCATTCTTAACTCAAATATAAGCTATTTGTCTTTCAGAGGAACTATATATGTACATTGAACTGCATTTTGTGCTATCTTGAATACCTAGCCATCAATACATCCAGGCAACCCCCACTAAACTGTTCAAAACATCTCTGTTTCTTAGTATTTTTAGAATGTTTGTTTCAAATTTCCTGTAACTGTTAATTATTTGTGAAATACAACGAAATCAAAAATGAATGATAGAAATAAAGGAAAGCTGGTGCACAAAAGAGCTGAAGAAAAATCAAACCCAAAGATTTGTCTCCTGTTGTGCATTACCTATTTTAAAAACAAATAACACTGACATGCTTCCTTTACATGAAAAGAAGCCTTTGGTATAAAATTATTTGAACTAATTGCACTACAATTTTAATAATACTACACCTATAAATAACCATATTAAAATTACACCAAATTAAATTAAATATGAAAAAAATCTGATTTATGAAGTCTCTAAGTAGTGAACTCCTATAAAGTCATAGAAACAGTGATCAAGCTAATAAATGGAAAAGAGAGAAATATAAGGTAAAAAAGGATTAAATATATACTACACCTGGGTTCATTAGTTCTTAAATTAAATTGATAAATGCAATATGCGCATATTTAAAACAATAATTGCCCCCATTATAACAAAAAATCTGGGTCCAAAAGCTATGAACCTCTGTCCTTTTTTAAAGACTCCTCTCTACAGTCCTGCCTAATCTGCCAACTCTTTGGAATGAAAGGTCAAAAAATACAGGGGACTCCTGGAGCAGGAGCCCGCAAAGATGCTGAGAGGTCTGGAGCATCTCTCTTACGTGGAGACACAGCTGAATCTGGGCCCGTTTAGTCTAGAGAAGAGAAGACTGAGAGGAGATCTCATCAATGCACATAAATATCTCAAAGGTGTGTGCCAAATGGGTGGTTCCAGACTCTTTTCAGTGGTGCCCAGTGACAGGATGAGGAGCAATGGCCTTAAACTAAAACACACGAAGTTTCACCTCAGATGAGGAGGAGCTTCGTTACACTGAGGGTGGCAGAGCACTGGAACAGGCTGCCAAGTGAGGGTGGAGTCACAGAGACCCTCTCTGAACAGAGTCAAAACCGACCGGAACACGTTCCTATGTAACCGGCTCTAGGTGACCCTGCCTTGGCAGGGGGATTGGTCTAGATGATCTTCAGAGGTCCTTTTCAACCCTAAAAATTCTGTGCTTTTGTGATTCTGTGAATGAGGCAACAGAAGGTAATAAATGTTAAATCACGGCATTAGGTTTTGAGGACTGTTTTCAGCAGAAGTCATATGAAGAGTATGACATGTCAATGGAAGAATTTTGGAAACAAATGTAAAGAAGAGTGGCAGTTTTCAGTCTTCAAATCTTACAGTGTTGTGGATTTAAGAAAAAAAGGATATACAACAGTTAAAATCTCTTAGTTTTGTCAAACCAAGTACAAATGAGAAAAAGACAAACCATAATAGATGCATACTTCAGCTACATGTGTCAAGAAATAAATCTACATCAGGATTCACCTGTGGATTAGCATGATATGCCTTTTGGGGATTCTATTTAATTTTATTTCAAACTTAACTTAGCCATTTGCTTTCCTAAATAAAGTTGTACCTGCATTTCGTGTATCTTCCACATAACAGAAGACAAAATTGCACTTTCCCTGCCTGCTTCATTATTATCATTAACAAACATTTATTCAGTGACCAGTTTTCTGCATTTTTTCCTGAAGCAATGTAGTGAGAAAGGCTGCCAGCATTTAAAGTAATTCATCATTAATAGCTGGTTTTAAAAAAAATGAGCACAGGAATAAGCTCTTGATGCAACTGAATACTTAGGGCTGGACACAATCTCAAAGTGGAGTGGAAGAATTATTTCAGGAAGCTAAGTGTCCATTAAGACACTTTGACAGGAGAAATGAGGATATTTGCTAAATATGTAAAATGAATGTTCACTTGTTGCACGTATTATGCAAGAGATGATTTTGTCCTGAAAGACTGAGTATTATGTCAGTGGAAATAGAACAGACTGGTCATCTGCAGCTATATTCTTATCTTTTGCAAAATATTTTTCTGCCTAAACACAAGTGGAAAAATAAAATATTTTTTCCAAAATTTTGCTTTGTTAGTGGAAAGTCTTGAATTGCAATTTGAGACAACAAACATCAAGAATATTTGAGCCAAATTACCATATCAAAGAACTGCAAGAGTTAATCCCATAATGAAAAATTGTATATAGGATTAAAGCAAGATTTCAGAAAGTTATTTGACAAGTGTACAAGAGTCAACTCCTGAACTTGGAACTCGAGTATTGTATTTTCTGTCTGGGCCTTAACATCCATGACTGCTGAGTGCTCATTCAGTTCATTTCAGAAAATTCATGACAAAAGACTAATTCAGTTCTCTTACAGTCACTTTTGATAGATGAATAGGTTTTATTCTGACACAGCCATTGAAATCAACTTGGAAAATTGAAAAAAAGAGTGCTTTTGACTGTCATATAGACAGTTGTTCCCTGATAGCTCCAATTCCAATTTGCAAATGTCTTCATTGCAGACCTTCAGTTTCCTTGACATTTTATTTTGAAAATTAATTAACAAACGCACATAATAAATGCATCATTAAAAAAATGCATTTGCTTTTATGTTACTGTAGATATGAAACTTGAGGAGAAGACCATAAGCTTATTGTAAATGTTATGGAACAAAAGGGTAAGCACATACTTAAATGTCAAAAATTATTCTCAGTTAGTCTCAAGGCAGTTTTAAATGCCTGGTTTTGTTAATGTGATTAATGTGCTACCTTTGAAAAGATATTCACAGACAAAAAGTGTGGCAATAAATTTGGTTACAAATATCTAGAAATATTTCTGATTCTGTTCCTGATTTCTGTTAACTCTGCCTATAATCCCTGACCGATATTGGTCCTTTAAAAGTTCCAGAATGCAGATTCTGCAGTTTCGTCAGTGTGTAAATTGGGCCATTTTCATATTGTAAAGTAAATCTCTTAAGTTAAAATGAAATCCCACACAGTCTGTGTATTAAACAGATGGAAAATGTTTTTCTTCACATCTAGCACTCACAATTGTACCTTAGCATGCTTGCACTGCATTACAGGAGCATTTCACGGAAGGATCATTACAACTGCAGCCTTCTGGACTCTCTCTACCTGGTGTTTGTCTACTCTACAGTGCAGGTCAAAGTATTTCTGCCACGACCACACAGGAAGGAGCTCTACCATAAAAAGCAAAAAGGGGTACATCCTGTGCCATTGGGACAGTATAATAATGATAATTACATTTTTTGCAATTGCATTACATTAGTTACTGCTGTTTAGATTCGATCCTAATACAATTTTGCATAATGCTACCAAGGCAATCATTCTTATTTTGGTGAAGCAATGCAGAGTTTGGAGAACTGTGCCCTGTTTGAATTCAGGATCAGTTTCCAGATTATTTATGCAGTTTATCAAGAAAATGATGGGTTTAAATCTTATCCAACAGTGTGCTTTGAGAAACTCCTAGGTGATAAAGATATATTCTCTTCTATCATGAAGTGTTTCAAGACATTCAAATTTAAACACCTAGTAGTGAAAAATTCATTTTTCCAAAATGAAGTATTTAGACAATATTCTAAACAAGGGAGATAGAAAAGAACTTTTCTGAAATAGCAAATTAATATATTGATAAATGATCAGTGTCAGTGCTCAATACTTAATTCAGCAAGAAATGACACTTTGGAGTAGTCAAAATAATTTGCTAATTTAGACTAATTTAAATAAAAACATTAAAAGATATATTTTCAGAATGAGTTGTTCTGTCTTCAAACCAATATATGTCATATTTTAAATTAAGAATTTTAACATACTGTTTCTTTTGAATATTTATCTCCATTAAAACCAGAAAGAGGTCAATAACTTGAAAAGGAAACTAATATTTTCATATGACAAAAAGAAAGTGTAGATTAGTCAGATTAACCTAGTTATTAGTCAGATTAGCATAGTTATCATGTTTCAGAAAGAAAAGGGAGGAAACCCAGCAGTTTGACCCATGAGAAATGTATTTTCCACAGCTATTTGGAGAAATATTGTGCATTAAACAAACATTTTAAAAATTCTATCATATTTATCTTAGATATTATATTTTCATTGTCACATCATAGTATTGAAATCAGACAACTTCCATTCACATTTTTTAAATGCTGGTAATTGTAAAATTAGTATTTTAAGAGTTATATACTTGGTCAGAAACCATCTCAGATATTTTAAATAATATTTTTAATAATACAGCTCAATTCTAACATCAAAGATTAAGGCAGACATAACTAAGATAACCATTCATTTTCTTCTTCTCTGTTCTCCCTATAAATATTCTGCTACTACTACCTCAGGATAAATGTCATAGTTAGTCAAATAAATGTATAAGCGATTTTATTGGAATAAATTGAAAAACAATATAATAAAATCAGCCCAGTGTGCAAACACTGCTGCACCTTTTGCGACAAGTCTTATTTAATTATGGGCTGACTATTCAATTTGGAATAGCAATGAACAACAATGGATTCACCACAGCAGTATCTAATTCCTCATCATTCATTCCTTTCATTCCATTTTCTTTGGTCTGGGAACTCACCTCAACGCCCAAGCAAATATCTCTCTTTCCACTATCACCACTAGAGAAGTGGGGGCTCTTTGGCAAATGGCAACAGAAGTTTTCCCTCGCACAAGCCCTGTCAGAACAGTGACGTAGCCATGCAGGTGGCAATCCCACTGTGACACCCAGGAGTTCAGCATCTTCCAGCTGGATGTCTGGGAAAGCATTAGGCACCTTCATGGCCCTTATGATTGTCAATGGACAACTGTCTTTTGCCATCACAGGTGCAAAAAAGGAGACTTCATTGTGTTCTAACAGTTCTTTTGGTGAGAGACTAGGACTGCAAAATGACCTGGGGAGCTACACATAGTTCAAAAGCAGTCACAGATAATGCAGTCAACACATTAATTTATGCATTTTAGTTTTATAATTTCAAGACAGCGCTATGAACTGGCAGCAAAGTTTTTCTGCATTTAATAGTTTCAGATGTTTGCAAGATGACTGCAGTCATTTGGTTACAGTGAAGAGGGCTGCAGGAACACTATGCAGTAGTATTGATGCCTTGAGAGACTGACCTAGGACAGAGGCTAGACAGTGCTAAAGGAATAAAGTAGGTATTTATTAAAAAGGCCTTCAAAGGATATGCCTTGGGCAGTACAAGAGCCCAGCTGTGGCTACACCCAAGATGGACAGCGTGTCACAAGTTGAAGGAAAGGGATTGATTTGTCTAACTAAACTGTGAAGAGAACTTGCTAACAATTTATATGAAGTTCAGAATTATATACTAATATAGTACAGAATCTGGAAAATAAGAAAGCTAAAACTTATGACATCAGTATAACAATTATCTACAACTGAAATATTTGCCACAATTAGTTGTGTGGTAAGAGCAGATATTTATCAATATTTTAGGAGACAACTCCTAACGTAAAAAAGGCTTGAGTATAGGTCTTCATCGCAACAACAAAGGCTTAGCCATGACCTGAGACTGTACATGTACTGTATAATAGACAGGTAATATGTGGTTATTCCTGAGAGGAGCAATCTGGGAGCTTAGAAACACACTGTACCTCTGTGTGGGAATTAACTCAGCTAGAGTCTTGGTGAATTGATGTGCTGCTCTTTCCTGAGTACTGCGGATACTGACTGCTTTGAGTTGCTCTAAGGAAAAGACAAAGGACCATTTATTGTAATCCACCTATGGAAATGAACACTGTGAAATCAAGAAATTAATTGCTGAATTCCTACATTTCACTTCTTAGATTTCAACAGCACTTTCTCTTGAAGATACCATGAGCTACGCAAGAATTTGTAGCTATCATCAACAGATCTTATTCCCATATAAAAGCAGAGTTATTTCCCATTATGATTTCCTCCTGGAAATACTCCCTGCAGGAGGATAAACATATGGTAAATGTGAAAAAGTTAATTGCCTATATATTGGCTG
Source organism: Rhabdornis inornatus (assembly GCA_013397075.1). Classification (NCBI taxonomy): domain Eukaryota; kingdom Metazoa; phylum Chordata; class Aves; order Passeriformes; family Rhabdornithidae; genus Rhabdornis; species Rhabdornis inornatus. The sequence continues at coordinate 842,933 of VWZS01010175.1, forward strand.
TAAAAGTTAATTAGCTGCATAGTCTTCCATATATTGGTATTTTAACAATTTACCTTCAGATGTCAAAACTGATGCTTTCATTTTCCTAGGTCTGTTACCTCAAAATTAGCTTTCAAGAAAGTTGGATGCAATAAACAGATCTTTCTGTCCAGAGGCTGCATGCACCTTACAGAGCAGTTGTACTCTTTTTGTCAGTCAATCCAGTGAAAAGAAGTTCATCCTTAGGATTCTTGCCATCTGATTGCAAATGGTCAGTCAAAAGCTAACCTGGGAAAAATACTTTCTAAGCCAAGTCACTTGCTTGTCTGGCCATATAACCATAAGAGCTCAAGAAAAAAAAAGGAAGAAAATAGTGTCAGACATGATTTGTGTGGCCCTAATCTGCCAAGAAGCCACATCTTAGTTCTCATATTATGCTGTTATGACTACTTGCACTCAAGTTTAATTTAGTCTTGTATCCAGGCTTTGAGCAAGCGCCAAAACATGGAGTATGTGGGAGAGAGGAGAGTTTCAGCTCCAAAGACCCCTTAGGACAGTGCATCAAAGACCAAACTGAGATGTGCAGGCACCTGGTAAGGGCCACAGCCACACTCATTTTCTCCAATTCTCATGCTGTCTGCAGATACAACACATGGCTAATATCAGGCAGAAAATTATCACTCTTCTTCATTAGAGGCCCAGTAGGGCAAACCAGATTCTTGAAGTTCTGGACAGCTGAACAGAAACTGTCTATGGCTCCATGCCCATTGAGAGTCCTTTAGTTATGCTTCTGGGAAGGGTTGCTTACGTAGGAGGATGTGGATCCCACTGAATATGCCAGATACTTGAAAATGAGGTGCTAAATCATCTAACACTGTACCTTCTATTGGGTTTAGGCCCTACCAAGTTTGGCACCATTCTGAATGTCACATTGGTCAAAATTCTGGGCACTGCCAACAAACCGTGTCAGGACAGAACTTATAACTTAACCCTTGATCATCTGTGGCACTCAGGTTTTAAACCAGTGCTTCATGTCTTTTATGTACTGCTTTACCTAGATGTTTCCCAGACAAAACTGCTGTAGAGACAGATAGACTCAAGAAGTCTGGAGGCAAGACAGCCTGCATCATTCAGCTCTGATGTGCTCTTAAAATATTATAATAACTTATTATAACAGTGTATTAATCAATTGTTTCTCTTTTGCTTACTGGAGCCTCGGGACCTGTCAGTGAGACCCCTGAGATCTTTAATTAGCAAGAAATGGACAGCCTAGAGGAAGTCTGGTAAAATCTGGTCTGTGGGAAGGTTCTTTACTCCTCTTTCTTTTGGGAAAATGAAAGATAGAAAGGGGACTGCAATGAAAAAAATTATTTTTGCATTTGCAGTTTTTTTAATGTGAGAACCTTACAGTAATTATGAATTCCATGTACGCATTCAACTTACATGTGGAAGTTCACATTTCCTTCGTGGCTGAGGGCTTAGAAGACATGTTGTCAATGGCAGAACATGTAGATCACCACACACTCCCTGATGCCAGTTAACTAATTATTCCAGATGGAATAAAAAATACTGGAAGGTACAATTTCATAATTTGGACTTGATCTCAGCTTTCATCGAAGATGGAACTTCATTTGTAATAAAACTTGTAAGTTAGTAGGAATTCCCCTCATGATTTCTTCAACTTCCCATGTATGATCTTCTATACTATTGATAAATACTTCTGAAGTTAGTTTTCAAATGAAAACTTTTTCCCATCAGAATCTGAAAACTCAAAGACTGAGCATCTTTTCCATTCCATTTGATGCCTCAGTTATCATGAACCTGGGAAAATAAATGACTATCAGTAGAAGAATATTACTGACTACCCATCTCTTAACACCACTACCTCTAGTCTGACTTAACTGGCTAGCAACTGCATTATGAGCGCTTTCTGCAATTTTAATTCCTTCTTTCTATGCAGATTATTCCCAAAGAAACAGTAAAATTTTCTAAAGCACGTTAACTCTGTTTATTTCTGCATATTTGAAACAATTCTCATTGGATCTTATATGCAATTCCAGTAAGCTTTTAAGGAATTTACATAGCTGAGAAAATCTTCCTTTTTTACTGCTCCATTGGCAAATCTGAAGTAGAGCAAAATGATCTTGTGATAGTCAAACAGAGCACTGACCTATTTGTTCCATATGTGTTTGTCTTTGACAAAGACATGCAGGACTAGAAACAGTTGAGTAAGAAGACAAATCTGGACCAGCATGAAGAAAAGCTTATTCTTCTTAAATCAATATAAGGCAAATTTAAATGCCCAGGTGCAAAATTAATAGGCCACCTCTACAAGCACTTACAGCTGGGCATTGCTTTGTCTACATCTGATGGTTTCACCAAGTTAGCTCTGCAGCAGCTGCAGCACTTTAGATCCCTGCAAGCCTGATAAAGTTGTTCTTTAAACACATCTTGTACACAGATCTTACAAAAGGCAAATTATTTTATTTTAAAAATTCTAGTTTCCTCTCCCTCCTTCAAACTAAGGAGCAATAAACACATGTCTTAAAGCTACTATTAAAGCATCAAGACAAAAACTAGTTTCCATTCTATACAATGAGGCTGTGGCACTATAGAACGTAAAGTTGAACAAGCTGTGGCAGTTGAAGAATATAAAGTTCCAGGGCCCAGAAAACAAGTTAATCAATGTATTCACTGTGAGATGATGCTCTGATTTAATTTTGTCTAATCAGGGAATAGAATCCAAGATTTTGATTTTGTGGTTGAATGGTTTAATCATTTTGTGAATAAAAGTCCTGAAAAGTGGAAAGTGTGTCACTGCCATGTTCTCCTGGTCCTTCATCAGCTGACTGGAGTCTTTCAGTCTGCCAGTAAGAAGTCTAGTTAGGCCCTTTACAAAAAACTGATTAAAAAACCAAACCAAAACAAAAAATCCAAACCCCTAACTTTCAGTAAAAGCTACCTGTCCTACAAGTGGGCTAAAAGAACCTGTCATTCTCTCAGGTTATTCTCTTATGAATTGCTCCTCACAAATGCACGTGGAAGAGCCTCCAAAACACTAAAAGCCACTATTATATTGTATTTGTAGGTGTCAATGCTTTCTTTTAAGAAATTGGGGCTGGCTCTATCTTTCCCATGAGTGATGTAAAAGATCTTGTGGGTTTGCCAAGTCAGTCTGGCCATCTCCAACACAAAGGAAAGCTCTCCTTTTACTGCCTGGATGAAGCCCTCAGGTACTATCAGCTGTAGAGATTTGTGACCAATGTCAGGGTCTCAAGAGAAGGTTTTTAGCACCTCACATGAGACAATCAATTTTATTAATCTCTCCTCAGCTGGTTCACATTTACAGAGGGCTACTGAGCCTCATTACCGAATCAGGCAGGCAGAAGGGCAGATAGCCTCAAGACTACCCAAAAGCCCACTATCAAAAATCATAGAGGATACTAGACTGGGCAGAATGGGAGAGAGATGCAGATCAGTAATGTTGCCTGAATAAACCAGAAGCCATGTCATAAGGGAGTTATGAGTAAGCATTTATACATTTGTTTTGTTTTGTTTTGTTTTCCTGGAACATAACTGAAGTTAGTAACATTAGATACAGCTGGTCTAGTGCTTGGACACTTTGACACTGTGAACTTCAGAAAGCTGCCACTGGACTCTGGGTCTGGTATTTATTTCCATGCTTCTAGGTCCAAGTATAATGGAGGTATTGATTCTTGCTGGTTTTGCATATTATGGATAAACATGATCTTATTATTAACTGCAGTTTATTTGGTTTAGGTGTCTTTTCAGAGTGGAGCATGATCTTTGCTTTTGGTATGCTTTCCCTGTTTATACTTCTACATGCTATGGGAGTTAGACAGTAAGACTGTAGAGTACTTGAGTTATTGAAAGTCAGTCAAATACTCTCATCCCAAGCCATCCAGCTGTAAATCTGAAAATATAGCTCGTATTTATGTTGAGAAACACTTGCATATTCTCACATCTGAGAGCTTTAGTTGCTGTAATATTATTACTTGCCATGTTGCTGTTTTAACTCCTATTTGTTGTTTTATTGGCAGACAGTAGTGAAATGCTTAGCAGCATTGAACAGAAGTTCCTAGTGTTAACATCCCATAATCACCAAAGGAAACGTATTTACACCTAATTCTCTTATTTATTCTCTTTTTGCCTATCTGTCTTTCAAAGCAACTATGTTTTACAAAGACATATGTAAATATAATGGCAGTAGTATTGATACTCCGTTGCAAATTCTTAAGTACTATAATCATTCTAAAAAAACATGTTTAGATAGGAAAAAAATCTCTGCCACCCCCAATTTGATTTGGGGCAGGTATTCTGGGATTGTTTTGCAGTTCAAGATGAAAAAAAAGATAGTACCTGACATAGCAATATGTCATAGGTGTCTAAATAAACCACTCTTGTTCTAAAAATAGAATGTGCATATGCAAACTGCACGAAAAATAAAGAAAAACATTATTTCAATTCTTGTTAGGCTGACAAACTAAATATAAGTCTCAAGCTAAAATTGTTTAAGTATTAGTTAGGGGTAAAATCAATGCTGGACTGTGAGTAGCAAAACTCCAGAAACAGAAATAATTTGTTTTCCAGAGCTGAGGAAAATGGAAAACTGAAATAAGGTGTAGCTTATCATAGGAACAAATTTGTTTTAAATTTTTTTTTATTATTATTTTCCTTTCATTGAGATGCACAACTTTTCCACTCTATCTTAAACCTTCTAACCTTAGAAACTTGCAGAATTATTACAGCACACTACTTTTTTTTTCTTAATACCTTTTCAAGTAACTTTTTGGACAAGAAAATGGTATCCACTGATACCACTAGGGCTCTATTGAATCATGAATTATGATGAATAGGGAAGTTATAAAACTAAAATAACAGACATAGGAAAGCAGAAGGTAAGTTTCAATAATGTGTCTTAATTTTGAGGTTTTGATTCAAATCTTGGAAGGAATAAAGATTTTGTACTGATTTTGTCATTTCTGAAAAAGAGTCAGTTTATAAGATGTTCAAGATTCTGCAGCCAAGATCATTACTCTTTACACAATTTAACACATATGCACAAAAATTCATAGTTGAGTAAAATGTTATCTCACAGTTTTTCTGCACTTCTACCTAAAGGCAATGAATGAGTGAATAAGCTGACAAACTCCTGTGAATATTTCCTGATGATTTTGTTCTGTTAAACCATAGAATTATTTCAATATAGATATTTTTCATGTTTTTATTCAGAAAGGAGGATATTACTACATACTGAACTCAGAATTCAGATAACTTCTAGCTGCTGTAAAGATTTGGTGTGTTTTATTTAAAGAGTAAACTGTGTTTATCCTTTGGAAGATGTGTTTTATCAAAGAATTTCCAATTCTTCAAAATCAATTCCAAATGGGAGAAAAACAAAGATTTAAAATTATGCTAAGATTACTTTTTTGTACATAGTATCGCCACATATTACAAGAAAAAAAGATTCTCAGTTTTTAATAAACAGTGAATGTTTTTAATGATGTTTTCTGCTTTCTAAAGATGGAATCAGTCTAATCAGCTTGCTGAAGTTTAATTTATAATCTGGTGATGTCCATTTTGCATACTTGGATACTATTTGCATAAACAATGTAGCTCCTATTATCAACTTTTCCCAAGAGATTACAAAAATCCTAATTAATCTAATTTACAGGAGAAAAAAGATAGTTACCTGAGCATATTTTCTATTTTTTTTCTTTTTTTAACTATAGCAAAATGTTGTTTTGTTATTTGTCAAAGATTCACACTGTACCCTTACAGAATTGTGTTCTAATAAGCATTGTTGTTTGAAGTTTTCAAAGATAAGGCTCAATTCCCTCAAAATGGATTATACTGTGATTATATTCCCTGGATATTGACTGATATGAGGTGCCCACTCAGATGAAAATGAAATCTTGGAGTCCTGAGCACTCGGCACTGTAAATAGCCTCCTTTTGGTCTTATATTCTCACATGCTCATAAATGAGAAATTTGTGGAACAGGTTTACTGCACTGCTGTGTTTGCCTTTGAAAACTAAATTTCTCCTTTCTCCCCCCCTACTTTTGTGATTCTGGATATCTCTATATTCATGTTTTTCAAAAAGGAAGTGCAAGACTATATTAAAATCTGTGTGAGTGAAAAAGTGGGGTTTGATAGATTTAAATCCCTGGGTGATTGACAGGTACCTTCTTCACATTCAGCATTACCACAGTCAATGGGCTAGAGGGTTTCAGAGAGAATGAAAACAAAGATCATGCCCAAAGGATTGCTTCTCCCAGTTCTAGCAATAATAACCCTGAGTTTTGTCCTCAGGCAACACACATGAAAACAAAAACAAAAATAAAAAGGAGTACATAAATTATTTACAACTATTAAACATTAAAACAGCAGAGTGTTTTTTTCAGGGGATTTGATGTGTCAATAAAATAACAGAAAAGGAATAACAGCCTACTTTGCTGCATTCTCCTATTGGCATCCAAATTGAAGGGAAAATGGCAAGGACAGAATTTCTATAGATTGTCTATGTGTAGTTACTTGAGTTTAAATTGTGGGTGCAAATATAACTCAATTATTGTGTTACATATATTTTTCCATTGTACAAAGGTCACATTGTCTTGTGGGTTTATGGAATCTCTCACTGATTTTCCAGGTATAATAGAATCACTATGTCTGAATAAGTTTTCCTGATTTTTGGCTATTGCTGCATCTCACAGATACGAAGCAACTAGCAATTTTTGCTGCAGAGATGGAACAGTTGCACAGGGCTAAGCTGCATCAAGTACTGTTTGCAGTGGCACCAGGTACACATCCCTTAGTGTCACATTTCCTGGTTTTGCCTACCCAGCAAGATCTCACAGTTCTGTTATTGTTGGGTCAGACCTTCTGTGCCATCTCTTCTACTGTACTATACATCCTTGTGGTTACTGTGATGGTCTGGGTCTTGCCCCTGAGATTCTGCAAAGATGCTGGAGCAGACTGATGAGACAACTTTCCTAATGCCAGCAGAAACAAGGTTTGCTAAGGCTGTGAAAAGTAGGCAAACATGCATGTCTACCTTATCTTTCCTTAAAGTGAACTTATTCTTTGGACAAAGTACTTTTTTGCCCAGTCTAGTTCATATGGCATTCTGGATAATTAAGCATGAATCATCTCAGTCTTTGACTTTTTTCTTGCCTGTAAAAACATCAAAAGTGTTTTTCTGTACAGTTTTTTTCAACCTGCAATTCATAATTCCCGTTGATTTCCTGAAAATTCCATGTGCTCCTTCCAGTACTATGTACAGCACCATGGCATTTCAGTCTTGGTCCTTCAGAGGTGCTGCGCTCTTCTACCTGTTTCTACTTTCCTTACCCCAAGTTTTCCCAGACTGCTTCCTTTTGCAGGCATTTTTTCAGAAGGAAAGTGAGGAGACAAGTTTTCAGCAGGAACAGATCCCTGAATAAATAGGTTTGCTGCATTGCTTCTGACGGACTAATACTCAGGGGGTAGGACGTGATGGAAGAATGATCAGGTTTTGGCAATTATCTTGCAAATAAACTAGCTTTCTAGTTAATAATTTTTCCATGTGGAATTGTGGAATAGCTCCATGTTTATAAAGAAGCTATTATCTTGTCTTATTGGTATAATTTACTAATGATTTTTCATTTAGTTTAATGTTGAATGAAAAAAGCTAAAATTGCTTTGGTTTAGAATAAATAGAGATTGTTTTATCAGAATAAAATTGCAGCAAGGATTTTAAGATGTCCTAAGATAAGCTTTATTAATCAGCAATGCCTTTTCATGCAGCAGATATATTTTACATTCATCTGTTGTGTAAAGACTTATCTCTGGTGAATTGTCTCAGCTTGCTTATTGGTCTGCCACTTGTCTCATGTCTTAAGTAGTGTCCTGATTTCAGCCAAGGGCAGAGTAAATTTTTTGCAGTAGCTGTGAGGGGGCGGAGGCTGGAGCCCTGAAGGAATGGCCAAGACTCTACTGTTATTTGGTACCACCACATGTCACTGCCAGGGGCCAGGGAAAGGCACCCTTTCTCCCTTCCAAGAAGAAGAGCATTCCTTCCTGGAGAAGCAAGTGGGGTGGGGTAACACTGGTCCTGACTGGAGGGAGCAGTTTGGGTGGCGTGGCTGTGGTAGGGTCAATCTCCACACTCTTTTATTCATACACTTTTGTTATTAATATTGTTGTTTATACTGTTTGTTTTCATATCTTATTGCTGTTTCCAGTAAACTCGTTTTATTCCAACCTGTGATCTTTGCATTTTGTGTTTCCAGCTGGAGCAGGAGAAGAAGAGAGTGGTGAGGTGGGAATTTTGTTAGTAGGACTGCTAAAAAAGAGAATGCCATTCCTAACCCACAGGTACCTCTGTGAAGCTTCAGCCTGGACTACAAGGAAAAAAACCAGCATTTGAAGAATATGAAGATGAATAGTATATTGTCAAATACCAACAGGGCAGAATATGATTCATCTTCAGTACGATTAATTTTTTCGTATTATTTTTAACCGTAATGTTAGTCATGGCTTTGTTTATTAGAAATTTAAAATGTTGGTCCTTTTCTACATTATATGCTAAAATAAATCACCAAAAGGAAGAATCCTACCTTTGTCATGATTTTTTAAAAATATTATTTGAAAAAAGAAACAACCAGCCAACCAAGAAACAAAAAAAACCCTCCGCCAATTAAAACATCTAATCAAATCACAGCCCCATGACTCCTTGGAGGAACTACAAATCTCTTAGTCATGTAGTTTTGGTTTGTTTTTTTAAATGCTAAATTATAATGCTTTCTGAGTTTTGTCCTGTTTCAAGCCTTAAGGCTGCTGCAGGATAGTACATAGCAGCACAGTAACCAAGGCAGGTTAGACCTTCAGTCAGTTCTCTAAAACTCTCGCTGACAGTCCTGATGCTGCCAGACATTCCTGGGAACTTGTCATTACCCATGTTGGTTGGACTGCAAATGCTCTCAAGAATGCAAATCCATTATGCCAGCAAATAATGCTCTGCTTTTTAGTGTGGACAGTAGAGCCATGAGCTTCCCCAAGCAGCAGCTGCAAGGAGAATTTCTAGAAGGCTTCAAGATACTGAAATTCCTAGAGATGAAACAGGAACTATGTGTCTGAAAGCCAGAAAAAGTGTCTTGGTCTTTGGTCCCTGAATGAGAAGCATGGCAAACACTAATAAAGCAAGAACAACAGTGTTAATTTCACATTTATACTGCCTTAATTTTCATTTCATTTTCTCAAAAGAAGAATTAAAGAACAAGTGAGAAAATTCAAATGAATTATATACAACTTGAAGGTTTCTTAGACCATGAGAAATAATATACATGTAAGCTTTTCAAAAACATCTATTAAGTATTCTTTCAAGAAAAAAAAGACAAAATAAATGCAAAATTATTTTTTGAGTGGTCTTCTAATCTTAAAAACATGAGGCACCCATTTTAATTAGTGCCTTATTTCCTTATTTCAGTGTGATAATTTCATGCATGCACTGTGTGGCTTGAACACATACGTTTACTTGGAATTTAGGCAGAAATTGTGTTGTCAGCTTGTTGAAAACTTATTTTCTACAGACTTGGTGACTTGGTATATGTTAAGGAAGCTGCAAGTGTGGCAGAGTGAACCTTAAGCTTTAGAAAAATCATTGTTATGTTTGATTTAATAAGTTTGAGAGGCTTTACTTCGTATAATGAAGATTTAATAATGTTTGCAATTATAAGCATGAAAAACATAGCTCGGTGTTTCCAGGTTTCCTACCTGTCCCAATGAAAAATCAAGTCCTTGGTTTTACTCATTACAGATCCTGTGTATTTTTACAGAATTTGCATTATGCAAGTAGGTCACCAATAACCTCGAAATTTCTGTGCTATTTGAATCCTATTGTGTGAACAGAAAATGGAAATTCATTTGAAGATATGTGATTTGCTAAAGGGGTTTGGAAAAATCATGAAATTAAGCTGAAGTTTTGTGCTGTACCGCAGCCTTTTTTTATTTATTCTCTCCTTTACGGAAATAAGCTTGAATGGTCAGGGTGGTAAATTATCTGAATCAGCTAATATTAAATTTCTGTTAATTAAACTACTTCATAACTTTACCTACTGATTTTTATTAATGTCAGCTCATATTTTTCGTTGTTGCTTAACATTCTATCTCACCATTTACTAGATCAACTCTGAACTGTCAGTAAAAGGAAGTATTTCAAAGTATCCTGGTTATATCTCTTAAATCCCCCCAGTCTATTTAACTGAATCCACAATGTATTTTATGTCAATAAGTGACAGTCTTTACAACCTCACAATACAGTCAAGGATAAAAACTTTCATGGATATGAAGTAAATTGATTTGAAATATTGTTCTGTTATGGCAAGAGTGAGTTACTGGTGTTTCTCTCAAGGGTTTGCTTCTGTCTTAGGTTACTGATGTATTTTATGTTGCCTTATGCTACCAGTGTATTTTTACATTATGAACTGCCCAGTGAGTTGTTTTCTGTTATCTTCTTATTACTGATTAAAACATAGCAAGTGCTGAGTTAAATTTTTATCATGCCAGACTGTGTCAGGTAAGTGAATAGTCTCTTTGTTGGTTTTGTTGTGCTTACCACGTATTTGAACCCTGAATTGTAAGAATAGGACAAAGAAATCCCAGCCTCAAAAAATATTTACTATTGTCTGGAAAAAGTGTTATCTCAAAAATCAGAGAATCTGAGGCTGAGCAGGCGGTTCAAGTCTGTCCTTCTCAGCAGACAGAAGGGAAGTGTTGCTGTTTAGGATATTAAGGAGTAGGTGTGGAAAGATGTGTAAAAAGTTTCTGATTTGGGATTGCTGATCTCTCTAAAAAAATCTTACCTGTACATTTTTAATGCAATCATTAACACACTTCTCTTCAGCTATTGGACTGCTTTGTAAAACCATATTTTAGAAACTGATTAATCTGATAAAATCTGTTTTGTAAAACATAAGTACTCTATCTTTTACCCTATTACTTTTAACTATTATCTTTAACTCTGGAAAGATTATTACATTAATATGTGACACATCAATACAACCTGGTACTGCAAGCTGCAGCCACCGAGGTTACAGCAGGAATGGATACTGCCTTGTGGGGAAGAGGTTAGGGAGGGAGTGTATCTGTGCCAAGAGGATGCTTCCTTTGCCAGACCACCCTGCTACAGAGCTGGGTAGGAAGAGCAATTGTTCTCTCTCCCATTATAATGGCTACTGGCTATCATGTTTTGCTACTCCTTGGCATTTGTTGACAAAAGAGGAGCTCAGACTTGCTGGCTGTGTGTGGAAATCCAGCTTACTTTAATTAGGATGCATTCCCTTCAGTAGGGCATTTGTATGAGTCTGTATTTTCATTCAAGTTTTCCTGGGTAGAAAAATGGGATGCAGGCCTACCACTTGCTATCTTAGTAGCCCTTTTCCTTGTTTTTACACTGCTGGGTTTCCATCACTTCTTTTTTCCAAAGCATGATCAAAGTTTGTCCTTTTGCAGAAGGACATCAGTTGGGAGAGCAACCTATGGTGGTGATCCACGGAGTGGAAGTAGCATCAAAGTAAATGTGGTGGAAGTAATGAAAACACCTTTGATTAATCTTCACCTTGAGGCAGAGTGAGTTATATGATTACATCATCAGGAAGGATGAAAAAGAGACATTTAAGAAAGATTTAAATATCTCAAAAGCCCTTCCAAGCAGAATTTTTCCAAATTCTCTAAAGTGTACACACTTTATGAAGAAAATAAAACCCATCTCTTATAAAAGACATTAAAAAGTGAGACATCTCCCAGAATAAACCATACTGTGTCTGCCAGGCAAAAGTATGAGAAAGGAAATTGAACTCTTTTTTTGCATGACAATCACTTTGTATCATGCTGGATTGAACAGGTACAAAAAACAATGCCAAGAGTGTTTTTCTGCTGGAGTAATGTTTTCAGTCGCTGATGCTCTCACCTGATGGCTGTGAGCATGTCAGACTTCACTGCATCAGGGAGAGAGAAGGGCTTATATCCACCCTGATAAATCACATGTATATGAGAAAATCTGTTTTCTGTCTGTAAAGAGGACTACTACCACTGGCAGTTTCTGCCGCAGCTCAGTTACATGCAAATAAAGGCTTAAAAAAGTGAAAGCAGGAAGTGTTGCCAGTGTAAAATTTACATTCTGTGTCTCCTGTATCGCAGAGATGGGATGTAATCATTGACACTCGTTCCTGTGTTGGAACTCTGAATTTGTGAGTTGGGATTTGGTGTACTAAACCACTTCAGATGAGTAATAAAATTGAAATGATTTAATACTATGCACTTTTGTTGGCTGCTTTAAATAGGTAAATATTTGTCAGTAAAACTGTGCTTTTCCAGCATCTGCAGAAATGTGCTGTGACTCAAATGGCATTATTCTACCACCCACAGAATGTTTTTTCTCAGAGATCACAGATATTAAGATGATAAAAACATATTCTAGTAATAAATATGTTAGAAGAGCATTTCTATTGCAAGGATGCTAAAAGTTGAATCAAAAGAACATCTACCTTAAGCACATTTTTTTTCAAATCAGATTATCTCCTTTGTTTTTTTATGGAGGTCTAGTAAAGAAAATGGTTTATTCATGCTGGATAATATTACTTCTGAGGAATAAATATTTCTTCTCCATTTTCCTCCTGTTATCCAAGGTTTTGATCTCTTGCTGTGAACATTCATTTTATACATTTTCAATTGTAATATTAAAATGAATATTGTTATTAGTCTGTCAACATTTCATTTCATCAGCATACTCCTTAGTGAGAAGTAGCATCTTGAGTGAATTTAAGACAGTTTTAAAAGGATTTTTTCTTCCTGAAAAGTTATCTCTGGCTTTTTTTTAGGCTGATGTTGATGAAACAGATGTGGTCTGTACCTTATGCTTTGTGGCATTCACAGAATATCCTATATAAGAAAAGTAGAAGAGGAGGTAACTCTGTTACGATGAAGGGTGGCCCCCAGGAGGAATATTAGTTCCACACACATTACATGCAGTCTTTTCCTTCACAAAATACCAGGTTGGATAACAGATACTGGGAGTTTTATACAATGAAAGACTTACCAGTTTATATTTTGTAGGATGATTTAGGTGAAAATGTCTGGCTTCACTCATCAGCTAAAATCACTAACATTCTGAATCTGACCGTTTGGAGATTAAGATGTATTTTGTGACTTAATAGATAAGATGAAGTGGAAATATATGGGGTCACAGTGTGGGGTTGTAGAATATGTCACTAAAATTTCGTTAACAATCATTTAAACTGAGGTCACTGTCTTCCTATTTAGACATTTTGTAAACATCATCCTCCCTGTTGAGCCTAAATATCCCAGTTCCTTTGGAAAGTAACTATCTTGTAAAATTCCCAAGTGCTAATTCTTTAGCCAAGATTTGCTAGCTGGAGAACATTCCACCTACTGCTAAACTAACACTTTCATAAATATTTCCCTGGTACAGGGCTGATGGTTATTATACACTGATAATAATTTTGCAGTGATCATTGTCAGGAGAGATAGGGTCTGATTAACACTGGTCACCTTTGCCAGCTGGATCTTTAATCACAGACTCTGCAATAAACAGAGAAATGTAATCAATAAAATTGCAGATACTATGAAGAAATATAGGTGGGGAGTAAAAGTCTATTGATAAAATCTGGTGATTATTTCTTATCAAGACTTAAGGCTGTTATCTTCTTTACCTGTAGCACTACCAACCAGAACTGAGTGACCAATTATTAATAAACATTGCAAAGAAAAAAACCTGAATGAAATAGATCCTCTAAGCTATTTTTCTTAAAACTTACTTTTATTTACTTGATGTATCATTTTCTGTACGTGTTTCTTCTGTTTCTTACCATGGGATCATTTGGTAGACAAATGAGTTATACACAATAATTTGAAATTTGCATCATTCCTCCTTATAATTTTATTGTAACTTCGCATTTCAGGTAACCACATAACTTAAAGTCTTTCTAGAAAGTAATCAATTACTTTCTCTTAACAAAGATATTGCATATTTGTTTTGCTTTTAATTTAATAAATAATATTTGTTTTATCCCAACTGTTACAGTGCATAAACTTTAAACTAAACCACAATTTCCCAAAATTTATAGAACCATCTGACTTCCCTATGTTTTCTTAAGCCTAAAATTTCTTTTTCCTCCCTCAATTTTTTGTAAGTCTTGGAGAAAAGAAACCCCAACCCCAAACAACACCAACAAAATAAAATAAAATTCCCATGTATTAAATGTGGTAAATGAGATTTTAACTTACAGTTCTTTTGTTTCTTTTCGTAGAAGTTGCATGCAATTGTCAAGGATTTTCAGGGAAAGAAAAATGGATGCATGTCTTAAGTTTGACTTCTTTATTAGCCAAAAATGTAATAATAAATCTCTCTATGTAACAAATGCCTAACCTCAGATCATAATATAAAGTGTATGTGCAAACATGTATAGAAAACATGTTTGAAAACTCTAAACATAAAGCATCATTTTAAAAAGTAAGTTTATCACCTTTGAAACCAAGGAATGGAACCATTTCTCTTGATGATTTGGAACATATTTTCTTCATTTTTTTAATGAAATAGAACGAAAATATAATAATATGTCTATAGCTTCATAAATTCATGGTAAACTGTCATTCTTTTCTGAAAACAATTTATCATTCATAATCTAAGCTAGCAATTTGAGCATAAACATCTTAGGGATGAGCATAGTTTCTATAAAGACAGTTATAGGCATATTTGCAGTATTCAAGGCAGTATTCAATACTTTGTCATTAATTATCTTTAAAACAATATCGTTTATATTTTAATATTCAGAAACCTGACACAGTCTCTGCAGATGCAAAGCAAAATTCTTTCTCGTGTTATCTGTGCTTACTTCCACATACACTTTAAAAAATATGGAGTAAGTTGTGGTTTTCAAATTCAGATGATCTGCCACTTTTATGAGAGTGCATAAACATATTTCTAGAAGATCTGCAAAGGTATTTCAGGGATGAATTCAGGATGACAATGGAGTTAGTGAGTGAAATCTTTCTTACCCACCATAGCAGAAAATGTACACTGCATGGTATTCATCATGCTCATTTTCACTCCAGCTGTATTCATGCTGTATTTCAAAATGCCAGTGTAACTTTATTACCAACTGGCAAAAAAAAAAGAGAAGATCATGTGTTGGACAGACAGCATAAGGGGTATGGAAATGTGCTCTTCAGTTAAATATTTGCATGTGCCTTACATGTCCCTGGTGTTTTGACTTATGTTATTAAGTCTCTTGCTTAATCCCTGCATTTTTGCAAGATGTGCGTGGTTTGGTATTCAAGTGATGTTCAGACTTGTAGATTACAGATATAATGCAGTGAAGCTCTGCCCTAAGCTTCTCTGACAAGATGGTATGAAGTTTTTAAGTTGCATGCAGATTTAGTCCTTGAGTTGATGCACAGAAGGGAATTACTAGGGCTCAGACAGGACACAGAAAAACACAACTTCAGAGGCTCCTCAAAGCTCTTGGCTGCAGCCCTGGAGATTAGGGGCATGACACTTCTTCTGTACCAGAAACAGGGGGTGGACTGGTTGGGAACACTGGTTTCAAATAATCTGAAAAAGTGCACAGACTCATTAGGAAGAGGAATGTGCAAATTCTGGCAATAACAAGGAATCTTTTTGCATTTTCCTTCATTTTTGTTCTTCACATATTTTGTTCTATTGCCTGGTTAGATATCAAAGGTGCATTAGTCCATTCTATACATGTCAGTTGTTCTAGTTACTATCCATTGTTTGGCAATATGTTTTTGCCTGTTATTACTTATTTGAGTTTTCTCTGGCTATTGATCTGGAATTTTTCAGCAGCTGGAGTCATAAGACTTCGGTAAATCTAAACTGAAATCCAGACAAAAGGACTCTGCAGGTGGATGATTTATGTACACCCAAATGTGATCTACTGCACATGGCCAGACTAACTATGCAACATTTAGCATATTCATCTAAACATATGCAATTTGCATACATCTAGTAAATTACAAGCAGGGACAGTATCTTTGAGGAAATAAATTGTCATAGTTCTATTGAGATTAGAGCATTTTGATATTTTTTTCAACTCATTTCTGGAAGAGCTTTTCTTCGTTTTTCAAGCTTTGCTTGGTTTTGGTTTTTTTTTGTTTTGTTTTTTTGTTTTGTTTTGTTTTGTTTTGTTTTGTTTTGTTTTTGTTTTTTTTAACTTTGTATTTGAAAAAAAAATGTACATGATTCAGGAAAAGCATCATAAGACTATTTTGTTACTCTTCTCCGGAATTAACAAATTTACAAAAGGATCTGCACAGTGTATGTGCCAAGATACCTAGGCTCACTTAAACCGACATCAAGATACCTGTGGTTTCTAAGGAGGTCTCCAAAGGCACTCTTGAGAATTGTGAGTTTTATCAGCTCTGTATTTGGAAAATATTTATTGTGGTAGGATTTAAACTCATTTTAACTTGAAATCAAGCAGCAGGAAGCCTTTTTAGGTAGACAGAAGAACATTCTTATTAAGGAAGCGTAAGAAGGGTATGAGCTAATGCTTTTTCTTGAGTTAAGAGAGTCCAGTCACTGCATATGCACTGAAAGATAACAGGATGCAAGAAAAAAAGTCCAGAAAGAAAAAAAAATACAGAAGACTGGATTCTAGGTGTAGACATCACAGCACTGTTCTTCTGCTCAACCTCAAAAAAAGCATGCACCAGTTTCAGTCATCCCAAGCCAGATTCATTGCCCAGTTTCACAAGCTGCAAGAAAGGAGCCATTGCTGTTGTGCTCACGGTTCCTTTAGCTGAGACCTATCCTATGGAAGAATAAAGAAATATGGAGCTGGGTGCCAAGTTCTTTTTGGAAATTTTCAGAATTTTTTTTTCTTTATAGAACTTTATTTCTCACCCAAGAATTACAGTATCACTTCGAGGACTCAGAGTTATAAAATAATATATGTTACAAGGGACCTCAAAAAGCCATCTGGTCCCACCCCTCCTGAAAACAGCAATACTAAAGTATAAGAATTCCAAATTTTTCTAACAACTATTGAAAATAATATGAATAGGCTTAATGACTTTCTGCATATTTATCAATCTTCATATACAAAACTCACACTGAATTACAGATAACACAGAAAACCTCTTTTACATTTTTTTCTGTTTCTTCTTAAGGAATTGATATCTGACTTTCTGACTGCAGAGAAGCTTGTCTTCAAAGGTTTGAGGCTGAAAGTGACTCCACAGCCACAAAGTTCCAGGCTGTCTCTTCAGCATCTTCTCTTTACTAGAGAATGAAGGGTGCAACCCTGTTGTCTTCACGAAGACACAACCCTAAGACTTTGTCAAATAACTGAAGTGTATTAGTCAATATTCTGTGCCTTGTCAGGTTAAGCAAATGGTCTTTCAAAGGCTGCCTGGAGGCAACTGGCCACCTGTCATGCTGCCTTACATACCCACGGGGTCTTATGCTCCTTAGGTGCCACTGGGGAACAAACTATCCATAAGAAGTAGGAAGATTGATGGCTCCTATACAAATACTCATCCCTTTATCTGCTGGGTTACCACAATCTCTCTATGCTGTGTTTTATCTGCTTTGGAACTGATGTATTTTTAAGGGTCACAGTTTTGTACTTGCTGCAGAGGAAACTGTAGTGGGAAATCAAAGTGTCCCTCTATTTTTTTTTTCCCCTTGCTTTCTGCAAATAAACTCCTGCCCTTCCCACTCTTAGCACTTTTTTTAAATCTTAACATTAAGGCTCTGAGCTCTGGAAAAAAAAAAAAAGAAAAAGGTGGTGATATGGTTATACTAATGGTAATTTTGCTGACAGAGGTGAAAAATATCAAAGGAAGATAAGCTGCAGCATTTAGATGAACAGTTCATGTGAGGATAATAAAAATAATCTCCAGAGAAAAAGACATTCTCCTAAAACCTATGAGCCTGGAAATAAAAATAAAGCATGTGAATTGTTTAACAAATACACATTTTATAATTAAAGCCAGCTACTGTCTGAAGATTGGAGGGGGGCTGAATACAATATCTGAGTTCCACAGAAGAGTTAAAGGGAATGCTGGGAAATACAAGGCAGAGCTGAAGCAGTACAGGAAAAGCTAGTTGCCACTAAATTAACCAAAAAAGAATTGAATAAGGACAGATCAATACCCATAACTCATTTTTCTGTATCAGAATTGTAAAACAACAGAACTCCCTGAACATGAGCATTGTTAAGAGAATACAGTCCTTCTCTTTGTAATATCTGCAAAAAGTTTTCTGAAGAAAGTGGGGTAAACTTTGCGTGATTTTTATTTTTTTCCTCCCTAAGATTGGATTTATAGCTTGCGGAACAGGAACATAAGGTTATTTATCTGAACTGTGTGCAGGTAAATATAAAAGAGAGTTTCTGTGAGCTTTCCTTAGGAGAAGCGATTCTTTTATTCAATTACATACATGGGATTTAGTGTCCTGAGGACAGAAAAAAAAACCAAAACAAACCAAGACTTTTACAGATATTAATAAAACCTTCTGAGTTTTGCCATTTAAAGGTCAAACAGGCATGAGCTGTGTTGAATCAAGCTACAGAATACTTCTGGGACTTAGGAAAGTT
Organism: Rhabdornis inornatus; assembly: GCA_013397075.1. Lineage (NCBI taxonomy): Eukaryota > Metazoa > Chordata > Aves > Passeriformes > Rhabdornithidae > Rhabdornis > Rhabdornis inornatus. The sequence goes on from VWZS01010175.1 coordinate 861,551, forward strand.
TTCTGTCCATGGAATACCACTCAGTAACAAGTCAAAGGGACTTGAAAAGGAGGGATGAGAGGGAGGAACTGTGCTTTCCCATGAAGCAAAACGTACTTTTAGAAGGACATGGCTGTATTTGTCGAGCCAGTGATCTTGTAGAATATGGTAGTTCCTATGAACTGGCCTAACTGTTGGAAGTGGAAAAAAGGATAGATTTTGACAACCTCTGTAATACTTGCAGGGTGTAGTTGGCAAACTGGAGGTTTATGAGGGACTTGCAAGGTATACACATTCAGTGGAGCTGTGCACTGCTTTCTGCTGGAGCTCTGAATTCATTGAAGGCACTTTATAAACTGGTACATCTTTCCAGATCCAAAGATATAAACATTTACTTTATATTTAGGTTATCTTCTGCTCTAGGTACCTAAGACCACAACCAAATTAAGAATGTAACATTTGAATGTTGCATTGGCTCTGACCAGAGGGTAGACCTAACAGACAGTTCTTTCTTCAGCAGTGGCCCAAAGCACAACCCAATGGGAAGTACAGAAAAGGGCAAATTTCTACAGATTAACTCTCATCTTGACCATTTGGTTGCTGAAGTTATTCCTGAGCCAGAAGTCAGCTGTGTATTTAGAAATTCTTAGTTAATTTATTTTCCATTGCTTTGTCTTATCTCCCCATGGTCCCATGTAAATCTGTATTAAGCATCCACAGAAAAGAGACCATAGTGGCAATTAATTTGCATGCTAGACAATACTCTATTTTGATTATGGCATGTCATGCCTACTGCATGGCAACCAGGTGATGACATCATTCCATTTAGAGTACCAAGGAAAGTGAAATTATATTACGTGCCTGAGGTGTATCTTCCTTTAATCCTCAGGTTTCTTACCTGTCTTTACCTAAGAATGTGGCTTTTCTTCTCTCACAGCCTTTGAGAGCACTGGTGTGTACATGAAAGAATGCACCATTGCAACCTCCTCCCACCCTTCATTTGCTGATATTCCTAGAATATATTTTGGTTTAGAAAACTAAAAAACCCAAGAAGACTGACAAGGTAAGCATGCTAAGAAATAAAAGAAAATTTACTCTCTAGTAAAACTGCAGCTATTATCATAATGCATATTCCAAGTCAAGTCAAAGATGTCCCGTATTTTTGCTGAATGTGTCAGCTTGTGTGACTCGTTAGGCTCCCATTCATTATGGAAATAGACCAGTAAATTACAGCTTTTGCAAATGCAATCATTATAGCTGTAACTTACAAAATATATTAAGCCCTTTGATCTTTGTCAGAGAACATATCATATACTTTTAAACACATTGCTCGGAAATGGTAATTTAAAAACTATAAACCTTACATTCACAGCTTTAATGCATATATTATGGTGCACATTTATATCAGAAATAATGCCCATATTCTGTCTATTGCAAATTATTGCCCTAAATTTCAGCTGAACAGAAAAAAAAAACGATACTGCAAATTGATAAAATTTGAATGAAAATTGTCACCAATGGATACCTGTGGGTTTTTGTGTCACTCAGGGCTACGATCTAAATAAGGCTAAGTGTTTTTTCTAGTGATAACATATTGCAAATTGAATATTGTTAACTCTGTGATTTTGCTTCAGTAAAAAGTTCAGTAGTTCAGTATTTTATATATCCAGGTTTAGGCAGATTAAATGGCACTACCTTAAATAAATAGATAGAAAAAATATATTTTAAAACTATTACTGTGAACAACAGCCCTGGATTATTTGCTGTAATCCTCACCTGAAAGGAGCAATGGTTCTGTCCAGATATTTTGACTTGCTCATTCAGTTAATGTGCATAAACTTCTAATATTTTTTCACAAAAGGTTTCATAAAATGAACAGCTAATATTAAAAGCTGTTATTTGCCCAAAATAGCATAGCCTGCAGATTTCAAGAGCAACCACTACTGCTTATTGCTTATAATTAATATGACATCACTGATTACCACTTATAAACCTTTTTTATGGGAGCCTAAGCCTCCTATATTATGCATAACTGAGCATATGGAATCTTAGATCATTTTTTGCCTTCTGTCTCTGAAAATTTTCAGAAGAAAGAAAGCTAGTCATATTTCATTATTCTGTATATTTAGCAGGTCTGTTTTCTTGGCCAGGAATCTGAAAACCTTTTCTAAGAGGACTTACCTAGCAGCTGTGTTGACAATTCTATTTTTGAGTGCAACTTCTAGAGCAAGATGAGTTTTTCACACCTGTGCCTCTGGAGCTCACTTTTTGGAAAGAACTGGGTTTTGCATTAATTTTGCAGCAAATACAATTCAGTTCAAAGAAAAAACCCAAAGTTTTCCCCTTCTAGCACAGTCTGTGCTATGTGGAGAAAGTTTTTCTATAAAGGCTCTGGACAGAACACAAAAAGTCAGTTAAAAGGCACTTTTTGATGCTGCAATGTATGCCTTCATTGAACTGCTCTTTGGAAAGTTTTATTGGAACAAACTCATAGCTCAGTTTCAATCAAAGTGCTACTTCATTACAATGTAATTAACTATTTCTGGACTTTTAAAGAACAACATCCACCTGGAGTAGACACTGTAGACCTGAAAAAAGAAAAAGTGCCTTCATATCTGTCCTCATGGTTTTACAGTAAAATGAGCATGTTTGGGTTTCCCTTTTGGTGTGCAGAGCCTGGAGTGTGTGACTTGTTCCTCAGTATCAAGGACGCGTTCTGTACTCTAAATACTTTGGCAACCTGCGTGTGGATGGATTTCCCCCTAAAATTAAGGCAAGATCCTAGAAGCCCTCCCACCCCCAGAGCATCTGCAGTGGTGCAGGGGCTGTTGGTGTGTACAGAGGCAGCCGTCTGCCTGCAGAAATAGCTGGAACATCAGAGCCACTTCACCAACAGAAATTCTATTGGACATCTGAGAATCTTAGTGATTATTTCCTCAACCAGTAAAACATTCTTCCTAGAAATCCATTATGTGAAAGCTGCAAATCTACGGAGTGCATAGGTTTAATGGAGAGTCGAGAAGTCAGCTTCTCTTTTTTGTGAAGCTGAGTTATGGAGCATTTTGACATTTGCCAGAGCTTTATAGTCAAGTCAGGTGAAAGATGCTTTTGTCTATGCAGTCCTCTTAATACCCATGACAACAAGGAGAATTTTTTGATAACACCTGGAAATAAATCAGTGTATCTTTCAAAGTAACATCATTTATCCTGTTTCTAAAGGGAAATAACTCAAAAACATGAAAAAAGGAGCAAAAAATCATTGTACAATCTCAATCTCATGCCTATGTACTACACACTATAATGTTTAAGACCTATAATCATGTTTTTCCACCAAGATGATGGCTGCTTTCCTAATTATATAGCAATTCAATACTTTTTTTTTTCCTTATTGTTTAGAGATTCCATAAGTCCTTTACTGCACACCATGAAACTGTCTCAGTCATGTGAGGCAGAGTATTCCATCAGATGAAGGAAATAATGCTGGCTGCTGCTCCACTTTCTATTGATGTTTTTTATTATGATTGGGTGTGAATGATTAGTTTTAATTCGTTTTTATAGAAGTATTTGGAAAAAAAGGTTAAAAATCATATCTTCTACATTTTTTGCAGATCTTTAGGAAAAACCTTACAAAAATCAGTTGGTCGAACTTGAAATGAATGAGCACCTATTTGGAATAATTGAGGAAAAAAAAGCCAGCTTGTGGTAAACCTGGCCAGCAGATGCATTGCAAAATCTTCATTTTAAGCAATCATCTATGTCACCACATTGAATGAGTTTCATGAATGAGGCTCTCCAAGAGGGTAAAAGATTGATTTTCAGTCTGACTGCCAAGTATGAAAAACATTAAAAATTTATTTTTAAGTGCTATTATATCTTTTCAGAGAGATAAAAAAGACACAGAAACTTTCCCTGGTGATCAAAATATTCCATATAACTGAAAAAAAAAAGTTTCATTTTCATGCTTATGCAAATGAATTGAGCTGTTGAAAAGTGTTCCTACCCAAAATTAATGTAGGAAAAGCCAGCATTTTACCCAACAACTTAGTGGTCTAAGCTCCCTCACCAATGCACACCAACACAAAATCAAGTCCATCTCTGCCAGAGAGCACTTTAAGTTGGAAGGCACTAATCACCATGTCAAGGAGAAGGAAGGAAGGCTTTAAAATAAAGTTAGAGGTCTTGTCATGAGTTGTGAAACACACCAATTTACAGTTTTATTTACAAGGTTCAGCTGGAAAAGGATGGGTATGATGTGACCATCTCAAACAGCCTCCTAGTGTGAGTTCTGAAATAGGAGAGCTTTTAGCTCATGCCTGTGATGTGCCTGGCAGAAGGTGTTATGTTTCTAAGGGATTGCTAAAGCCACTGGCTTAGAGTGCATTCCGACCTGGGCTTTCTTTGGAGCTCTTCCACTTTGTAGAAAATTAATTACATGCATACTGAGGACACACAATGATTCTCCCATGTGATGAGTAGGAGATTTGTTGAAGCCATAGAATTACCTGTGTTTAAACGTGAGCTCCTGGGAGAGTCAGGCATTCCTTCCACATTCAGGACTACAACACAACTGGCTGTCTAGGCCACTTGCATCTGAGGCAGGATTCAAAAGTGGAACTGAGCCTGACTTTCTCATAGCAAGTATCCCATGTTATATAAAGGTTATATCATGCTGTCATTGTCTTATGTAAAAGTGCTAAATATACTAACAATGGTATGAATTCAACTGGTATTTGTAAAAAATGCAGGGGTGAACATGCTCTTTTTTTTCCTGGCAGATTTGCATTTTTCTTTTTAAAAAATTACCTAGAGGCACCCTTGAATTAATCACGGGATCTCTTTTATGATGGTTTGTGCACTTCAATACAGTTTGCTGATTTTCTTATTTGCATATTTGAATCTGTGTCAACTAACTTTTCTGTGGGTTGGAGAAATGCTGAAGAAGACCGGATTGTGGGGGAGTGTGTCATGCTCTATATGTGGTAAACTAATGCTCGGCTTTGACCACGGCATAGAAGACTGTTTGAGCAATCCAGAAGGAATGTGTAACATTTGTAACACCCTTCTGATGCTATCTTCGGGTGAACTGTGTATCTTTCATGTATCGCACACACCCTGAGATCTTGCATACGGACCTGTCAAAACTTTTCTGCACAGTAAACATACAGACCTTGTCTAACTTCTCACTAATACAGGGCACTAACATGTACTAACAGCTTGTTATTTGTAGTGGGCTGGTAAGACACTGAGCTCTCTGTTTGTAGGTTGTTGTAGAGGGCTTACTTGCATCCGGTCCTCTGGCTGAAAAGGCTGGGTGGCAGCACTTGACAGTGTGACAATACACACAAACAATGCTTTCCCCCTGTGTGCACAGGCAGTGTCAGAGCATCATCACTCGGTCGGGGGTGGGGGGGAAAGGAGAGGGAAGAAGGCGGAATGGCTATGTGGGAGAGGTAAAACAGGAAGGGAGAACACACAGCACCAGGTGGGACCAGGCTGCGTACACTGGCCCAGACCCAAAACTAACACTGCAGCTAATGTGACACCACAGCAGTATTGGCACCTAATGATTTCTGTCTAAATTTGAAAGTGTCTTGAATTATGATAGTGTCATGATACTGCTCTGTGGCTTCTCACTGATAAGTCAGTCTTCAAGTTCATGGTCTTTTATGTCTTCTGTTGAGCATTCTTCACTTCATCCTGTGTCTGACATCTCTGCACTTTGGACAAGCTATCACACTGCTCTACAGTACTCATAAAAAACACTGTAATATCTTTTAAAACGCTAAGTTTGGATTTTGCTATCAAATACTTTACAGAATATTTTTTTCTCTCCCTAACCCAAGACCAATTCACCTTGCAGGAATTTTCTTCACTTCCCCCATTCATTTTTTTGCAGATGCTCATTTGCAGAAAGGAAATTTACGGTTTTGTTCCCCTGCTCTCCTCTCCCAGGTTGGCAGGAATTATCCAGGTCAAGGACTATCTTTCTCGTTTTCTCATTCTTTGTGTGATGCACAGAAACATCTTTCCTTTTTCTCTTTCCTTTAGATGATGGAGTAATCTCATTCCAGCTTGTCAGCTCAGATATTTATGTGTTCAACAAATAATAATTAATGGGGAAAAAGTATTTAAAGTGCCCAGTCCAACCCTAGCACTACAGAGAGCAGTAATGCCCAGGAGTAGTACCTTTTTGATGTCTCGCTAGAAGGCAATTTGTAATTTTGGGTCTCGGAACAGCTGGATTTGTGGCGAGGAGGAAGTTTTCGGGGCTGAGGGTGCTTTTCCTTCCTTCTGCCAGCAAACAGCGATCCACGCCAGGATTTGCTTTCTGCTCCTGTATTCAGTATTTCGGCGATGCAATGTGTAGCACGTTTCTGTGTGTGTGCGTGTATGTGTGTGTCTGTGTGTGTGTGTGCGTGCATGTGCGGCTCTCCCTCGCTGTGTCTTGTCTCCAGGATTTCTCCCTGCCTGGCTCCGGAGGCTGCTCCAGCGCTGCGCGGAGCAGAGGTTTCCCCGGCTCCTGTAAATACAGGCACACGCATCCAGTGCACCACACGCACTCACACCACACACACACACACACAGAGGCATACAGGCACGCTCCTAGCCGCTGTCCAGTCCATCCCCACGCCGGCTGCTTTCCCCACCGCCTCCATCCAGCCTGGCAGAGGCGGCAGGCGCAGCTCCGCGGCGGATCGCGCTGACGCTGCCCCGGGACTCCGCTCGCAGCAACGCGCCCGCGGTTTCAATCTTCACAAGCTACAGACAGATTTTTTTACTCTCTTTTTTCCTCTGCCTT
>VWZS01010175.1:868765-956709 GCA_013397075.1 Rhabdornis inornatus
TTTTTTTTTTTTGCCTTTTGGCGTGGGGCTAGCGCTCTGCGCTTGGAGAAGGAGAGCCAGGAGCCGGAGGGACAAGGCTACCGCTCTCCAGCCCCCGCCGTGCGCGCATGTGTGTGTGTGCGCGCCCATCTCCCCCCCGCCTGGCAAAAGTTTGNGGGAGCGGCGGGGAGCGGGCAGGGGCCGCGGAGCGGGGCTGGAGCTGCTGCCGCCGCCGGGCTGCGCGCACGCCCCAGCGGAGCGGAGCCGGGGATCGCGGCGGTGTGCGCGGAGCGGAGCGGAGCGGCTCTGTCGGCCCGGGTGGCACCCGGGGGCTTCCCGGAGGAGCGTGTGTGTGCGTGCAGATAAAGATTAAATAATACAGAAATTGAGGGGGTGGGGGTTAAAAAAAAAAAAAGGGGGTGAGAATGATGGGGACGCAGGCAGGCTCAGCCGCGTCTCTGTTCGCTGGCTGAAACTTCTTGAGAGTTGCAGCGGGGCGGCGAGAGGCAGCGGGCAGGTCCGCAGTGGCGGCTGTCCCCGCTGCCGCCCTGTGCGGGGGAAAAAACTTTGCCCTCTGCCCGCGGGTACAGGGCGTGAAGGAGGCGGCGGAGGAGGAGGAGGGCGAGGAGGGCAGCCCTGCTCCGCTGCGCTCCGCACCACTCCGCGGCCCCGGGCGGGCGGGTCGCCCCTTGGAGGCGCCTCCGCTGCAGCACGGAGCGAGCAGAGGCACCGGCTGCCGGGGAGAGGCACCCACACGCATCACACACACCCGCCCGGCGGCCCCGGCAGCCTGTTACTTGGCTTTTCCGTCTGCTGAAGCATGCCTACAACAGGTTATATCGCAATCCGCCTACGAAGGTGTTGGGAACGGTTTTTTGTTGCAATTCTATTTCCCTACTTTTCCATACAACCTTATCAGTATTGCGTCTTTAAGACTGAATGAATAAAAATACGTTTGGGGCTGAGACTCATTTAGCAGTCAGAGAGCACCACAAAAAGAGAGCTATTATACGTGAGGGTATGAGCCGGGGCTGCTTAAATCGGACTGCTTGAGCCCTCAAAAAAGGTTTATGCTTTGCCACTGGCACTTTGCTGTTAGGTCCTGCTATTTTACAGTGGATTAGATGCTCCTCGGTTTGCTCGCTTCCTCTTAAAAGTTGGAAGCAGTAGATTTATCTTCCTCCAGGTGAAATAATGCCACAGTTATTCACTGTGCAACATTTAGCACTTTACATGAGGAATGATAAATGTGGAAAATCTCAGGACAGTGAGGCTGTACTTCACAAAGATACAGGGAAGGTTGTTCCATGTTGCACGTTCATTCCTCAGGCTCACTGATTCTCTGGTCTTTCTGTGCTTTTCCTGTAATTTATATTCAGGTTGCTCATCAGTTATATGAAATCATGAGATCTCTCCTGTGAGCCACAGGGGATCCTTTGAATATTCAGTCATGCTTTCTCTTTGCTCACTGTTACACTAGCTGTTTTCAGACAGAATGGTAGGATATCCTCTGTTTCAATAAAAAAAGAAATTCCAGTGAATTTCAGACTTCTAATAACTTTGGGTAAACACTTGTTGCTTTCAGCTCACAGACAAGTTTTATTGTTTCATGTATTTTCAGTGCAAGCTCGACATGCAACTTTTAAGTAACCCCAGCATTTACAAGTTTCTGTTGACATGTATCAATACAGAAACACTCAGAGTAATTAAATATTTAATAGTAGTTCAATCCAAAATTACTCCACAGTTTCGTAAGTAAATCCGCTTTTATGATTAAGTACATGATTTGTGAATGTTTGAGTTATTTATTCTGAGCTTCCTGTTGAAGTAGTTTGGGTTTTTTGTGGTTTATCTTCCTTTTTGCTAGTTGATGTATCAACTTTTGAGCAGTTCTCTTTGTAGCTGTTCAAGTGAGTTGTTGTAAGACTAGGATTGTTTTCTAGTGTGTTTCTCAGTTGCTGTTCTTGTACAGTGCTGCAAGGTGGGGTAATAGCTGTTCATGCAGCATGGGCTCTTGTTAACGTTAAAGCTCTGTATTTGCTAGCTGGTGCGATGTTGGAAGTGTAGTTAAAGCAATGAATGTACAGGTTTGAGAAGCGTTTTCTGGTATTTTTTTGTGTTTTTTTTCCCCACATTCTGTCTTTTTCCATTATTCTGACTTGGTTAAGGAAGCAATTGGTTAGTGTTACAGAAGTGTAGTCTGTCAAAGGCCTCATGTTTTAAGGAGTTCAAAGAACTTTATTACAGTCATATTTCTGAAAAAACAGTGTTTTCAAAGATTTTGCATCAATGTCTTGATAATATGATGATAAATAGCAATACACAGTGTGGTTTATGTGTTTTGGTTTAACAGTAGTAATGGATTTTTGTTGTCATTTGTTTAAAAGCTATTTTCTAGCTACAACTTTTGAAATAGATAAACTGAAGACCGTGTGTATGTACTGAGGCAAAGTGTGTATGTACTGATGTAAAGAGCTGTGAAGAATCTGTTTAAATTATAGAGGCTATGAACATAGAGGTATCTCTTTCTGTTGAATGGAGCTACAATGCCAGAGATGTTAGCTAACTTCTTAGCTATTTATACTGTCACTCACTTTTGCACAGAGAAGGTAGAAGTGACAGATTTAAAAAGTTGTCAGTTTTTGCTCTGTAAGGGAGAATTTTCCTACAGTATTTTGTTGCATATGAAATATGTTGAAGTTGGCAGTAATGTGACTACAGTAGTTCACTGTACTTTTACAACAATGCTAAATTGTTCTGTGTGATTGTACAGAACGTATTTGTAATCACCCTTCTGTGTCTGATGTCTTGTCTGATCACCGCATTCTGGTGCTGTGACTTCCACTGGAGTACAGCACATAAAGTTGTTTTCTGATGTAGTTTAGCAGAGTAAGCCCTCAATAAAGGAACTTTACCTGGGAATGGGGGACACAGGAAGAAAATTTGAAGCGCACTTGATATGCTACTGCGGGCTTAATTCTGTGTATCAGTCACATGCAGGGCAGGTAGCAGGAGCTTGCAGTGTGTGCTGGGTTGTCCTTGTATTGGACTCCTCTCTGAGAGCTGCTGTGGAGTATCCTGAGTGTTAAAAAGAGTTCTGCTGTGAGACTCAGGTTGCCATGACCCAGCATCCATGAGTGTTAGTGGAGTTCCTGAGGACTTGGCAAGAAATGTTTTGTTGTAGGAAAATCTGTCATTTGAAAGTCAACACACAAGAAAAAAATCATAGAACATGTCTTTTGGCAATACCTGTTTAACTCCAACCATGCCTTCAGTAACTTACATTGTCTTAGAGGAAGCCATGAAAATGAAACATCCAAGTTAAAGTTGGATTGTGCCCTTGCCTCAGAATTTTCTGAATGAAAATGAATGTCTGACTGTTTAAAGTAGTGGATGTGTCTGCTTTGTGCCTTTTCACTTCTAAGGTTAAGGGTGTGGGGGTTTTGTGTGTTGTGGTTTTGGTTAGGATTTGGTTTTTTGTTTTGTTTGGGGAGTTTTTACTATTTGCTGAAAAATTGTTTATTTAGATAAAGACTAGAACTGTTCTGGTAAAGCATCCAACAGTAAAGATGTTGAATTCTAAATGCTGTGTAAGAAGTACGTGGACTTTGTTCTCCTGCACAGATGATGGACAAGGTGAGAGTCTGACAGCACAGTCACCATAGTCAAAGTAACTGAAATGAAAGCAGGAGCAAACCCTTCATTTTGAAGGTCAGGAGCCACTTGAAATTGTGCTTTGATGAATAGGCTTTATACTGGCCTAATACAGAGGTGTTGACTGAAGTGAGCAAGCATACATAACACAGTTGCTTGTAGCTCCTAAGTGGTAATAACAACAACAACAACAATAGTAGTAATAGTAATATAATAATAATAATAATAATAATAATAATAATAATAGCAACAATAATATCTCAGTAGTCACCCATGCAATGGAGCTATTAGTCCATGTCAGATGTTCTCAAGATACTCTTTCTGAAAGTTTTGCTTTTGTATTCTAAAATGCAGTAATAGATTGACAGAATAGGGAAAATCCTCCTGACTGAGTCTATATCCAAGTACTTGTTCATTAATGCCTTCTTATACTGTTTCTCTGCTGTTCTCACTGAGAGCTGTGTGAAGAAAGGTGCCTGTAGACCAGGAGGAAGATGAGGTTTCACCGACACCTTGTGTGGTTGCCTCAGTAGTATTAAGAAAGAGATAGGCTTACTAAAATAAACACTATATTCAGTGCAAATTTTTGAGATCTGTTTTGAGCCATTAGACATTAATTCATTCCTGATCTCCATGATGGCAGTGAAGATGGTAATGGAATTTCATATAAACTTTATATTTCCTTTTTGCTTTAGCACTGTTGTAGTTGTATCCTCCACATTGTGTGTGACCTCTCTCACCTCTGTTTGCAGTTGCAAATTGCAGCATCAAGAGTTTCTCTGGTCACCTCTCCTTATGGCCTCCCTTATTTTCCAGTTGTGGGTGCATTATAATAAATTGGCATGTGCGTATACACAGGAGGAAGTGCAGTTTTCCTAAGACCTGTCTTTGCTGTCACTTCTGTACATATTTATTGGTTTATTGGTGTGTGACTGATGCTGTTAAAGGAAATACAACTTACATATGCACATCTAAAACCTAAAGGTGATGTTTGTGAGATCAGGGCCTTTGAGAAGAAATATCATGTTTTTAATGCTTATAAATAATTCAATTTTGAATGAGAATTTTAAATCTCAGCATCTGGAGTTTCCCAGTGTGACTTTTTACTAGAGTATCTTGGAAAGAGGGACTTTAAAATAGAAAAGGCAATGCTTAATAATTAATGTAATGATGAACTTCAGTGTATTGTCTCTAATCATCTCTTTTCTTTCTGTTGTCAGTCTGATTTATAATCAAAAAGCTTACCTAAAGCTATAATATTTTCTACACTTCTAAGTGCTAATGTGTTAAACTGTTCTAAAGCTGTATTAGTACTTGTTTCATCACATGCTGTTGCGAAATACTCCTGAGATTAGGTGGTGTTCAGACACCAGAGGTCAAGCACTATGTTAAAAGCTTAGGCCATTCTTTTTTATATTACTGTAATAAAGAATATATTCATTTCATTTATATTACCACTTGGCTCTCATAAAAGGTCAGTTTCAGCTGAATGTACAATTACTTGCAAATGGCAAATCTTATAACAAGCGATCAACAATAAAAGCTTTTCTGGGTAATTTGTCTTTAAAACTACTACCTGCCATTTCTTTTGAATGACTTGAGCATCTTGCAGCATCACTTGGAGATCTCTGTCTTATTCCCCATGATACGTGTAAGAAAACTGTGCATACTAATCTTCCCTTCTGCTTAGTAAAGAAAAATGCATAATTACATTAAAATTTCTAGTTGAAATAACAGGCTTGGTGCTTAAAACTCCATTATTGTATCAAAGTATCAGCACTCCCATTACTATCAAAATGAAATTACTTTTCTAGTGAACTATGACTGTATGCCCCCTTTTGTACCTGGTTAATAGGTGCTATCTCCCTCTGAAGGGAACTCACGTTCTGTGTTTTTGACTGTTCATGCTACCAGGCATAATTATTTTAGCAACTTAAATATGTGCAAAAGGATTAACACTTCTTCAGAAATTCCTAAGAACAGCAAATAAAGGTTGGTGTTTAAAGGCAAAATTGTTATTGTACTATTGAGAGAGAATACATTATAAGATGCAAAAGGAATTTAAAATGTGTTGCAGATGGCAAGAAAACATATGCTAGTAAAATTCATAGCACTTGATTCCTCTGTATGTAAAAAAGGCCTAAAACCTACTGAAACCAAGATTTGCTTTCTTCACTACTTATTGCTCTAGAGCTCCAGCACACATCCAAAAAAAGAGAAAATTTATCTTCCCTAATGAGAACATTTCTAGCTCTTGTTATAGGAAGCTGTCACAAAGACCACCAGCTCTCTCCGATGAGCTGCTTTCGGCTAACGTGCTTTTTTCCTTCCAGCAAAGTGGAACAGCAGCACTTTATTCTGTTGAGCGATTGTGAAACACAGAAGACATTTGGAGGCAGGTGCTGCCAAAGACGTGCTGGAAGAGGTTCCCTCTGACTGCACAGGTGACAGCAATTTGGGTCCTACTTTGACACCTGCCCAGCAGAGGCAGTCTCTGCAGGCAAAGTCAGGGGGTGTGGGTAGTGCTGGGAGGGCTGCTGTCCCCTCCACCCACTGTGAAACCTGAATGTGCAGGGGGAGGCTCTGCAGCACAACCCCAGCTCTGAGATGGGATGGAGACCTGCTGGCCACCCGTCCTGGTCCTGATTTTCAGGGTCGGGTACAGGAGCTGCTTTCGGTGCATCAAAAAGAAGCAGCCAGGGCTGATACTCCTAATGCAAACAGCAAATTGCTCTCCAGCTCGTCTGGCCTGTGAGGTCTGTCACCTTGTGCTTCTAATGGCCTTTTAACTGTGTCTCCAGCTGAGCAGCAGATGTAAAGGGTACCGAGCATCTCGAGCTGGTTTTTTTTTTCCTCCTGAAAGAAGCATTTCTACAGATGCTCGACAAACAGCAGAGCCTTGAACCTGCTCACTGACCTGTTGAGTTTAAAATAGCAGGGCAAATCTCCCCGAAATAAGTGAAGTGTCGCCTACTTTTAACAGACACTGTGCATTAAATAAGTTTGCTTACAGAGTTGCACATAGTATCCCTGTGGGTTTGTGCTTGTGTGTGCATGCAGAGGTAAAGTTATGGCTTTTACTGGGAGAGGCTTCAAAGTCACATTTAAGGACTGAAAGAGCTAGAGAAGTTGCACATTACCAGAATAGGTGCTTGCAAACCAGGTTGAAACTTTGTTTTATGGGCCCATCTGACCGACACATGAATGCAAACATATGCACAATACAAAACTACATAGGACTCACTTCATATATGCCAGAAAGATCGAAGGCTGAGTCAACCATGCTAATCCTACTGTTTGGGAAGTCTAATTAGTTCAAGCTTGGTGGTTGACTAGGCAATAAGTCCTATAACCTGCCCTGTAAGTCAAAAGCTAGACTTCTCTGTTTCCAGAAACAATTTCTTTGCCAGTCAGCGCAGCTCTTGATGTATTTATAATGGTAGCAACATATTTATCTGATATTTTTAGCCATGTCCCTCTGGCTCGTGTGTTGAGTTTCTAACATGCTGAAGACTGCAGGAGCGTCTTTCTGGCATTTGTATGTGTTGACCTTGGAGGGAAGTCAGTGCATGGGGTGAGGCTTTCGTACATCTCGGTATCAGATTGTGATGTGCTATAGTGGGAAGATGTATGTGGATACTGCTGTGGCTGGAGAACTGTGGAGGCGTGTGGAAGTACTCCAGACCGGGCAAAATACAATCAGTAAATGCCTCACTGTGGTTTTCATGTCAAATGTCTGTGGATAGCTTTTGAGTTATTGTTGGTATCCATTACGACCTTGGAGTTTGTTTTTGAGAGCAGTAATTAATACAGGAAACTAAAATGGCTTTTTAAAACAGGATTTATGTTTTAAGAAGTGAAGCCTAACAGTGGGGAACAGATCTTCATATGCAGTTATCCTACCTAAACTGCGACAGTGGTGACTGAGGGTCACATGGCCAAGGATGCTCTTGTCAGATCCTGTATACATTTCCTGTAAGTTCTTTTCAGTTTGGAATTCAGGTTTCCCATCTTCAGGAAATGTTTCTCTGAGATGCTGATCTGAACTAGAAAACTGATCTGATAGCAAATTCACCAAAAACGATCTTGAAGCTGCTCAAGATGGTATGTGGGAATGTGTACCCGAAGTCATGATGAGAACATGGGGCTCACAATCTGATGGTGTCCTTCAGGTAGATGTCTTACAATTCAAAAGTGTTGAAACTTCTAGAGAAAGATTGTGCATCTTTTCTCATGTGTCACTGAAACGCAGCGTGGCAGTAGTATAGTGTTCTTAGCAGTATAGTTTAGAAGGAACTATTAGCAGCTGAACATTTTTGGCTACTATCCCCACTTCTGTGCTTGGGTTTGTAACTGCATCACCATCAGCTTTACAAGCCATACTAGCAGTCATCTGTTCTCCAAAACTGATAGAGCTGAACACTTTCCTGGGATGAGGAAAAGTACTGAGAGGGCTTTATTACCTTAGGGAAACTCTTGTTACCATGACAGTGTGTGGTAGTTGATGTGGTCAGTTTAGTGGGTGTCTTCTGATTTTATGGCATGTTGAATTTGGGTGTTAGGAGGCAAATGGATGAGGTTGTTAGACCTCATATTTGTATACTTTTATGTATCGCTATTTTCCTGTTTCACATATTTTCTGTACCTGAGGGTGCCCATTCTCAACTCTTTGCACCTTTGACATTACAGTTGTGCTCTCACAGTAGCACTGAAACAGAGCAGTGGCAAAATGCTTCTTTGTATGTCCTAAGTATCCAATCGTCAGCCATCAGACTTCAGATGTCAAACAATTTCTAAATGCCTTTTAAGTTCCCTTGTTTTTAAATGAGTGTTTGTCTTTAAGAAGCTTAAACAATGCAGTGACAAATCAAAGGCAAGGGCTGATGAACAGCAGTGTCCAGTGGCTCAACCTGATCTGTTTTCTATCTTTTTTCTTAAACTGATATAGTGTTTCAGAGAGAAAGGAGCTCTAAATACAAACAGCAACTTCATCTTCTTTGGTTATGCAGAATTGATTCACAGCATAAACACAAAATATGATGTCTTGGTTTGAAAGACAGGTGTCTGCTAAGAAAGGCAGGAGCCTCTCTTTGAAAGGGAGAATGTAAACGCCCTCCCTCCAAATTTTTATAACTTTGAAATTAGGGGGCTCTCAGGCAAAGATATGGGAATAGGAATAACAGTTCTTTACTAGGAAAATTAAAATAGAAATACAGTATTACAAAGAACAAACCTAAAACACTGACAGAGTTAGAATACAATCTGACACCTCGTCAGTCAAGGTGTTGGTAGCAGTCTCATTAAATGGTGGCTGCAGTCCTCCTGGAGTGACAGATGCGGTTCAGTTGAAGCACTGATTCTATAGAAGGTGCAGTTTTCCTCTGAAGGTCTAGTGACGATGTGGAAAGATCCAGTTTTTCTCTGGAATCCAGTGGAAAAAGGCTGATTTGGTGTGCCAAATCTCAGGTTTTTATCTAGGTAGAAAAGGCTTGGCTCCTCCCCCTGGCTGGAGCATCTCCCAGTGGGATGATGTAATTTTATCAGTCATTCAGTGGGACCCAATGGGAGGATGTAATTTTATCAGTCATACAGTAGGACTCAATGGCCCATTAACAGACAATATCTTCCTGGAGGAAGGATGGGTTGTGGAAAAGATGAAGAACACTGCCCCACCTGGTTTTAACAGATGGCCCATTAGCAGGGAATATCTCCCACAGAGATAAGGATCACTGCCCCACCTGCTTTCAACAGATGGTAGAATACATACTTTTGGTCACATCCTGTATTGGAACCTAAGATATATGAATACTTAATTTTCTGATATTAGGTTTTGGCTTTACAACTTTAACATAGAAGTTAATACTGCATATGAACAATTTAGGTTCCTTGGATGAGAATAGCTATATATAATTTTATCTGTCAGCACTATCTTTGTTGTAGAGAAATATGGAATATACCTCTTGAAGGATTTCTCATTCAGGCCATTTTCCCCTTAACCAGTTAGAGTCATTGTGAGTTACAGTATTCTTATCTGGTTCAATCTTTGCATAGCATGCATGTATTTAAAACTGTTTCAAAAATGTTATGCCAAAGATGACTCACAGTAAACCCTTCCTTAATAAAACAGTTTTTATTTTGTGAAGTAGTCTATCCTTGGCTAGCAGTCCTGTAAAAAAATAAAGCAGAGAGGACAGATAATGCAAATCAAAATTGTAAAGTAAGTTATGTTGGCTCAACAGAAGTTTAGGTGGTTTTGAGCAGAAAATCAAAATCTAATTTAAAAATGGAGGTATTTAAAAGAATGGCACAGGGGATGTTTATTTATTGACCATTACTATTCTCAGAGATGGTCTTTGTGCTGACTATGGCCTGGCAATAAACACTGTTAATGGAATACCTGGAACATAACTAATATTCAGTGATTAAAGATAAACACCTGTCTTTGCTATGTAGCATGGCTGATGAAGTGGAAGGACTCTCAGAAAGGACTTCCTGAAACTGAATGCTGAAACAGTGATTAGCTTGTTCTTAAAGCTGATCTTCAGAAGTCCTGTACTGTTCTTTGAATGAGAACTCCAAAGCCTCTTTCTTCTAACTACTGAGACAGCATACTAAAAGCCGCGTGTGAATTGATTGTAGTCAGATTGGCTCTGAGGCACGTGCATGCTTCTGTTATTACTTTTTTGCGCTAAAGACCCCCCCAACTTGATTTTTGCCTATCTGTCTCCATTGAATGCAGCCGATGAAGGAATTTGATTGAGAATTAATTGCAGGGGCTTTTTTTACAAAAGTAAATAGGGCAGTAAATGATCAAAATTCAAAATTGCAATTTAATTGTGAGAAGCACTGAAGAAATGCAAGGAAGGAGCAGTCCTATCTGCAAAGAGGTTCCATTTTGCATTTATGTCAGTATTTCTTCATGAGACTTACAAAATCATGATGTCACAGTTATGTACATACTCTTTAAACATTTCTCTGTTACATAGACATCAAACATAATACAAATAAATCTGCTGCTTAATTTTTAAGTTCTCCTTCTAAAAGATGCCAGCTTCATATCCTGGTGAGATTCAACAGTAATTGATGGATCGTTTGTGGATGCATCTTTGTACCTTGTTAATTAGTAATTTAGAGTTGAGTTTGCTTCTTAAAGCACTCCAGCTGGACACAGTAAATCATTGTCTAGAGCACAGTCTATGCTTGGTACAGAAATTGGCCAAACCACAAACTCTTTCCACCTCATATACCAAAATCTGGTTGCTAGCGAATACTTAAACACATAAATACAGATCACTTCCGAAGTAAAGTTTTTTCCATATGTGATAAATGTATCTAAATTGCTCTTCTCACAGTCTGCCCAATAGACTAATTCTGTCTCTTCAACCTAGAGGAATATATGGAAGTATTAGATCCACAGTGTATGGACATAGGTACATACATTCATTAACCCCTGTACCCGAACAGCTCCTTACATTCAAAAAGTCTGCTGAGATTGTATCACAATCTGAGGTATATGTAATACTGTGGATAATGAATGGATTACCAATTTGGATTATAAGTGAGGTCCAATTGTCTTTTTAATAGTTGCATAGATTTCCTGTCATTGTTTCTTTTTTTATTCTTTGAGTATTCTAGAGTAATTTCCATTTTTCAGTGACAAGAGGGTCACTGCCATTACCTCCATGCCTAATGGGCCTCCAGCTAAGTCTGGTTTTGACCAAAGACGAAAAGCTAGAGAGTTCCTTGTCCTTTTTTCAACTGCAAGAAGTGCAAAAAGCCAACTCAAGATGAAGAAAATTCTACACTTAAGAATGGATTCATCCAGATTTTATTCTGTAATGCCAAACAAATCTGATATCAGTCCATAAACTTCAGTTGAGTTAAAGAATCATGTGTGTCACTTTGCTATGGATTTATAAATTTTAGGTTATTTTTTATAGTCCTTTCACCATCATTTTTACATTTCTTGTACAGCACAGCCACTAAACCTTTCTAAAAAGAGTAATGGCATTGGAAAATTAGGCTCATCATCGTTTTAATGGCTGTTACCTAAGTGCTCATCATTTTGTTCCCTTCTGTGGCTTGCCTGATGTTCGGAGCCGATCAACCTGTTGCATCCAGTGACTATTCTGATGAGTCATAAGAAAAGGACAGATATAGCTAAATAAAACTTCTCAAAATGGATCTTAAGGTTTCTATACCTTTATGGTAATCCAATATAGAGATACGGAAGCAAAATCTTAATTAGTTGAAATAGGCAAATATGAGACAAGACGTTTAAAATTTTCAATAAGCATTTTGGGAAGCTGATACTAGCAGCCAGCAGCCACATTTTCTGATTAATACCTATTTGTATTTTTGACATGCTCATATGAAAGGCAAATTTGTAAACATTACCAATATTTATTCCACAAATATTTCTCTCATTTTTATTTCGCCCTCCTGCGATCTGCAAGTGCTAATCACTGGAAGCCTTTGGAGCAAAGGAACTTACCAAGTTACATTAGATATAACCAGAACAAAATATTCAAACAATTTTTTGTGGAAAAAGTGTCTTGGTCGATCTAATTTTACAAGTGAGCTGCAGGCATGTCTTTCAACAGTGAGGAGTTAATTTGCAAAGGCAAGTTATAGAATATATTCTGAACATTTTCTCAGTTCCTTACAGGGAACTTCTCTCTTCTAAATCACTATTTTCCATTCTGTCCAGAACACCTCTTGTTTATGCTACACAGACAAATATATTCATCCCCATTTCAAAATAAGAAAAAATAAGAGATAATTCAGTTTTTAAAGTTACTTGTCATTGCTGAAATACTTATTGCTTCCACAAAGAGCTAGGCCACCACTCTTTTTACTGATACAGTCCCTTATTTTAGGCATATTTCTGCCTTGCAGGATAATTTTTCATACAGGTGCTTAAGGCTACAGGATACAATGCATGAGGGAAGTTAGAACAACTGAGTAATCAGCCAATGAACGTGATGTGGGAGAAAAATGCTCCTGTGATGTGTGATGTGTGATGCTTGCTGATGAATGAGACAGTTGAATCCTCCCTCCACCTTTTGAGACAACATCTTCAAGGCCCTCTTTTGGAGGGATGCATGTGATCTTTCTTTTTGAAGCAATTCCACTGTGGATAAATAGTATTGCATAATAACAAGAAATAAGAGAGGGAGAGTGGAGAGGGGCCTTGTACAATATGCATAGAGTGATAGGACAAGGGGAAATGGCTTTAAGATGAAAGAGGAAAGGTTAAGATTAGATATTAGGAAGAAATTCCTTAGTGTGAGGGTGGTGAGGCACTGAAAAAGTTGCCCAGAAGAGTTACATATGCTCCATTGCTGAAAGTGCTCATAGACAGGCTGTATGGGACTTGGAAGAGCCTGGTTTAGTGAGAAGTGTCCCTGCTCATGGCAGGGGGCTTGGAACTAGATAATTTTCAAGGTCCCTTCCAACCCAAATAATTGCATAATTCTATGATTCTGTGTTCGTTGAGACAGAGAGGAAGTTTTGTTCTGTGCCTGTTTTTTAGCACATCAGTGTTAACTATTGGAAGTGCATGATTATTGTTGAAGTTGAGTTTAGGTTGGCTGTAGTTCCAAAAATGGTTTGATCATTCCTCAAACATGTGCATGAAAAAGAAAACATTCTTGGAAGATGTTTTTATTTTCCTGTTAGTGGGAGTGGGTGGTGGTGCAGAACGGTTCCTCGTACACACCGAGAAAGGGTTTAACATTTTGTGTTCTATAAATCTGTATATTTTTTAAGAATAATAATATTTTAAGAGTAATACTGTAAAACACAAAAATATCCCATGGAGAGTCAGCAGCAACAATCTTGGTGTTATCTGCTGAAGATGAAGCTGTTCTCCTAAGGTGTTCCACTAAGGTTAAGGTACAAGAGAGAGGTCTTGAAAATCCTGTGGGTTCTGTCTGTTTCCACTACAAGTTTTATTTTCCTTATGAGCCTAGATATGAACTCGGTACTGGGAATAGTAGCAGCTTTAAAACTTTCTCCTGGGAAAATTATTTGACTTTTGAAGAACCTTAGAAGGTTGCAAAGGTATTGCTGGCCAACAGGCACAAAATAATTTGATGTAAAACTGAGCTCTAGGTTGCTGTTGGAAACCACCAAGATAATGAGTCAGTTTAGAAAAAAACAGGTTCATTATTTTTTAATTGGGCTGCTCATCAAAAATGCAAGAGGTGTTCCAAATATCATGAAGTTTAAGGAAATTAAGTTCTCATGAATTCCATATACGCAACATGATAAATCTATCAATTATACACTGCTGACCCTCACAAGTGAGTTCCTCCTCCTTTTCAAATGTCTTCTCAGGTGAAAAACAACACAAACATCAATTTAAGAAGTATATAAATATGAACTGAAATAAGTACTTAAAATGAAACTTTAACAAGACCAAAAGCATTTTGGCAAGATTATTTCAGGGAAAAGTTAAAATAAATGAGAACAGCTTTCCTTTGTGATTAACACCATTATATTCTCATTCATTTATGACATTTTATTAATTCAGGGTATTATATTCATTCAAGACTTACACAGCAATTTTCAGAGGAGCTGTGTAACAACAAAATGAGAAAAGCAATAAAAGACATAGAACTAATAATACATTTGATACAGAGAGAAAGGAGGATGCAGAGTGGGCTGAGAAAACTGGGGCATATCTACATTCAGCTTGCTGCAGAACTCTAATATAGGAAGATATAGGAACTAAAGAAGCATTTCTTGTGCAGTTACATAGACATAACTGTGACAGAGGAGGTGGATATTTGGTGGAATGCTGATGAGTGGACCTACAAGGCTTTCTGAGATTGTTTTTTTGATTTCATTTTCAGTATAAATTCTCTCCTTGTTGCCATCAATCCCAAAAATAAAACCAGGATCAAAACTCTCTTTCTAAGAATTTTGTAGTCGTTTTATAGGGGCTTAGTACTGAACTCAAAAATGACCGTGACGCTTTTATCACTTATCTGACTCTGTGTTCCTGAGTCACTAACAACTGCAGAAGTCTTGTGTGATGTCTTGCCGAAAGTTCCTCCCCTTAGTGTCTTGCTTTTCTCTCCCTTTGGTCCTTCCCTGAACATCTCCAAGGTTTTCAGCATCTCTGCAGCCTCCCTTTAGCACATCTCAAAACGCTTGATACAGTCTCAAAATGCTCATGCCCCTGCACCCATCCTGCCAGCAGTCCTTAACCTCTGTACACAATTACCCTGTTCCATGTGCACAGCATGCTGGGGGGAGAGTTTCTTTCTTTGACTTCTTTTTTTGTTTAATATCAGATTCAACAATCTCATCAAGAAAACATTCTCCTTGGGCACTCATGAGTATCTGACTCAGTGTCCTCTAGTTTTCACTGACTAGGTTACTAGAATTCTTCCACCTTTACTGTTTTCTTTGGTCCTTGAGTTAGTATTTAATTTGTGTTGCCTTTATTATAGAGAAAACCTGACAGTAAATTTCCAACAGCTTCACTCCATGTTACTTTTTTCCCAGTTGCTTGGTCTTTCTGTTTGTTTGGTTTTTTTTGGTGTATGTCCATGTCTTGGCCCTGCCCCCCCTTCTCTCCCTTCCCTTCCTGGTTTTTAAAAAGTGCTCTTAGTATTGTGCTTGTGCAGCTTCAGACTCTAGCTTTATCCACCAAAACAAGATATCATTTAGTGTGGTCTTCTTATATTTAGGATTTAGCCTCCTTTCAGTGAATTTTCTGTCAGCCTTTTAGTCAGAACTTTCTGACTAAAGCCTGTCAAAACTTTTGGATTTTAGAAGGGCCAGGGCTTCTTTCTTTGCCCAGAATTTTATTTCCTGAACTATTTATTTTGGAAGATCATTTTATTGAAAGTTAAACCATATGTAAGAAACTCCTGGGGATATGGAAAGGAGTCCAGTCAGTTCAGTCTTTGAGAGGGAACAAAGCAGTAGGGAACAAAAGCATGAGGCACACAAGTTTGCTTCTGTAGAGCTATGTAAAAATAAAGAAACACAGGTTGAGTTTAGCAATAAGACATAATAACTAAAGTAATCTTTTTAAATTTTTGCATGTGTTAATGCAGCAATTTTGCTTAAATTTGGACAGTATCAGAATCTTGTTTACAATCTCTAATTTTGCAGCCCGTCTGTAATTAGTGTTTTATTCTTATACTGTGGAAGTTATACCCAGTGGAGTTCCTTTTTAAAAAACCACTAGCTATCCATCCATATTCCTGCCACAGTGGAGGCCCCAGGAGTTTTCAGCTAACATTCTCATATACTCACAAGAACTGCAGAGGCATCCTTTGTGATCCAGCAGATGGGGCATCTCTGTGAGGGCTTCATGTAGGAGATGGCAACAGCTTCACAGTGGTCCCCTCGCTCTGCTGTGAGGTGAGTAATTAAAAAATCATGGAACACTTTGTGTTTGAAGGCACCATAAAAATCATCTAGTTCCTTTCTTGGGCTGGCACACCTTCCCCTAGACCAGGTTGCTCAGAGCCCAAACTAAACCAGCCTTGAACAGTTTGAGGGATGGGGCACTCATAGTTTTTCTGGGCAACCTGTTCCAGTGTCTCACCACACTGTTCTAGGGTCTCACCACCCTCACAATGAAGAATGTCTTCCTAACATCTAATCTAATGGTAGATTAAATTAGATATTTTGGTTTAAAGCCATCCTCCCCTTATCCTATTGCTAGATGTCCTTGTAAAAAGTCCCTCTCCAGCTCTTCTATAGGCCCCCTTTAGATACTGGAAGATTGCTATAAATTTTCCGTGAAGCCTTCTCTTCTTCAGACTGAACAACCCCAAGTCTCTCAGCCTGTCTTCAGAGGAGAGGTGCTCCAGCCTTGTGGTTATTTTCATGGCTGTCCTCTGAACATGCTCCAGCAAATCCATGTCCTTCTTATAAGTCATTACTGTAATGAGCTTCCCTGGCATCTCGAGTCCAGGTGGCTACACTCCAGGCACCAGTGCCTTGCAGCCCACCTACAGATGACATGGTGTGGTCCAGGCAGGTCACGATGCCCTACCTGACCTGACTTACATGGAGTAACAGCACCTGTTGCCTTAGGAAGTAATTTAATACTGTGTGCAATAGAAGAAGGTGTTGGATTGTTTTGGATTTGGGTGTAGGACATGACTTCAAATAAAGATGTTAGGAATGGAGGTTTATTGCATTCTTCCTTCCTCACTTTTGGAGGAGGGAGAAATATTAATAGCAAACAGCAGTACATATGTACTTTTGCTTCTCAATCATCAGCACTTTGGGAAGAATACAGGAAAAGGACAAAACAAGAAAAAAGCAGCCGCATGATAGAAGTGGCAGGATGTGCAGAAAAGCATTGCCTTTACCATTCTGCTATAGTCAGAGAAGTCAAAATCCACATCAGAATAGAGGAATGAAAAATGACAGCCTTCTAGACTGAAGCCTGACAAAAGTGCAGGGAATATAAGCTAGCTCCAAGCAAAGCAGTGCTTATCTACCATTTATCATGTTGACTCTTAAGATGAAAAGTGTGATAATGTATTTGGGGAGTGTAAAATTAATTTTTTTCATTAGCACGGCAATTTTTAATCTCATTATTTCATAATTATTCCACAAAGTTTAGAGACATTTAGCATTGCCAGTAGCTTTTTCATCTTATCGAATAGCACTGAAAAGGAACCAACATACTGAAATCCAAATACAAAATCAGTATGAAATTGCCAAAGATTTGGGGTTTTTGTTTGTTTTGTTTGGTTTTGATTTAAACAGATACACAGGCTTTGAGAAAAAGGTTTTTTTTTAATTTAAAAAATAATTTTAAAATGGTATGGTTTTGAGTAATGCATGGAATAAATTACTGCTACCTAAAAGTGTGGAACACCAGAGGTAAATACAACTTCAGTCTAAATCAGGACTGAGGAAGCACACAGTATGAGGCACCACAGGGCTAACTGATATATTTATTGCTGCTTTAATCTCCTTTACTGGCCTGCACATGGCCAACAGGCAGAAAGTTTGTTTGTTGACATTTTTTATGTTAACTGTGCTTTTAGTAGCAGTGAATAAATCCTGAATTAGGAAAGAAACACCAAAACAGTTTTTTTAACAGTGTAAATAAAATGTAATTTAACATGGTAGCATACTGTGACTATAATCTGATGTGAAAAGTATTGTATCAGAAAAATTATTCTTACATTATATTCTGGGGTTAACATTAAATAGTGGTAAGGACTCAAGGACCGAAATTGTGAAATATAAATTGTTCATGATCCTGCATGTAAATAGTGATAGTACTCCTTGCCACTGTTTTACCTGTGACTAATTTGCCTTTATAACCATGATATAAAAACCCCACATGGTCAAGACACAGCTATTTTAGTAACTCAGGTAGGCAGAACAGCCTGGAGTTTTTTCTTTGGCATTATACTGTAGAGCAATGAAGTAGTTTATTTAAAAATGAAAAACCACTTAGTCTTTACAGAAAGTTGGTAGTTACCAGTGATGCAGATTCTGGACAAAAATGAAACAAATACACTTAATGAACCATGTATTGTGATGACTGTTGCTTAAAATTTATTTCTTACACTCTAATTCATGAGCAGATACTGGTAGAGAAAGATTCACTTTGAACAGAACCAGAGCTGGATAAAAGCCAGGAAAGAGAAGTCTGTGAATTGGAGCTGAGATGGATGTTTGATAAAACCAAAGATTACTTTGTATTTTTGTATGATGCTAGGGACAAGTAAAAGGGATGGATCCAAAAAGAAAGGTACTTAAAAGCCCTTTGGCGATAGGATCAAAA
Organism: Rhabdornis inornatus; assembly: GCA_013397075.1. Classification (NCBI taxonomy): domain Eukaryota; kingdom Metazoa; phylum Chordata; class Aves; order Passeriformes; family Rhabdornithidae; genus Rhabdornis; species Rhabdornis inornatus. The sequence continues at coordinate 887,181 of VWZS01010175.1, forward strand.
GGAAAGCAAATGGGAAATAAGGAGGAGAGTGAGGGGGAAGAGATGCTCCATAACAATGTACAGCAGCCTGTGGAGGGAAGTGGAGGTGAAGGAAATGTCATGTGGTAGCTTCCCTTCAGATGTAAGTCTTTAATCTTTTTCTGCATTTTTTTTGCATATGAATTCTGTAGAATTTTATTTGTTTTCAAAATTTCATCAGGCACAAGTGCTTGTTGGAGTATTTCTCACAGTATTCCTAGTGTTTGAACTTCATAGTTGTCATTAGTTCCTTCAATAAATATTCCCTGCTGTTGCTTTGATTTTCATAATTAGTCATTCTCAATCAAGTACATTTCTCAAAGACTGAAATTGTGAAATATAAATTCTTCATGATCCCATGATGAAAAGAAAATTTTAAAGGTTTTGATTCACTATATATGTTCCAACTAAGAAAAGAACGTGACTATGTGGGAAAGGACAAAGAGCCAGGTTCCAAGATACTTCCATTTTAGGATAATTTAGGGAATTTTTTATAACTTCTTAAGGTATTAAGATACCCAAATACTTGAAAAACTTGGAATAGTTTTATGAAAGATAGAAGTCTGTATCTTATATGTGAGGTGCATATTTATATATCTATCCCTCTATCTATCTATCTATCTAGAGTTGATTAAAGCAAAGCTGTTAATTTGCTGTCATTTGTGAAACAATATTTTTTACTATTTATATGAATCAGAAGGTCTCAGTGTATGAAGTGATGTGTGATTCTAGCAAACAGAAAAGCAAGTGAGGTGTTGCTCTACTCAGAAGTGAAGGCTGTATTGCAAATATTTTTTTGCATGCAAATCCAGTAATACACTTACACAGAAATTTTGAATATGCAGACCTCCAAAAGGTTCTAGAAGGATTTTATGAAGGATTTAGATACTAAAATCTTAGAGAGCAGTTTGAGGCAGTTTCTTCTTAAAAATCTCAAAACCTCTGTAGAAAACCCATTAAAAACAGCTCCCCTGCCCGAAGCAGTAGTATTGGTTATTTTGGGGTAGAAACTTCAACTTGCTAGCCATGAGAGAGAAGTGCTGCTCTCCTGTGTATCATAACCCAAAAAGAAGTGTTTGGCATTTTGAATCTAGCTGGATTTAGGCATCTGCTTAATCAGGTTTATGAGACTGGTATTCTGGTGTATGGATGCCCTGCAATTTCCCTTGGAAACATATAGATAGATTTCTATGGTCTTCATGTTTTCTTTTTTCTTGTTATATAGTACATGACAAGAAAACAGATAATATGTGTCTTTTTTTTTCTCTTGTAGTTACTTGTAGTAAATGGAGAAGGAAAGGCTCTTAATTAAGATGTTCTACATCATTCCCTGGAAGCATTCAGGGAATATACCTGCATTAGCATTTCAGTATGAATTAGGAATGTGCTTCTGAAGTAAAGCTCCCTATTGTCTTTACTTGCTGTGCTTGGATTCACATTGTAAAGTGGTCTTGGAGAACACAAGATAGACTTTTTTGGAGGTAATCAGACAATGTGCTCCAACCATTTCCAGATAATCAAATTCCTAGTCCCAGGTCAAAATAAATCCAAGCCCTTTAATAAGTATAGTGTGGATGTCAGTTTTTCATCAGCCATGCGCTACCCTAAGGAGTTGCTTCTATTGAAATGCTCTGCTTGCTTCTGTAGGTACAAGCATGAATTTCTTCAAAGCTTTCTCCCTTTTACCTACAGGGTGAGTCTGGGTCCTCAGCAGAGGCAGTCACAATCACTCTGCTGCAGGAAGGCGCCTAAATTTGAGGCACTGAAAGCTCATACTAGCTGCCTAAAAGTAGGTGATATAAATACTGTACATTGTGTTTATATCATAAAACAGAGCAAGGCAGTGAAGGCAGCAGCTGTGCATCACTTCTTACTTCAGTCCCCTCTGGTGAGTTATTCTCCCTTGGGCAGGATGTGATGGGGATTGCACCCCATCTGTGCTAATCCAGCTCTTGACTGTTACTTTAGAGAGACATGATAATATTACAAAAAATGAAACAATAGAAAATAGGCAGAACCCTCCTTTTTTTGGGAACACATTCTTCTCCACACTTGCATTCAACTGTTTGTTATCACTAGGCTAGTGCAAAACAAACACTTTGATCTTGCACTAGGACTACTAAGTAAACCAGATAAATTGTTACTAGCATTAACTTCCATTTTCTAGCATTTTCTCTCAAAAGCTGTTTGGTAAATCTTGTTTCACTGTCAATCTAGATATTGTTTCTCCCTCCCAGAAAACACAGACCTCTCAGTTCATTCAAAGAATACTTAATGAGTACACATTTCTCAGGTCAAGGCCATAATAAATCAAGTATAGAATGTCGCAGACTTGAGTCATGTACTTTTCTATAACTTTCTGATTCTCACATCATTTGTAGCATATATTTCTACTTAAAACATCAAAAAATACTAGCTCATAGCTAAGATCAAAGAAAAAACAAAAAGACTGCATGCTAGCGTACTATTAGAAATTTAGAATTGTAACATCAAACATTAAAAATCAAGGTAATTATGATTGTTGCAGGAGCTTTGTTTGGCTCCCTTGTACCTATGACTAGAAGTATACTCATGCACAAATCCTCATGCATGATCACTTGCTGTATTTAGAGAATTAATTATTTTCTCTGTCTTATACTAGATCTTATTCAAATTCTGTTCTGAAGATAAGCTATAAATATTCTTATAGCCTCTTCTGTTACAACTGCTATATCTAGAAACTTAATTAAATCCTTTTTCATAATTTGTCCTGGGCTATTATTGTCCTTTTACACGTGAGAAAGAAATACATTTTTAACCATTCAGATACTCAGTTTGTATTGTAAAAGTGCTTAGCACTTTGGATTTTCAGAGTATCACTAACTGGCTTTAGCTGCAGTCTCCAAGCAGATCTTCTGCATAACACGCTCTATTGTGTCTGGTTTTGGACAATGGAAAGTGATTAATGTAAATGAAGAATCATTTGTGCAAGCCTGGCTGAGATCCAGGAACCTATAGGAGGAAGAATGCTACCAAGCAGTGCTCCATGGAAATGCTCTTGCCATGATACTCATGAGATTACCCTTTCTCTAGCTGCAACTCTCATCTCCATTCACTAAGCACTTTCCAAGTTTGGCAAAAAAAAAAGAAAAAAAAAAAAGGCTTTTGTCCTACAGACTGAACGCTACCCAATCTTGCTCACACTAAACCTATACCATCCACCATTGTGATGCAAATGCATGTAGAACAGTAGGTATGATTTTATTGTATGAATGTTTCCTTTCCTAACTTTCTTCATGTTCTTTAAACAAGACTCCTTAGATGCATAGAAAATTACAGTGCAAGTACCTGAATTTTGACTTTCTTATTGCCATATCAGCTTTTCATATAAAATTCACTCTGTATCTGCTTTTCTGTGGTCTTTGGTCTGCCCAAAACACATCTTGGTTCTTTTCAAAAAAAGTCCTTTATGGACCTTTTGTACTGTGATGAATTTTCCTGATATTCATATAGTAGCAGTTTAATGGAACAGTATTAAAATGGACAGGAAATATGATGGCATTCATTGAAAAATGTGAGATCAGATGCATGGTTAAGTGTTCTGTGACATTGACTGGTTGATAGGATTGGAGGATATGCTTTGAATGATTCCCAAAACTAGATACACTACGGTACTCTTGCCCTAGCAACGTTAGGAGGAACCCTAGAAGGACATTTACAGGAAAAAAAAAACAAACTGCTGGTGTAGAGTTTGATTCGCTTGAGCATCTGACTTGGATTCAGGTCCATAAATGCACAAAGAAGATGTTTTGGGATTTGACCCACAGTTCCTCTTCTTCATGAAGGCTATTCTGCTGCAAGAGTGTTTGTCACTGAGGGTCAAGAGAACAACTGATGTGAACAGAGAGTTTGCATGGGGAGTGGACTTGTCAGCAGAAAGACTAGGCAAGCCACGGTTGAAAAATGAATGTTTGGTTTATGTCTGAGCTCTTCCAGAGAGAGGAAAACCACAGTTTGTTCAGATCAAGTGGCAGCTGCTGAAGTACTGCTGTAAGTGTATTCAAGTGCCAGGTTCATATGGGACGCAGACTTATTTTAAACACTCCACAAAAATGAGAACAGTTCTTCAAAGTTGAAAGCTAAAATGTTCATTTATTTCAAATGTTTCTCTTGGAACGATTTAGTAGACCAGACTCTTGGTTTACTATTGAGTAGTTTATTATTATTTCTGTTTCCGAGGGTTGCTTTGGATATTGTACTGAAAAGTTCATAACTGCCTTGAAAATTCCAAGAGAGAGAGAAGCCTGGCTTATCTCCTTCTCCTTGCTGTTTAGTGATGTTACAGCTATGATTGAATTACATCAGATGAGCAATTGGCAAGGTTTAGGAGCCATACCATATTGTGATCCCCCTCACCTAGTACCTTTGACTTAGTACAAAACTCTCCTGTATTACTGATTACCACTTTTCCCATTTCACATATCTGCCTAAGAAGCTTTTTTCCTATTGTTTTTTCAGCCTTGTAAAGCTTTTGTTTTCAATGTTCTCAGGAACATTTTTCATTATAGTGAAGTTTGCAGCATGTAATGCAGCTTCTGCCTGTATTACCATGACCTTGCACCAGCCAACAATGTACTATCAGTAACAGGTGTCACTCATTGGCAACAGATGCTCCTCCTTCACAATTTTACCTGTCTCCACAGAAACTGATAGCTCAGATGGATTTCCCAGAAGCAGAGCTTTCATGTTGAAGGCTTAATTTCAAATTATAATTCTAAAATGTGTGTGCTGCCCACATTTAATTCCATTTGTGCCTTCCCTGCATGCTGAAAAAATTTCATCTTCTCACTTCTCCCTCTCCTGTCTTCTGACATAATTGTAGTAGCTGCTGCCCCAGTAGATTTCAAGGAGCATACTAGAGGCAAAAACACAAACAAAAAAAACAGAGCAAAACAAAATAAAAAACACCCTAATATGTTTTTCCCCTTTCGCTTCCATCCTTAATCCCTGTAATCACATACAACTGAATATAGGCAGAGACATCCTGAAAAGGCAGAACTAAATCAGAATTAGATGGTTTACTCCAAGACATGCATACAGCAGACAGTATTCCTGAAACAAAACACAAAGCTATCTGTTTTTTGTTCTTTTTATTCAAGTATTTTAACCTATTTAATCTTTTCAAAGATGAAGTTAACTCATTGTGGTCTTCTCTATGCCTTTGCTAAGTATACCATCCGATTGAAATTGTGCAGATGTTTTGCATTGTCAGGTTACATAGTAAATATTTTTCTCTTTTGGTCTTGTTTCCTGTTGCTTAATAATTCCTCAAATTATATTTTGTTTTTAACAGCTACTGGGCATGAAGAGCAGTAATCAAACAGTTTAAATTTACTATTAATACTAATAAAAGTTACAGCAGTCTATGGCTGTCTGTGCTTATGACTATCCTTTCTTGCCCTGCATATGCAGTTCTTCACAAGTAACTACTTTGAATTTAATCTGTAATTTCTTTGTCAAGTGATTGAGTATTGTAAGATGCTTATATGGCTCTCCAACGTCAGTTTTATTTACCCCTGTTCTGGTTAATTCTTTATTATCAGGCTTTCTCTTCATGTACCATTCTCATTTCTCAGATGCTAAAAAAGAAAGTTCAGTGTCATGAGACCTGAGAGAAGTCGATGGGAATCCTTCCTTCCCTGTTCTGAATCGTGACCATTTTATTCCTTAGATATTTCCTGTCTGCTAGACAGTTACCAGGCCAGAAGACACTCTTGCCTCTCCTCCATGATAGTGAGGTCTAAGGCTCATTTAAGTACATTATCTAAAGAAGGCTTTTGGAAATTCAACGGTTTTTGCAAATCAATTGCATCTTATACAAACTTTTTTTACTCTTCCAGAGAAGTAGTAACTTCTAGTAGAAGTGAGGCAGGACATATTATCATGCATTCAACAATTTTCTGTTCATTTGGTTCAGTAGGCAAACTGCTGGTGGTGTATCTGATACAGAGGTTGGGATTCCTCTTTTAGTGTTTATTAACATACATCTGCAGCCTTCCTCTGACACAGAGCTTGATTTTACTGACAAAAGCAGTTGTATTATGTGCTTTCACATGTTCTAGACTAGTTTGGAGGGCAGTCCAAGTTATAGGAGAGAGAATCAGAGGTCTCTGAAGAATTAGGAAACCACTGTTTTGTGGACTGAGCATTACCAGAGGTCTCATTCTTCATTCACAGGAAGTTATGTCAAACAGGAAGCTGAACTCATACAAATAATGATTAGGCATAAGCAGTGCAACGCTTTTTAGAAAAGTCAGAACCGTGTACTAATCACCATGAAAAATAAACAGAAACATTAGAAGACCAGTGGGAAGGACTTATTGTAGCTACATGAGTTAACACAGGAGTAGTAAGTGAAATTGCCACTCTGTCTTCCAAGCACATTCAAAGAAAAGCTTTTTTTCTTAGAATTGCCAATATTAAGTTTAGTCTTAGGGTTGCTTCATTTATTTCAAACCAGAAAAGCTAAAAACTTGGAACCATGAAGATATATATACATTCTTATAGAACCATGAAGAGCAGAGTCAGCTTTCCAGAGAAACCACTGTAAGGAGATCCATTTGTCTAGAGAAGTATGGCCACAAATATCTTTTTAGAAGCTAGAAGCATTTACCAAAAAAATATAGGATCACGTTATTAATTCAGATGAATACTTGCTGTAACTAATTTGACATTGTTTTTCAAACTAAATCCAAATAGCTTTCTTCCTTTCAGGCAAGCTTTTGTAACTATCAGTCTGAGGCAGAGGAGTCATGACTTCTATTTGGAGATCAGTGGCAGTGAATACATGGCTACCAGTACAGCAATTTGCTGTTCTGCTATTGGTCACACTAGGTAGAGTAAAATAGAAATTGTATATTATATAGAAAGTTTGTTTTGAATTTTCATACTAGAGTAAGAACTTGCTTTCCAAGCAAGATAAATCTTTCCAAGTTCATAACTGTGAAAAATTGCTCCACAGTTGATTTATGGACTGTAGTGTGGTGGAAGGTAGAAGTGTGTAACTGTGCTTACTTGGAGATTTCCTATATTCAGCAACAAAAGTCCTCAGATCAGAATATTCTAGAATTGCTGTGTAGAAATATAGAGATTTATGTTCTGAAGTATTAGAAATATTTTACTTTTTCCTCAGTTCTTTTGTTATTTAGTAACACTGAATTAACTTAGCTGTGAAAGTGGCGATACCAGACAAAATTTGAGGGAGTGAGACATGGTATCACTTGTTTGATTTTGCCCCCTTTTTGTAGGGACCAATCTCTGTCAGTCTTAAGAAGCTTGTGATTTTCTAAGAAGGGGAAATTTCATTGGTTTTCTGTGACTTAAGGTTTCCTTACTTTAACCTATTTATTAAAAAAACCCCCGCAGGTATGTGAGGCCCACTGAATAGCCCTACATCACTCTAATTCTTTTAAGCGTCTGAAATGGTGGCACTAGAAGACATATGCAACTTTCAAATGTATGGAACTTTTATATCTGCTTTCTCTGTTTCTGGGGGAATTTTATGACAATATCCAACTGTGGTGTGTTTGCTTTGTTGGAGTTTTTATTACATGGTTTGTGTGTATGGTATTTTTCCCCTGGACTTCCACCATCCATCCTTACTCAATAATGCAGTATGTTAAGCTGGGGATTTTGTTAGCTGGCATTAATGGTAATCTGCTTTCAGTGTGTTTTTATGTGGCCACATCTGAGTGCTGATAAAAAGTTACGAGTTCCACAAGATGAGGACATAAAAGATCCAAAATTCAGTCCTCTACCTCCTAGTCTTTTAATTACAATATTATCTGCATCAAGGACCCTATCATTATGTGCCATAAGACCCAGTATTTTTAAATAGTATTTCCCAAAGTAATTCTGACAAATTTGAGAGATGTAATCTTTTTACCCGGTCATCACCTACCAGGGGCTTTTAAGTACTTATGTATGTCATAAGACATAGTAAAATAGCAAAAGGGAGACCCAGCACTTGTACAACAACTATCATGGTGATATGGGCTCTAGGTGAGCCTTTCTCAGGAGTACTACACCACAAATTAGTTAAAAAGCTACCACGCCTACCAGAAATTACTGAAAAGCAATTGCTGTGCCTTGTCTGTATCCTAATACAACAGTCAGGGATGTGTCTTAGCCTAACCCAGAAAGGTTTGTCATTAAGTAGTCTAGTTAAGTTAGTTTAAAATAGTCATGGGACAAGATGCTATTTAAGCACTGTATAACGGGTGCTTTGCTTCATTACACAGTCTTCTATTTTATTTTTAAAATTATTTTCTTTTTTTTTATATAAATGCTAAATCCCAAATATATGGAGGATATTGCTAGGTGACTTAGTGACCCTAAATCTTTTCCCCTAGCACCAAGGCTGAAATTTATCCTCCTTCCTCAACATTGTGATAGTGCTCCCTCTTTCCGCCTTTGAGAGTCAGCTGAATGCTCCTTCTCTTTCCGGAGAAAATACCTCTCGTTGTTTTTTTTGTTGTTGTTGTTTGTTTGTTGTGTTTTTTTGTTTGGTTGGGTTTTTTTTGTTTTTTTTTGTTTTTATTTTTATTTTTGTTTTCTTTTTGTTTTTGTTTTGTTTTGTTTGTTTGTTTGTTTGTTTGTTTGATTGTTTTTGGGGGGGGTGTTTTTTTCTGTCAGTATTAACACTTCCCCTGCAGTCTCTCTCTCTTTTCTTGGGCTTCTTTTCTGCCCTTCAGTAAATATAACCTTGATCAGCATCCAGTCAGTTCATTTCCAAAGAGACTTCCCTCAGCTTAGTCCTCAGCAGCTTCTTTAACACCAGCTTATGAAAACAGCTCATTGTGCCTTGATCACAGGCTAAAATAATTCTAAAATAATTCTTCAGGCACTGTGGAACAGTTACCCTCATTTCCCCCATATTTCTAGCGCAAAAGAAGTCATGGAATGGGATCAGATATCCCTAGTGGGTACAATCTTCACACTCATGCACAATTTGTAGGGTCTTGGGACCACTAGAGAGCCGTTGTATAAACAGTTGTTCTGAACCAAAATATCTTAGCCCTAGTCCTAGCCAGCAGGACCACATAACTCTGTAGTTAAAACGCTCTGAACTGGTCACTGACACTTAGATTAGATATCTATAGGTTTGCATATGAATACGTACCTACATACATATATATATATCTGTGTATATCTACATATACCTATATATATAAGTGTGTATAGGATCATAGAATCGTACCTCTTCTGTGGAGGCAGGCTGACCGAATTGGGGTTGTTCAACCTAAAGAAGAGAAGGCTCTGGGAAGACCCTAAAGCAGGGTTCCATTACCTAAAGGGGGGGCACAGGAAATCTGGAAAGGGACTTCTTACAAGTGCCTGTTGTGATAGGGCAAGGGGAGTGGCTTTAAGGTGAAAATGGGTATATTTAGGTCATATATCAGGAAGAAATTCTTTACTCTGAGGGTAGCGAGACACTGGAAACCGTTGCCCAGAGAAACTGTGGATGTCCTGTTGTCACCGAAAACTGGAAAATGGACTCTCAAACCAGACTGTTAGGTTAGAAAGCTGATATTACCTTATTCAGCACTGAGGTACATGGAAATAGCTCCACCCAACATGTACACTGATTGTAAAAAGTTTTAATTATTTATATGTTTTAGCAAACAAGGGAATTAGTCTTCTCTTGAATTAGTATTCGCTGCATACAAGTTACAAGTTCTCTAGGTACTTAGTATTCTATCTTCTATTGGTTTATGATTGTCTTACTTCTCATGCTAGTTAGTTCGCTTGCTCAGTTTGTCTCTTCTTTTGAGTTGGTGGCTTTCTTGGTTCAGTGGTCTCTGGGTTGGTGGTTACAGATCCCCCCTGCCAGAATTACCATTTACCCACTTGGAGCTGATTTCAGATGAGTTTCTTCCTTATTTTGGGAGTCTTGACAAATGTCTTTGTTGCATAAATTCTCCATTCTTTGTGTCCATTGTCAGAGTTGCATCCTTCTTCCTAAATTATGTTAACCTCCTCCCCCAGGTCTCAGCTCACTGGAGCATGTTGTGTCCTAAACTTTAACTTGTTTTTGTAATACATGCACATCACTTCAAGGTTGCTTTGTTAGCTGCTATCAGTTTCATGGACTAAATCTTCCTTCCTATTGGTTAGGTCCCAGCATTTCCCCCCAGTGCTGCATGGGCTCTTTTTTTAAAGAAATACAACTTGTTCGGCAACACCATCCCTGCGAGTGTTCACGATCACACTGGATGGAGCTCTGGATAATCTAGTCTTGTGGAAGATATCTCAGTCCATGGGAGGAGGAATTGGGACTAAAAGGTCTTTAAGGTTCCTTCCAACCCAAACCATTCCTATGTTTCTGTGATATACACATCATCAAAGGATAGTGTTTTCACCTGGGATGCCTCTGGCCACAGATCAGACAATTAGGAAGGACCTCACTCATCAAGCTGAAAAATAAATGGCTAAAACCCCCTTTTTTTAAGGTGGGAAATGTATGTAAGAAACTCCTCATTCTTTCCTTCTTTCTCCTAACAAAACTTTTTTACAGAGAAATCTGCTCTGCCTCTTTCTCTGATGCTGGTCCCTTGCAGTTTTCTTAGCAGACAGGCAGAGTTCCTTGCTGATTCCCGAACCCAGCAAAGGGTTTGCTGTAGGATTGAATCTGGCTCTTTCCCAAACTTCTTTAAGGGACGCAGGTGCAGTGCTTCACTGACCGTTACTGAAAGCAAGTTAACTCTGGAGGATGGATCTTCTTTAGTAATGAAATTACCAATTTTCAAGCACATAAATTCTTTGAGAAGAAATGGTTTTTAGGTGTGGTGAACTTGTGAGCAGTAAAATACATACCTGTGATAGGGAATGTGCAGGCAGAGTGAGTACAGTGATGTGTTGTGTTCTCAGTGTAATAGTGTTTCATACACTGGACAGGAGGATGGATGATACAGCTGGTGACTGCAGAATAGTGTGAGGTTAAAAATTCAGTGAAATGTCTGAGGTCGGGTAATGGGACTGAGATCAGAAAAATTAAATCTAGTTAGACCAGTTTCTTACAAAAGGCTGGTCAGGATTTAAAATTCTTGGGGGAGTAGGGGGGTGGTGGAAGTTGTACACATCTCAGAATTTTATTAGCTTGCTTTAAATCTTCTATCATACACTAGCTCAGCTTTTAAGTATGCTATCTATTTCTGTGCAATGTGCTGGAGAGATTTTCCTCCCTATTGACAGGAAACTGTCGGAAAATGTTTCTTCTTTCTTTCCTGTTTTTTGTTGTGGTGATTCTTAAAATATCCCATTCTAAAAAAACATATTTTTTATTCCCTGGACGCCCTTGAAATAGTCCATTGTGGGGCTGGATTCCTTTAAGTGTTTCAGTATGTGGGTACCATGTACTTTCATCAAGAATTTCTTCTTGTTTTTCAGGTCACCCAGGCAGTGTTTCTGTTTTAAGAACCAAGTAGAATGTCTTTAAAATATAAATTTGCAGAAACAGGACCTAAATACAGAATGATACATTAATTATGTACAGAACTAAGACTATGCTTAATAAGAGCAATCTTCCTTGCCTGTTACAGCCTCTGTGAAGATTTCCTTGCTCTTGCTTTTTGTCTATACAGATTCTCCTATGAATTTAAGCTTACCTGCAGACCCTTTATAGTTTGCTTACATGGAAGAAATTGTCTCCAAGTAAAAGCTACTGCTTTCCTCCTCTGCTATCCTAAGCTAGAGTGTTCCATCTGTTTACTCACTGAGGAAGAGGTGAAAGGATTACTTTACTTTCTTCCTAAGATTCTTGGAGTAATGCTTAGTGGCTGCTTACTTCAGAGTTTTGAACCCAGCAGTGCCTGATGCAGACATGTGTGCTTAATTCATAACAGAACCATTGCTAAGACAATTTATAAGGATTTTCCTGGGATCAGTGGAATTTATTAATATGCCTCTCATTCACAGAAAAGTGAATTTTGTCCCTTTTCTTTTGTATTAAAAATATGATGACTCAAGAGAGGTTTTAAGCATTGGCACAACACGTGGTTTTGAGGTTTCTTTAGGTCTTTAAGATTATACAGCTTTTATGCACCTTAGAAAACAAAATGTTTAAGCAAGTACAAAATATCAGACTGGAAAAATACAAAAAAAATAATGTAACAACAAAACCAAGAAAGTCTGAAGGTGTAAAAATTTGTGAAATGTATATAAATGTAGAAAAAATTAGTCTTGATTAACTATCAGGGATTTAGGTGTTGTACTTTTCCACATTTTGTTTCTGAATATTGATAAATTATTTTATCAATTGGGAACCCTCACCTTCAGCCACGGTTTTGCTTCTATATATATCTTGGGAGTTGTTCAGTAAATTAGATCACAAAAGTTCATCCATTTTTGTCTGGCAACTCTTCAAAACCAGCAAGTCCACAATCACAAGAATACACGAGGAAGACCCTTATCACTGAATCCATCAAGTTTGTGCATGTCATAATAAGCCACTTGGGAAACCCACCTTGCATCCCCTCCGCATTTATTTAGGTTAGGCAGATGCTGGTACCATTCAGCTGATTGCAGTAGATGAAGAATTGCACAACTGTTGTAAAGGTTTTGATTTCAGCCAGTGGGTCCTTAAATGGCAATGTCAATGGACAAGCAATAGTAAAACAAGGCAAAAAAAGCAAGCTTCTTTCTCCACCAACAAAAACTATTTAGGCACACAGATTTCTCACAAAATTGAAGTAATGATCTAATGGCAGTTTTTGCAACAAGACAGGGGTAAAACATACCCTAGGTCTACCTTTAGATCCCTTTCAAAACTGCTAGAGAATATATGTAATTTCAACAGCGTTTTCTGCAATTGCTCTCTGTGAGTAGACTGTACTGCTTTTATATGGGAAAAAACTCTGTCTCTTCATATACATGTGTAGTTCCCCCAAAAAAGCAATGTCTCTATATAAAGGAATTTCTTGAAAAGGTTTTCAGGTGCTGAGAGGCTTTGAAAGAAATGGTTGATGAACCATTACTGATGACCTAAAAGCTGTGCTTTCAGGATGGAGTTTTCAAAAGCTCTTACAGGGGACCTCCATAAAACTTGTGGGAACAAAAGTAATTCTCTTTTGAGAATCTGCCCTAAACATGTGAGCTTTCCAGGTGCAATGGAAGAATGTGATTGGGCTGTCTTTTGCCCAAGAAAAGCCTGTGTGATCACTACTGACATGCCCTTACTCTGTCGTGGGACATTTTTGCATTCTGCAAGCATTGCAGAAATGGAAGTTGCCAAAGCATCCAAGGACTGCCATAAAATTAAAAATTAGCAATTGAAACCATGTGGAATCAACTCAGTTTTCAGTTGTCTGCTTATGTCTAACAAGCAAAGCATGTTAATCCTTCATGAAAATGAATTTCTAATGTAATTGCTTTAATTAAATGGTAATAGATCACTAGCCATATAGAACAAAACCACTGCTATATTAGACATTCAGGGGCATACAGACATTTAAAAGAGCCCTGGGCAAAATTTGAAATTGTGGTCTTTTCTACATTTGTATTTATTATTAGCATCATCGCACAAAGCTCACTGTGCCTCCTCAAAATATTGCAAACTGTCATTCCTTCTTCCTGAGTATCATCTCTCGGGCAGCCCCGGGCTGTTTTTATGATTTTTTTTTCTGGTTTGGTGGTTTCTGTTTGTTTTTGTTTCCTCATTTGTGTTTTTTTAAAAATTTTATTATTTAAATTTCTCAGTATCCTTTTTCTAACTTGAAATGTGGTCTTTGCTCTAGAGGCAGTGGAGTTCATGGTGGAATGGGCACTTTAGGTTGGATTTAATAACATCTGTGAGGACAGTGTGAGGTCCATTTATAAATTATAGCAGCTTGAGAATCTTTGTGTATGATAGCTTGGGAAATACAGCAGATGTATTGCCCAAGTTCAAGAGCACTTGATTAAAATACTATCAAGAGAAACATACTTACTAGAGTGCAGTAACTCTTGAGTCAGTGCTTAAATTCCGTTTTCCTGACTGCTAGATCCAACTGTTGCCTCTCATTTTCTATACCCATCATAAAAGCTGCATGAATGTATTACTGTTTCTCCCAGCCTGATAAAAGCTGGAGCCTTGGTCAGTGACACTACGTTTCATCAAGTTCTAGATAATAAATGTATCACACAATTAAAGAAGCAATCAGTACCTGTTACATTGATTTTATAGTGGTGGTATCTTCCATTGCTACACTATGCTTTCTACTTATTTTTTAATTCATCCTCATACTACCAGAAGTATTTTATCTTCTGCATTATATACTTTGTTTAAAATACTATATTAATAAGTATTTAAATATTTTATAAACATACAACTTGTCTAGTTAATATTGTTCTTGCTCTTTCTGCTAGTTGACATAGATTATTTGCTCTTTCTAGACTGGAGAACACTCTGACTCTGAGGATTACACACATGGGCTCCAGTGCTCAAAGGGATTCACAAAGTGCAGAGGAGGTTCCGGGGATCTCAGTAAACCTGTTGTTTAATCATGGGATGCTGGCTGTGGACATCAGCACCCATCTTTCTCTTATCCTTCCTTTTTAAGTGAGGTCAAATTGAGTATGCAGCAAGTTAACCACACTATCCTGCAGGCCTCAGTGTCTGTAAAAACCCTGCCTGCAGATCTCTCTTTCAAGTGCCACTGTCATTGCAGTGTCACTGCTTTTATTCCCAACAAATATATATTTTATTCAAAGCCTTCTGTACTTTTAATGACTGCTAATTTTGTCCCTTTTATAGTGTTGTTATGTCATCTATTTCTTTGGATGGCTTTTTTAAGGAGGCTGGAAATAAAGTCGCCTTTGCCATCATGAGAAGAATTTTAAAAACACAAGAAATCAAAACACCCACAAATAAAAGGAAGATTTGGCTAGCATAGAAATTTTGTTAGCAGCTCTTTATCTTGTACTTGAGAAAGTATAGGCTGCAAGGGTGACAACTGAGTGCAAGACAGCAGAGCTGCTGGGGGACAAACACGGAGTCGAGGGCTTTAAACCTGCCTTTAGGGTCTGTCTAGTTCCTTCTGTTAATCACTAAACACATTTCATAAACAGTTATGGCAGAAGGATCTGGGGCATACTTCTCTCTCACACAGCTGCTCTACCCTCAAAGCTACAGAATCCTGCTCTTTTTTCTTTCTCCTCTTGACTAAGGAAAGGGGAGGGGGCTCTTTCCCAGCCAGAATAATGTACAACTCATTTGCGAGGACACTTTCCAAGGAAATTAGATGTTGCTGATAAAGCTTCAGCTCTCCCACCTCAAAGAAGAAGTGAATCCATTAGACAAGTGTATTTAGGAGACCTGAAAACATCAGATGGATTTTTACAAGTGCTGCCTGAAGGAAAAGAGTGATCCCAAGCACATTATTAAGAAAAAGATTATTTCTTCATCTTAGGAAAGTTGCTTTTATGTCTCTTTAGAGATCTAGAGAGAGATAGCACTTAAGATATATATGGGTCCCCTTTGCTAATTGCTGGCTACTTTTGGGCTACTACAGCACAGTCCTCTGAGGTCAATTGGATCCTCCATCAGCCTGGATTGACTATCTACTTCTATCATAATACAGTGTACAGTGTAAGGAGCTGTGTGTCCCATACCTAATTTCTCTCTCAGGTCACATAGCCTGACGCTTTGCATAACCTGCAGAGTAGTAGGAGACAAGGGCTTGAATTGCAGTAGCCAAAGAAAGGAGCTGAACTGTTATGTCTGAAAATATCCTGAGTATATCCTTGAATCAGAGTATATCCACTGAATAAAGATTCTGATTTTTTTTTTTTAATGCTATCCTGGCTGAGATGTATATCCATCCACAGCAAACTTAAGTCTTATTGATGATTGGGATGGTCTTAGTTATTCTTTATGGATTACACTAAGAGAGTCTGTTCTTGTATAATGCCTGCAGACTACGAATTGAAAATAGGCTCAGCTACATTCAGCTACTGAAAAAAAAAGTGGAACCAGCACTTCGTGTTACATTTTAAAAGTGTTGGTTAACACTGTATTTCAGACATGCTTGATCATGATCTAGTGTGTCATAAAAATATCTAATGAATTCAGTTTTTCATGGAAGGCAGGCAGGAGATTATTAACTTGATTTTTACATTTCATTTTAGCTAAATGCTGGCTTCTCAGCATTCCCAAACCTGGAAAATATCTGTGGGTGTATTAAAGGGACACTTTAGGCACCCAGGAACTTTTGAATAGTAAAAGTAGATTGCTTGAGTAAACTTTTATCTGAGTTCAGGTTTTCTGGATTGCTTTCTTGACTAAAGGCAACTCTGGTTTTTTACTGAGGCTAATTTAAGTGCTTGATATCCGTCTTCACTTTTTTTAGTTTTTTTTCATTTGGAGTGACATAAATTAACCTCAGAGCATGCCTACAAATGAGTGAATTAATACCTAAACTATGCTGCTAATGGTGTTGCATTTACTGCTGAACTAGGAAGGAGAATTAGGTACCTTAGTGTCTAGCTGTCTGTGATCTGGCAGCAAGCTTAATTGGACAGCAGCAGCTCCTTGAATTAACAAGTCCTGCTGGCAGGACGCACCTGATTCCCAGCATGAGCAGAGGGGAGGCAAGGGAAAAGAGATCTGAACAAAAAAAAAGTTGCTGCAAAAATGAGTGAAAATGAAGGTCATTTTTTCCCACTCTTTAATTTTGTTCCCCTTGATAATTATTTGGTAGTGATCAAACATTAACTATATTTCAGGAACTGCTAGCTGAGAAATACTTTTTAGATTTTGAAAATTTTTGGCAGAAAGCTCAGAAAATGTATTTTTCTTGTGAAATCTTGGAACAGAACAGTCTTATTTATAGTAAACACTGACAGACGATTGGATATATAATGAACAATTATGCTGCTATGTGTAACAAATAACTTTTCATACCACTTTCTCTAGCCAATGCATGGATTTTGACAGTGAATCAGTGAGTATTTGGTGGTGTTTTTTGAAGTATTTTTGACAGAGGCAAGGATAAATTATGGCATAGATAATTATGCTAGACCATCTCAAACTAATCAATCAAGTGCTGTAAAAATGGTTTTGGTGGGGGAGTCCCAGTTCTTTAACCATTATGTGTTTCATTGGCTGTGGAATATAGGGAATGAAAATGATTTTCAGCTTTATGTCATTTTTATCTGCATGAAAAAGCTGAATCATTCAATATGTTAGTTAGTTGCAGCTAAACATGATGATCATAATCTCCTTCCTGTATCTGTGTTTGTCTCTGTGTGTATGTGTAGAACTTCTGAATCTGGTAAAATTCTAAATGTATTCATATGTAGGACATAACCTTAAAAGCTGCCCATCCTTATATTATAGTAACTGATAAACTCTCTGTTCCACTTATTTACTCTTTTGCTACAGTATGGATTTTGTATGCTTTTGGTTTTCATTTAAACTGTTCCTTCTTTTTGCTTAATTTTTCCTCCTCATCAGCCTGGTATCTTGGCTGTCTAGTTAAAAGAGAAAAGGCCTAAAAAAAACCAAAATTGAATAGGACCAGTATTCTTGTGGATTTATGTCCCTTGGTTAATAATTGAATTATAGAGGTCTTCTTTTATCTCTGAATATGCCTATATTCTGGTGATGGTATGCTGGCTGCCACACTTGACAGCAGAAATGGGCTGATAAGATTGTTAGCACCCTGCATGTTAATACAAGGATCCTGGTCTCTCTTCTCTCCAGCAGCTGCCGCTTTCAAAATTTATAAGAGTGTAACTATCTTTGAGATTTCTATCTCCTCAGTCACATTGAGTTGAAAGGAGGCTACTTAGTTCAGAAATTACAAGGAGAGGACACATAGACTGTGTTATATTGTTGCTCAGTCTTGTTTCCATAGGAAACCAGGCTAAAAACAGCCTGGAAAAAATCAGCTTTATCTTTTTCTAAAAAAAAAATCCCCTCCCAATTTGAATGCTGTAGATCATAAGATAGTTGAGGATACTCAGAAGAAATTACTTTAAGGTAAATTACTTTTAATATATGCCTAATGGCACATCACCTTCTGTTAGAAAGAAGCTTTTCACCTGACCAGGCGTAGGTAGGAGTAATCCAGCAATGGAGAGCCTTTTCTGCCCAAATCTTTCCATGCTGTCTCCCATGGATGAAGGTTGACATCTTGTTACATGCATCTATGAGGAGGAAAAGTAGATGAAGGAAGGGAGGACTACAGAAAGGTAAAACATTGTTTCTTCCCTACCTGCTGTTGAAGATACAGGTAAGTCTTTTCTGTCTGCACTCTACCTCTGTTCAAAGCTCCATTTCTCTACAGGCGTGCAGGGAACATTATTAAACTAATTGGAAGTATGTGATGAAAGAAATCGAAGGTACGGCCTTCCAGTTTTATACTGCAGCAAGAAGCAACCTGGGTTGTAGAATTTAATATGATACATATGTCAAAATGAAAGAAAGAATATTTGCATAATCATAAAAGACCTATCAAAACCCAGCATCCCATAGAGCTGCACGATTTGGGAAACAGGAACTTCTAAGAACAGTTTCACCTCAAAATAATAATACATACAAAACAATGTTGAATTGTTTAATAGCATGACTCTAGACAACTCCCATCACATTTTCAGGAAAAAAAATCCCACTGTTTTAATGGTAAAAATGAAACTGAATTAAAAAGCAGTAAAAGTCTATTTGCCAAGCACAATAAAAATAATTCAATAAATTAGAATAGCTTAATTTGAACACGGCAAAATTTGAAGATTTTTAGCTTGGCAGGCTTGTTGGAAACTCATCTAAGTGCTAATTTGTTCTGTATTTTTTTTTGGGCAAAACATCTTTTTTCTGATCTGTTAGTGAATTATTGAGTCTTTGGGGTAAGTATTGGTCACTCAGGCCTCACAAAAATAACATACATTTTATGTCCAGTACATGTAACAGTCAAGCTGTACACAGACCAGCTTACTACCCACAAATGCATGCAAACTAAAGGTTTCGTAAACTGAAAGCATCCCTATATTTTTAGAAATTCAAATAATGTTTGTTAATGTAGTAATACATTCAGAAGTATAAACATCTGAAAATGACCTGGTACCTGTAAGTGCAAACTCTCTTAAATTGAATGCAGCCACAGATAATCCACCTAATTTCTATTGGATGGGCTGAGTGCAGTTGGTTGTTTAAGGGTTAAGCATGAAGCCTTGAGTGAGTTGCAGTTACCTCAGCTCCTTCTGTAGGAGTGGAGAGAAAGGGACAACTCCAGAGTGTGGGTCATCCTGTGATAAAGTGTGCAACTGGCATGAATGTGGGGATAAGTAGAAAAGAGAGATAATCTCATTCTGAATATAAGGAGTATTTTAAAAATTTGTCACTGATCTTAAAGCATAGTTTTCACCTTCAGAGCTGGACTTCAGACACATGGTGAATTTTGTTGTGACATTTGCAGCATGTCGCATACAAACACATTAAGATATATTTATGCAGTGGCATAGAAACTGTGTTAGGTAAGGGTCTTTTTTCTACAGCATTTTGCAAGTGGACCAAGGTTATGACAAAATGCAGATAGGATATATCTTTCTCTCCAGTTTGCTCAGAGGTAGTTTGATTGGCTTATTGAGTTCTAAATAGCCTTTTTCACTATTATTATTTAATCAAACTTAGTACTAGCAAATATATTCAATAGCAGTTTTACCATCTGAGGAGCAGAATCTGATTGCTGATTCCCACAGTAATGTATCCAAGAGATGATGTTATGACAGCCACCATTTTTATTTCATTGATTGAGGACAGTAATGAGGTCAAAATCATACATCTAAAACTGGTTCATTTAAGTCTCTAATGAGTTGTGTGATATGAAAGCTTTTTCCATGTCTTACAGTATAGACACTGTGCAGTAGGAAAAATGCAGATAAGCAAAACATCTGAAAGAAGTACATCACTTTTAAAGTCTACGGAAGTAGTTATGTTTGGAATTTTTTAACTGTTCTAGTAAATCTGTGGTTGATCAAGGACTCGCAGTGCAGTAACATGAGGCTGCAATGCTACGCTGGCTTGCAGCCAGGAACAAAAATTATTTGCCATCGTCACCCACAGAAGGTAGATGCACTGAGGCATGTGTTTATGGAGTTTGTTGGTGCCCACTGGTTACACTCTGTATGGTCAGGGGTCCACTGTTTGGAAACTTGGGAGATGCTGATCAGAAAGAAATGCTGTTTAGATTACAGTCTAATTTAAGATGTGATTAAAGAGGTACAAAATTCTCCTAGGAGGACAACTGAGGGCAGGAGGCTTCCAGTACCAGAGAACAAAGCCATGAAAAGTAACACTGTGCAGAAGTGTCACATGCATGTTTTTATTCATTTACTTATCTGTGTGCAACCTTGTCTATGAAATAAACAGTACTTTAAAAGCCATCTGAAGCCTCCGTCTCTCCGTCAGGCTCTTACATGTGCCATTTTTACTTATTTTTCAAACTTTACTGTAAGATTACAGGCCCTTACTTGTTTGTATCTGTTAAGAGGCAAGTGTGTTCATCTACCAAATCAACATGTATGTCATTTTTCAGGTACATCACTCAGCTCTTACGGGATTGCACTCCCTTGGTGTGCAGTTTCTAATGGGCTGGCATGCCAGTTATTGATACTGAACTGAAATACATAAGCTTTAGTATATTGCAGTAGAACAGCAGATGTGTGTTACTGTCCTAAGAGCTTGTCTTGAAACAACCCTTCCCTTGGTTTGGTATCTTGCTTCTTGAATTTATGGGGTGTAAAACAGTCTGTGAAATTAATCACAGCTAAAAGAATTGCAGTTCAGCTGTATTGTGTAAGCTAAAACTTGCATTTATTCATGCAATATAACAGCTACCCAGGAAGTCTAGTCCAACATACTGATGGGCTCATTCAAGTGTTCCAAATCTCATGAAGAATAAGACCAGAAATTAGTTTTATTTAGTTGATGGTATTTTATCTTAAAAGTAAAAAGATACTGAAAGATCATTATCTTTCCAGTCTTAATAGTTATTATAAGAATAATTTTAAAAAATCCCAAAATAAGACCAGAAATTAGTTTTATTTAGTTGATGGTATTTTATCTTAAAAGTAAAAAGATACTGAAAGATCATTATCTTTCCAGTCTTAATAGTTATTATAAGAATAATTTTAAAAAATCCCAAAATAAGACCAGAAATTAGTTTTATTTAGTTGATGGTATTTTATCTTAAAAGTAAAAAGATACTGAAAGATCATTATCTTTCCAGTCTTAATAGTTATTATAAGAATAATTTTAAAAAATCCCAAACCAAAGCAAAATCAACCACCAAACCCACAGGCTTGAAATTTCTCGAAGTAGTAACACTGTCAATGTCACATCTGTCCCTATTTGTCTATAAAATTGTTTCATATGTTTTTAACCACAGTTTTTTATTCTTTATTCTCTTCCCTTCCTGTCACTATTTTTCCCTGTCTTCTAAGGACATCTCAATCTCCTTATCCTAACTTTTTTTTTCTATCAGTTCAAGTTGACATTTTTCTTTTTCTCAATAACTCTTTTACGCTTTTTTAAAAAAATGTTTCAGGTAGATATTCTTGACACATGTTGTTTTCCTCTCAAATGCCAGTAGAAGTGTGGACAACAAATTAAAACCCATTTAAATTCATGTTGATAAATGAAGGTCAACAACTGTTTCTCTCACCTATTTTCTTTGGATGATAGACTGTAATGCAGAATATATTAACTGTTTCAGCACTGGGTTTCAAAACAATTGCATTATGTTCCCATCCTGAAACTTGCTTTTTGCATTTAAAAAAAAATCCCACTGAATCAATGCCATGTTGACTGTATTTAAATCTTTGAAGAGGTCTTCTGAAAGGGGAGAGGAGTCTTGCAGTGACAGACTGTCTTGCAGTGTAGAGCCAGGCTGTCACTGCTGTTTGTGTTATACATGCCTCAGTGATTTTTGTGGGACACAAGGCAGAAATCTGGAAAGATTTCTGTCTTTAGGCTGCATACCAGCCATGATTACAGGACCATTCTGTTTATTTCAGCCTCTTCCAGTGCTTTCTGTGTCCAAGTTACCAGCCTGACCTGCCACAGAGGCTGAGCAGAAGTCATCCCCTCTCCTCAGCACAGCCTAGATACAGGGCAAAAGAAAAAGAAGCAGCCAGTACCATTGAGACAGAAAGCTGCAAGACCAGAAAAAGCCTTGCATTTTTGTGGTGACATGCTTTCCCCATCGCCAATTTTTCTTTTTGAAAGCTCGTTAATATTTTAAGTTCATTTGCATCTTTATCCTTAGCTCTCCACGCCTGGAAGAGGAGAGGGAAAATTATGACCATTTTGAGCCAAGCTCTCTCCAGGCCTGAGGAGAGGTCCAGGATGACTATGGATGAAGATAGATGTGTTGGGTATGGATGTAGATAGCCTGAATGTTCCCAGGTATGGGGGATCCACCACTTCTTCTGGGTAACCTCTTTGAGTCTTCACCACCTCATCATCAGATTGTTTTTTTTTTTCTATCTAGTCTGAATCAACTCTCTTTTAATATTAATTTAAAACCTTTGTTCCTTGTTGTATTGTTACAGGTCCTACTAGTGTCCTGATTAACCACAGTGGCTCTGAACGAGGGCACATTCAGGCACTGAGGGACTTCTTGGAGCATCTAGTTGTCAAATCCATTTCCACAGTGTGTGTCAGGAGAGAAATCTTCCAGAAGAGTTTGTGTTCTGTTCAGAGGCAGTAGTTTTTTTTCCTAGGAACCACAAAAAGCAGCTTTGTTGACACATTTTAGTTTGCTGCTGCTCCAGAGTGTGAAGTGACAAGTTATCTGATGAGACTGGAGAAGAAATTCCTAAAGCTATTGCATAGAAAATCTTTCCTGCCTTTTCTGATCTGATTTCAGTCTGGAGTGGAATATCTGAAAAATTGTTGCATACTTAAACAATAGACCTCCACCAAGTATTAGTTCAAAGAATTTTGTTGAAAATTTATTGCCAAAATTTCAAATTCCTGAAAATAAGGAATACCATAGAAAATTTCGAGCCATACAGAGGCTGAAACTTTCCATCTGCATTAAATAGCTCCATGAATTTGCTTTTAGCAGTGTCTCTAGAAATAATGAGAAATAGCACAGAAGATCAATGACAGTGCCATTATCATAGTACTGATTATAATTGGATATGCACTAGAATAGCTTCACATTTTGATAAGATGTTCAGATTAGGACTATTATAGGTTTAGAGTTTTTGAATTTTAAAAAAGTTTACCACGGTAGTTAGTTGCTTTCTGTGACATATTTGTCATAGGTTTACCAAGATTTAACAGAGAAGTGAAACAAAGAAATGTTCTTCCTTTATGCAGACTGCTGTTATTTCATTTTCCATTTATATACTTATAAAAGTGTCAGAGCAGTACACCAATAAAAAACCCTTTTGTATCTTACATGTTAAAGACATTTGTAAAATTACCGCATGCCAAATCACTCTTCGTAACAATATCTACCAGTTGCAACAAGATTATTACAAGGCTTCTGTTAATGATTAGTCCACTTTGCAGCTCCTTTGAACTTGCTTTTAACATGTGGGTAGGCACATATAAATTGGTATTAGTAAAATCTTTCTTGGTTTCTAATTGCTGGAGAAAGACAAAGTAAGAGAGATGGGTGGCTCTAATATTGCACAGTTTGTATTTGATAGTCGCATGTCCTCCAGCACTGATCTGGGACATAATTTTTTAATGTATTCAGCATAATACAGGGTAGATTTTTTTTTAATAAACATGGAAATGCTTTTCTCAGATGTTTCCTCGCAGAATTTTAATTTAGTTGTTAGTAATTCCCTGAATCCTTTAGAAACCAGTATTTTTTAGCTACCATTAATCTGTACCACTGTCTTCAAACTTCTGTTTTCCAAGGGGAGTTCATAAACCCAGCAGAAAGTTTTAAAAGACTTATTGGAAAACTAGTACTAAACAATACAATAATTTCTACCTATCTCCATCAAAGTGATACTTCATATGAGAAAGTAAAATAAACTGGTAATTCTTTAGTGAGAATACACTATTTTTCTCATGCAAACCCACTTTTAAATGGAAATACAGTCTTTCAAAGCATTTTTGTTAATATTTTGTTGCTTTTCACAGAAATACAGGGAATGCATGAGGGACAAAGAGAATTTTAGACATTTAGACATAGAATTTGTTAAAATGCTGTATTACTAGGTCTTACCTCCTGAAAAAGCATGGCCAGTACCTACCACAGTAGAAAGATTTTGCAGTCCCTTCTGTAAATATATTTCCAAAATAATGAGCACATTTTGCCCACTTACATTTTGCTTATCCTTCATGCTTACCCCATTGTCATGGTTTAGGAATGACACTCCAAGACACAACCTGCTCTTGCTCCTCTCTCACCTTTGTGTGTGAGACAAAAAGCAGGGATTATGGGTTGAGAAATTGCTTTTATCTCAACCCATAATCCCTGCTTTTTGTCTCACACACAAAGGTGAGAGAGGAGCAGGTTGTGTCTTGGAGTAATATTATTCCTATTACTCCTCCTGAAAAGGAGCAGTAATAGGAACGATATTATAACAAAAGTATACAAGGAGAGGGTGATTTACATGCAAAAAATGCTCACCAAGCCCAGGACAATGAAAAATGGTGGTGGACAGGCCCTACATGATCGATTGCAAGCCATGCAACTTCTTCTTGGGAGTGGGAGAGTCCCTTTCTCGTGCCCGTGGCACAAGATGCTGTTAGATAACACAGTGACTTGGCCCTGCCCACAGGGCTCCAGGCTCCACCCCATCACACCCCCTTACCCTGGGCTGAAATGAAGACGTCCATTCAACTCATGTGGCTATCAGGCAAAAGTATTCCAAACGGGCTGCATTATGAAGAGTACAGACTCTTCGATTTGATTTCTGGTCCAGGTACTCCTAAGGTACACCTAGCTTTTGTTCGGCTGCTTACTTTTTCTTCTTTTCTTCCTTTTGCTTCATGATCATGTTGCCATTTCCTGATCTTCTGGGATGGATTTAATAATAAGTCACCTAAAAGGTGAGCATCCTCTCTAGAACAGTAGTTGAAGTGGAGAGTAAAAGATGGACATCTAGCATGTGTGATTCATCCCACCTCAGATTTCAGTTTTAGTTCAGTATGAATCATGAGCTAAAGATACTCTCCACTAAATGCAGAGAAATCCTTCATGACTGGCTGAGGCTAGACATCTTTTAGATGTCTGAACTGGATCAGTTATATGTAATGGTCTGTGATCACTTGAACACAAAGACTTTTTCTTGCTTCTCTTGGCCACAAAGAGAGCTCTCTTGTGCAAGGCAATAAATATATTTGTTTAAAGTATTCTGCCAAGCAAAAAAGTTACGCATGAGCCAGAGCATCATTGCCTTTATTCTTGCATCTCTATTCCCTCTTCACAAGGCCATGCAGCACCAGCAATGCTGGAATTAAGTGTGAGTCTACTGAAAACATGATTACTGTCAGATTTTGAAATAGCACACCACTCTTCTAATAAAATAATTTTTTCTGTATATAGAGTTTCCCTCCAAGATTAGTTTTGGGATTATGTGGTGGATTTAACCTAACATGACAGCCTGCAAAGGGATACATGGGAAGAAAGAATACTGCTATCATTCTGAATAACTGAATTTAATACAAAGAATCTGCATCTAGAACTATCTGATGGTTTTCACAGTTTTCAAAATTTTCAGTCTTAATGATGCTTCATGTTGCAAAAACATTCATGAGTTTTCCCTAAAGCTTTATATATTATTACCAACCTAAAATATACTCTTTTAACTTAAATAATTGTTAGACCGTGTAAAACAAAGTTTTAACATTGGCAAATATTGAATAAGTTACTGATTTTTTTTTTAACTCTTGGAGAGCTTGTCTTTATTGTCTTTATGAGCCTGGCAGCTTGTTTAAACACTGCCAGATGATTGACTAACGTCCCAATTAAAATCAGCACTTGATAGTTAAATGCTGATAGTAAATTGATCACCAGTTATGATGTGAAACAACCTTTCAGGTTCTATACATAGAACAGTCTTCTTTGCACTTGATAGTGACATTATACAGTATTGCTGTTTTAGGATTTGCTATATTAGAAGCAAGAATTTTTGTCTCAATATTCAAGCATTTATTAGATATAGGAATAATTTCCTGTAGAAATATAATATTGCAGATAAAAATTGTAGGTACTTTAGGATTTGAATAGAGAATATAATTCTTTTGCGCAATATTATGTCTAGGTTATCTAAAAGTTGTACACATACAAATGAGTACATCTTAAATATCAGTTAGCCTTAGAGAAGCTAATGATAAGGTAACTTTAGAAACCAGGACTTACAAGAATAAACTTATTTCTTACATAGCGACCAAAAATAAGTCCTATCTATCTTGCAGTAAAAAGAAATAATCATCTGCTGTTGTTTTCCTTTAATCTGGAAAATTCCCACATTAAGATAGTCTGTGATCTATACTATTCTAATTTTCCACTAGTTTGCAAATACTTGAAGACAAGCACATAGTTAAAAAGTCTGTAGCTATGTTTCTTGAATCTTTTGTGCCCAGATGACGGCAGGGAATCAAGACACCAAAGCTTTGTGACTCTTCTCTGTCAAGAAAGCTGTGAGAAATCATGATGTCTCTGTAACCATAGTCATCTGCACTTGTGAAGTAAAATATACAACCTTAGACTGGGGGCACTCAACCTTTCTAATTAGGCAGACAATGCTTGTTTTAGGGCTCTAGTGACTTCTGTCAAGAAGCACCCATTAGGTGAACAACAGTAGAAACTAAGACAGAAGAAGGCTAAAGAGCTGGAGATGTTCTGATGGCTATAGAATATGGTAAATTTTTCATTATTCAGGTGTTTGCTTAAACACCTTTCGGGTAAGTGGTTTCAGTTTTAGCTTTTAAGTTTGACACCTGAGTAAAGTATTTTTTTCTGACTTTCCATCACTTCGAAGGTGCCAGCATCTGCTGCCAGGCATTTTTCTATGGTGTCTTGTGCTGTTCACTCATAGAATATCCTGAGTTGGAAGGGACCCACAAGAATCATCAAAGTCCAACTCCTGGCCTTGCACAAGACCACCCACAAATAAACAGTGAAAACACTCATGCAAACCTTAGTCTTTTTATTATATGTTAAATGTGTTGGCATGAGATATAGTGTGAGCATTTTGAGGCCAATGGGAACTCTACCCTCTGGGCTTTCCTGGCAGTGCTGATCTCATGGTTATAATTTCTTCTCTACTATTGTTATAGGGTCATCTGGAATAAAGGCAATGTGAGCATTGCTGTCGTGATTGTAAGGAGAGCAATGTACACTGTGTACAAATACTCTGTTCCCAGTCATCAGTCATCAGCTTGTCTTTCGTAGTGCTGGGGAGTATTGTTTTGGTCGGTGGATAATTGGTATTCATAGGAGGTGATCAAAAACTGTTCTGCAGTTTCTGTATGAGAAATTATTTTTTTAAGTTTTACACAAGTTTAAATTTTTTCTGTTGTAACTGACCTTTGCTATGTACAATTAAAAAGCTGTGCCTGTACCAGGGTATATTGTTTAAAATTTATTTTGAAAGTCCAAATTCCTTTTATGCTTAGAAAAGAGAACTGGTATGTTGTATGTACTAGTTATCTTTTCTATTTTTATAATTTTCATTTTAGATCATGTCCATAACATATATTATTCCATATTGCTATTTCATGGAAATATGAGAGTACTTTTACTTGGATTAGTCAGCTACTCAGTCATCACTCATAATTACGCACAGTAAAATAACTTCATGCATTTGCCTCTGCTTTTTTTTTTTTTTAATTCATTTGAGCCCTAGGATGAAGCTGGAGCCTCCGTTAAAATATGCTGCATGTCTTTTTAGGAAGAAGAATATTTAAGTTCTGTTTAGGTTTTTTGTTTTGTTTTGTTTTGTTTTTTGTTTTTTGTTTTGTTTTTTGTTTTGTTTTTTTTTTAAGAGAAAAAAGTGTAAATATAGCCATGCAGATAGAACCACATTTTTTTTTCCTTAAAAAAGCTGAAGTGGTACATATTTTGGGTAATCCAGAGTGTCTGTCCAAATGACTGAGAGTATTCTCAAGAGACCTGTTGGAAACAGTGTGAAAACCTAACAAAGATGAATACTGTATTGATACAGAAAAGTATAGAAACAACCCTATGAGGGAAGGCTCTGGACACTGACATTGGTGAAACTGCAGAGTGCTTGTTTGTGCTTTGCTCCAAGTTGATGAGCAGGCTAATTACTGGTAAGTGTGATATGAGACTGAGAGATGTGGAGAAATATAAAATAATAGAGATCATTCAGCAGTACTTTTGTGGAAGTACATTACATCACTCTAAAATCTTCTGAAAGCAGTAAAGGAGCACGCAGACAATTTTTTGCGTTATTAGTAATGAACAAAGAGGAGTGTTGTATCACCTGCAGGCAGGCCCATGGACCTCACTACAAGATCTTCCAGAGCAAAGTAAGTGAGTGGTGTAAATTAAGCACATGTGCTTAATTTACAGATGCGCTTTAAAAAAAGCAGATATGTCTTTCACTACCCTGGGCAGAGATAAATTGTTACAGGACTGTCATTGTATTGAGGTTTACATCAGCAATTCCATCAGAGAGGAATGCAGGAGTAGAATACAAATAGTTTAGCTGTCTTCATGAAAAAAGTATTTGGAAATAGGTTTTGTTTCAATTTTTGCACTTACTTCTAGTAATGCAATTGCCATAATTTGGGATGATAAAATACGTGTAAAAGTTGGTGTAGATAAGAGTACAAGGAGTGTTCTCTTCTGTCTTCATAGGGTAGTTTACTGGCCATCTATGGTTTTGGATTAAAGTGAGGTTCAAATATAGCAGGCATTTTTGGTCATATAGTCAAAAAAAATGGCTTTGGCGTAGCTGAAGAAGAGATGGATGAGGGAGGTCACAGGTCCTGTAGTACAGAGGTCTATATGTGGAGCTCTTCTACCCTTCTTGTACTTGCATATGGGTGTCATGGAGAATGTTGCTGAGATGCCTTCTTCAATTCATGGCAGAGAAGCTTTTCAAAACAAATCCTGGCAAACCTGAGGCCACAAATATTGTGTTTCTCAATGTTACGCCCTATGTTATTGTCAAAGGTTGGACCTGAAGATCTAGGAGAGCTTTCCCAACCTTAATAATTCTATAATTATATGATTCTGTGATTAGGTCTGTGGTGGCTTAAAAAAACAAATGGTAATTAAACTCCAAATAAGCCAATCCCCTTCCCCTCTCTCTGGTGAGAGAGGGACAAAGGGAGACACTATGGATTGAGATAAACATTTACTGAAAATAAACAGCAATGGGATGAGAAACACACAGTATCAGCAACAATATTAATAACAAAAGCATACAAAAGAGAAGGTGCTTTACACAAAAAAGGTGTTTTCCACCTCGACTTAGTTCTGTGTGACCACCAAGACAAAGACAAGGTGGTGGATACTCTTCATGGCTCATGTTCCCTGTCCCTGAGCCTGAGACAATGAAAAACAATTATGAACAAACCTCCTAAAAGCCAATATGTCCGTGCTGCACCACCCACTCCTGGACTACTGGGCTCGGCTGTGGTTGGCAGTATTTGTCTTGGCTCCTCTCCACTCACCGTGGGCTTGGGCTTGTCTCCACTGCTCTCTGTTCCCCACGGCTGTTTCCCACACTGATACCCCACTGCTCCCCTGGCCTCAGCTGGGTTTGCCATTTAGAGCTGTGTTTGTGTCCTGGTTTGAAAGGCAGCTGTCTGCTAGGGAAAGCAGGGCCTTCCCTTGACATGGAGAATCCCTCCATCTGAATCAATATAATTTTGAATTTAAGGGGCTGTCAGCAAAGATATGGGGATAGGAATAACAGTTCTTTACTAATATATATAAAAAGGCAAACAAAAACAACGACTATGAAATTGACAACAAACAGAACAGGAACCCGGTAACAGTTCTTTTGGCTGTGGACACCTTTCCCCTGTGGTGCAGTTACCATCCCAGTTGGCAATGAGTGCTGGCAGATTCCCAGTGGGCAGAGGCAGATGTGACGATCCCACGTGGCTGCAGGAGTGCTGGGGGTGATGGTGGCTGTGTCCCAGATGTGAAGGGATGGAGGAGAGGCTTTGCTCACGAACCCTGGGGCAGTGTCAGTCTTAATGCTCCAACAGGATGCTTGGAAATAGCAAGATGAAGCGGGAGGGTGTCCTAGCTGATCAGCAGTGCGGGGTCCAACAACAGAAGAGGTAGTTCCTGGCGTTGGGATGACGGTGCTAGCAGTGGCCTTCCTCCTCCGACGCCAAGAGCGAGTGAGCGCCAGTAACTGCCCCCCACCCTCCTTTACCTGCTCCTGACTTTGCAGTGTTTGCTCCCCCACTCCCCTGAGAGAAACTCCCAAAAAACCGGGGACGTTCCCCTCTCTGTTCCTCTTCCTGAGGGAAGGGAAAGGACTCGGGAGAAAATGGAATAATACAGCGCCGCTTCCAGAGTGTGCTCACCTTTTCTTCCCCCTAAGCTATGCCCCAGGGGTGAGTGGGTGGTTTGGAACAGAAATATAGCCACAGTCACACGGTTCTAGGCTGTGCCCCTTCTCGGCACCTGCAAGCAAAACTAGGACAGGTCATATATCATACCTGATCTGGGATTAATCTTGGCAAACTCAATGACTGTTCTTGTATTTCCAGCACTCATCCGTACTGTTAGCTGTATTAACCTTTATTCAGAAGTACTATTCTTTCCTCATATGTTTGTTCCTCAAGAACAGTATCTATCAGGAAAAAAAATTCTCTTCCTTAAAGCATCCTTTGCACTTCAAATTATTTTCTTGAAATACATTACAAGATTTGTAAAATCTTTAATTGCAACATTAATTATTTCATGGTTTCTTCTTTCTGATCTATTCTTTTTACATTTTTTGTGTTTTCTTAGATTGTAGTTTTTTGCAATGAAATAATATAAATCGAAGTTATAAATCAGAATGTCCTAATCATGAAATTGTACTAAAATTTTATTGCAAATGAGGCATAGTGGAAGAAAGACAATGTTTTTATCTATTAAGGAAAAGACTGTTGATCTGTTGGCACCAAAGGCCAGTGTTTTCTTAAATGCTGCTTTGCTTCATATGTGTACGTTTATAGTAATAAATAAATAAATACATTCACTTTTGATAATGTAAGAGGGAGAAGCCAAGGTAAAATTTTAAATTGTAAATTGATTATTTTATGGTATACTATCATGAATTTAGTTTCAACAAATTACTATGAATGCTTTTACATAGGCATAGCATAATTCCTAAAATGAACTCTAGTGATATGCTGGTCTAGATTTTGCTGGATTTTTTTTTTTTCATAAATACTTCTATTTATAGAAATTGTATTAGTACATTTCTGTATTTTCATTTACATTTGATTTACTGCATTTACTCAAACTGAGTAGGTACTTTAAACATGTAATTAAACAGAATCCTCTGCTGTGTGCAATTTAAGCAAAAAAAATTGAACTATTTCCAATCTTCTTTGGTAAATGTATGCAAGTATTATTTTTCAGAGCATAAATTGCAACCCTGAAAAAATACTTTTAAAAAATATTTCAAAGCTGATATTATGTAGATGTTATTGCTTTAAATGTTGTTATCTCTGAAAGGTGAACAAGTAAAATGCAGCAAATCTAGTTTCAAAGCTGGTGCCTTTTATTTACATGTTGGAGTGTATAGAACAGGAGCCTCTCTGAGCTCCTCAGAGAGAGATCAGAATGCAAAAATAGAGTTAAAACCTTTAGATAAATTAATGTATATTAAGCCACTCAGACATAAAAGTGTAAGCTTTAGTTTTAGTAAATAAAAATATTATTAAGTTACATAAATATGAAGTAGAAGCATAAGTTTAAGTAAATAAAAATATGCTTTAAGTGCCTTAAAAAACAAAAGCCTTAAAATCTAGTGTAAAGAGCAAGCTTCAATAAGAGTTCAAAAACTTAGCTCTAGACATAATGAAAACATAGTAAGAATATTGCTTACATTCTTCAAATAGAACAAACAGAACTATCTGCATAAATAAATAAAGCTATATGCACAGGTTATGTAAAAGAATAACACTACTTTCGTACTAAAGAACTACAATTCTAATAGGTTTAAAAGACATGCTTCAAGTTCGTGTTTTTCGCTCATTATGTAATTAACAAATAAAAATCTGGATACTGGGGAGAGCTCTCTTTCCCTCTCTCCTCACCGCTATCATCACTGCCCGAAAAAAATAAAAGCTGCTGCTGCAACTTCTGCCTTTTCTCACGACTTGATACCAAAGAGCTGCTTCTGCTTCTAATCAGGACTCTATCCTAAAAACTTTAGCACAGGCTTTAATGCTTAGGACTCTCTGAGACTGATGTACTCCTGCAATAGACAACTTTACAGCAACCAACTGCTCTTGCCTCTTTGTACATCTAAATCCATAACAATCTCAACATTTATAATTTTGTGATATTTTGTGTTCAATTATATGAAACCCAGACTTTTCTTGGAGATTCTACTGATTTTCCAGGAATTTAGATTACATTCTATAAGAACCAATTACTCTGAAAGTATTGACCCATTGCGCTGACCCATCTCTTGCTGACCCTTCTGCTTATTTTTACCTTAGACTCAATTTGACCTGAACAACACGAAACAGATTTTATAACACGATTAAGAGGAAATTATACTGGCAGAGAGGGAGGATTGTATTACCTGAAGTGATAGCAGGGTAAATAAATACACTGCTGATTTCTCCCGTTAGATTTCACAGCTTCATGATTTGTGTCTTATGGCTTCAAAGAAGAAAAAGAAAAAAAGGCACAAAAAATTCCCCCTAGCAAGACCAAAAGTTCAGTTCCATTACTTTCATTGTGTAGTACAATAACAGTAGTTGTTAGTTGCAGTTAATGCTCCTAGGCAGCAAACACTGATCTGCCAACATCTCTGTTGGTTTGATGTAAGGCTAAGAGCACAGCTGCTACTTCCAGTAACTGGAGGGAAGCTAAAATTCATAATTTCAGTTTCTATGAACTATACAGAAGGAATTTACCCTCTCAAATCCCCCTTGTTTTGTTTGGTTGTATAAAAATAAAATAAACACTGATTTTTTTTAATTGCTTAGAGTTGTTGCAGGTTTTCCTTTTTCCCCAGCTGCAATGAAACGCAGTTGTTGAAATGGACATTTGACTTGTGCATGGGATTTCAAGCCATCATGCTTAGTAATATGGTGCACCAAAATGCAAGACCATGATGATGTCTTGATGGCTGGTCCCTGAAATTGACATGGCTTTGGCTTATAGAAGACAGTGATGCCCACTAGAGGGCTCACAGTGTGTGAAGACACCCAGCTTTCCTATCAGCCAACAGCTTTCCTGTACTTCCCTGCAGGATCCGACTGAGCTGGAAAGAGCCTGCTAGCATCTGGGATATAGGCATAGTGAGTTCAAGTAGAGAGCTCTCAAATTGTTTTAAGGAGTGCTATCGACCACAAATCCCCAGTACCTTGGTGTGTGTACCAAGCCTCTGTAGTAGCCTTGAACATTCTGCATGCACTGATGCATATGGCATTTCCCCTTGCCAGGAGCAGTTCAGTTTTCTGCTCTGCCTCCTAGCACATGATTGAAAATTCAGTAAAGACTTTATGCAGAAATCTGAGTGTGAACCAGAGGTCCAGGCTTCTTGTATAGAAAGCACACTTTTAGGCAAACCAGTCAGTATGGCTGGGAGCACTAACTGGGCCACAGTAAAGTTAACACACTGAATATGATTCAGCTGGCTGCAGTGGTCCCATTTGAGATGCCCTGACGGTTTACAGATGCTGGTTTAGCAGGTTACCTGTGTCCTACCTGCATCAGCTGCATTGGAGTGATTTGGATTGTTATAAAACCTTAGAAAAAAAACTCCAGAGGAGGCAGCTAAAGCAATTGCCTTTGGTCAGCTTAGTAACTCCAAGGGTTGGGTAAAAAATTTCTTGGCATTATGACTAGTATCCATCTCAGTAGGCATACAGTTTTAAAGTAAAGCTAAAGCAATTTATGATAATTTATTTCTACCCCTTTACTGCTGTCCACCAAGAATAAATTATGCCCAAGCTCAATTTATATTTGGTATAATTCAGTCTTTGTTTATTATCAAAGCAAAAAATTGCTGCCGGTACAGTGAAAGGACTGGAGCTCCTTATCCCAACTATGCTGGGCTGCCTTCCCCACAACCAGGATGAAGATAAGCAGTTCTTTGGAGAAGACTTCCTATTTCATTCAGGATGTCTATATGCTCAACAGGTGCAGTGGGCTCATCAGGACTGACAATACTTTAATACCTTTGTATTGTATATCAGCAGAGTTTGGCCCTCTGCTACAAAAGAGCATCTTTTGCAGCCAGAAAAGCCCTACATATCCTTTGAATAACAATATTTTGAAGCCAGTATTACCAGAATAATTCCAAATCCCTCTGCTTCTATCTGAAAACTGAAATATGAGTGTTTGGAAAATCTATAGATGTTGATAAGTATCTAAACCTTGATATCAAAGTAAGACACAAAGAGCCATGGTTATGATAGTTAGTTTGTTCCTATTTATACTAGTGATACTATTTTCATTTTTAATGCTTTTTCTTTACAAGTGTGTGCTGTGTACTTAGAAGAGAACAAAACTTATCTTAAATATCGTCCAAAAAATTCCACTTGAAGAAAAGGATTTCTGAGCCCTGAAAAAGCATTTGGAAGCACATGAATGAAGAACTAGAATAAAATCAGGATAATCCTCTGTCCTTTATTATGCAGCAGGTCAGATTAGAGGATCACTGAGATCTTTGTGGCTTTATAATCTATGATTAACATATTAATTTTTAACTGCATGCTTTGGATCAGTTCTTTGCAACAATGCATATAAGTGTGTCTTTATTTGGAGCAGGTGGAGCCAAAGCAAGGGGTTAAAATTAGGCAGATGTTGAAGTGCTTTGCAGACTGGAACTTGACTCCTGACGCCCCGAACTCAGTATTTCAGAATGTTTGCACTGAAATGTATTTTTTTGAGTGGTGGTCTTCTTGCCTTTCACTTTATTTAGAAAAATAAAAAGAAGTAGAAGTATTAAGGTTCTAGTATTTTTTGTTTATTTGAAGAAACAATTTTATGAATTAAAAAATATATTAAATAAGTTTTGTTTAGGTGGAATAATTTTTTCCCCTAGGTTTTTTAAAACATTTTTTACATTTTCATAGGATTGTAGAATAATGGAATATAGGTTGGAAGGAACTTCACAGGTCATCTGGTCCAACCCGTCTTGGCAAAAGCACCATCTAGACCAGATGGCCCAGCACCCTGTTCAGGTGAATCTTGGAAGTACCTGATGTTGGGGAATCCCCCATTTCCCTGGGGAAATTATTCCAGTGTCTGATTGTTCTGAGTGTAAAACTGTTGGGCAGCTTTGCCAGGGCCCGTCAATTTGTGGGGGACAAGCTGCTACAGCAGTTCACAAATGAACTTCTCCTTCACAACGATGGGTCTGTGTTTGTGTCATCCTGGATTTTTGGTCCCAACAGAGAAGGTAAAGACAGAAGTGAAGAAAGTGTTGAGAACCTCTGCCTTTTCAGCATTCTTGGTGATTAATTCACCTCTCTTGTTTAACAGCAGGTCAATATTTTCCTTCCCTTTCCTGAATTTTCAGAAAAAAAATAGATATATCACCTGTAGAAATATTCTAAAAGTTCAGTTTTTCATGTAGAGAAACACTAAGAGAATGTAAATGATGGAAAATAATATTGTCAACCCGAAGTCTGTATTTCAGGATCTAAATTAAATCTATGAACAGTAATAGTCCAACTACATAAGAGATCTTTGTGTTTCTAATAATCTGTTAGTTTTAAAAGTAGTAAACCTCAGGATGTTACCTTTCTATCATTCTTAGTTAATTTATTAAAAGGTAACCTTTAACTGAAACATTCTGACCCCTGAAAAATATACCTTTGACAGTTGTAATGTGTAACTTTTAAATACATCCCTGGAGGTATTAAAGGACATGTAGATGTGGCACTTAGGGTAGTTTAGTGATATACTTGGCAGTACTGTGTTAACATTTGGATTCAGTGATCTTAAAGGTCTTTTCCAACCTAAATGATTCTAAGACTGTATTCTCCAGATGTGTGTTTGGGTTATTGCTCCCATTACAATGTGCCTGGGCCAGTTAAATTCATAGCAGTGTGGTGCACCTTGAAATGTGTCAAGAAGATAAATAATAAATATGTAGGCCAATAGTAAAAAGGACCTACATCTTCCAGTAGGAAAGATTCATCTCTCCATCTTTCATCCCTGCTCCCGTTGCTTCTGTAGTTTATGTCTCTCAGAATGTTTCTATTACAAGTAGAGTTATAAATGTAATTCATAGACAGTGATATGATCAACAAATTGCTTTGCATTCGCTAAGTTTCTGTCAAGATTTCTGGCACTGATTTGTTATTCATACACCCAGTACTTCCACATAACTTTTTTGTGTGCTGTTGTTATCTGTCTTGAAGAATCTCAGATGAGCTTGGTTTACTGAGTTCTCAGTGATTTTTCAGCTGTCATTCTAGCCACTGCCAGTATTTTCAGTTACCCAGATTCTATGAGTAGGATAGCTGCATCTATTCTGGTGAAATGCACACTTACTGACAAACTTTGTCATTTCTGCCATCACAGAATTCTCTCACAGTTTTGTTTCATTTCCATTGGTCTCCTTTCCTGCCCTGTCTCATCTTTCTACCAGTTCTCACTCTACTTTATCCTTCCTGTCTGAACTTCCACTTGCCACAGTTTT
Organism: Rhabdornis inornatus; assembly: GCA_013397075.1. Lineage (NCBI taxonomy): Eukaryota > Metazoa > Chordata > Aves > Passeriformes > Rhabdornithidae > Rhabdornis > Rhabdornis inornatus. The sequence goes on from VWZS01010175.1 coordinate 924,006, forward strand.
TCCTAAAACTTCATTTTCCTGCTTGCTTGTTAGATGGTTTTGCATCTGTGTACCATTTTGCTCTCTGCAAAGCTAGCTCTAACTGTTGACCAAAAACCTGTTGACTAAAAACTAAACCACCAGATAATGAGCAAGAGAATGAACAGAATTTATCTAAAAATGTAGGTGATTTCAATGGCTGGCTGATTTGTAAAACCACCCTGTGAGTGTCTTAATTGATTATGATAATGAATAATTTTCTCTTTGTGTGAACAAATTCTGGGTTTTGAGCTGGTGAGCTGTATGGTTTTCAACAGAGGTGCTATTTAGGACTGTGCACAGAGAGCAGTGGAAAAAAACCCCAAAACATAGAAGCAGCAAGGGAGTCTTTCCTGCATGCCTCTACCTTTATCAAAATAGCACTTTTACAGTGGTGATGTTGATTTGTGATTCTTAGCAAGTCTACATTAGCAGTCCGAAAGTCTGCTCCAGAGTTAAGGTTGCCAAGGGCATTTCAGCTCTTGTGTTCAATTACTTTAAACTCTCATACAATATAGTAGCATATTTTATAACACCAGAAAATGATGAATTAAAGTAATGTTGACTTCAGCTTATGAAAAGCACTTGCAGGTATGCCCCAAAATCTAAGGCTGCCCTCCTGAATAGACAGGTAGTTACTGTAAAAAGCAGTAGTTGTACAATGATACACCTAAACAGCAGTGGAATTTCTTGTGTTGTATGTCAAGTTTTTCAGTTCAGCATATGCCTTGTTTATTATCCGAGTTCCATTCACAGCACTGAGTTTAAATGTACTGAAGAATGAGAGATTGTTTGAAGGAGCTTGTCAGTGTTGTGAATGAATGTGGAAGCCTGAGGCTTCAAGTTATTGTCACCAAAATATGAGAGTCTGCAAGTGAACTTTGCAAGCAAGGGTAGAATTTGACTCAGTTACCTCAGCTTAGGTGTCAAGCGCTGTTTTTTTACGTGTTCTGCCATATCTGAGGCAGGAATGTAGGGCTAGTGAATGTGGCAAGGCCCAGATGGATATTGGAGTAGTGGACCCATGTTTTCTCCTGTGTCTTCAAGAACATCTGGGGCAGAATTTTTATCATGAGGTGTAGGTGAAGTAGCCCAGTTTATCCCAATGATGGGAATCTGAGAAATACTACTGAAGTTTACAGGTCTTTGCAGAGCCTGTGTTTTATCATCTTCATGCATGTGCTGAGGGTACCACACAGCTTCTCAAATTATTTTAGATGCCTGTATTGAAGTATTCAATTCTGTCCATAACTGTTTATAATGGTGGGAAGTTGTTCATATTTAGACACCTAAATGTACATCGATGAAGAACTATGTATGTCTCACTTTCAGTACTAAGATTCCATATCACTGATAAAAGTAGGGTGGCATGTATAAATTGGGATGGAAAACAAAGCAGTATGAGGAATGATTCAGATTTCTGCAATAACACAGAGGCAGTTAAGGAAAATATTCTTGAGCAAAGGAGAAGTGATGAAGTTTGTAAGGGCTGTTTGATGAGTGTTAGACTTAGAGTGGAAACCATACTTAAAAGGAGTAGGTTTTTTTAGCTTATGCCTAATGCATTCCTCTTGATTTCACATAATGATTTCTTTTCCCGTGATTTTTCTAAACCATTCTTCAGCATCTGTAGTGGAAATGTTCTGACCCCGTTATTAAAGGGGACAGAATTGAAGTTAACATTATTAAATATTCTTTCTTTGATTTTTCTAGAGTCTTCAGGATATTTTAGTTCAGATTGTGACAGTATCAGGTGACCCTGACTATGCAAGAGCTGGTGGGTTAACTTTAGCCAGCAGTCAGATGCCCGCCCTGTTCTTTTGCCATGGAGTCCGTCCCCTGCAGCCTCTCACATCTACACAAGCCTTGGGACCTACACCCAGTACAGTCAGAAATAGTATATTCCTTTTTGTGCTGATGCGGGAAATATCTGTTCTTCCCTCTGTTCCCTGCAGTTGTTTGAAAATTGTTCTGATGGCCAGAATTAACCCTTTTTCTGCTTACTCTTTTATCTCTACTTAGTTTTTGACCTTCCTCTTCCGAGGTGAAGAAGTGGTGTGAGTATGTAGGGTTTGATGAACTAAAGAAAAGAGACAAGGAAATTACTGAATGAGATGAGTATAATACTATGTGCAAGAATGGAAGAGAAAGGGAAATCATCATGACAGGTACATCCCATGTGTCCAGACTTACTCTCCTCTTCATACTGTCCTGTGTTCTGCTGGCCATAACCATATCCCATGAAACAATTTCTCACTAGCATTTAGAAGAATAAGGGAAATTTGGCATTTTTTCCTCTAATCACAGAGCAACAAATGATTCCCACAAGAGATGCTAAAATCAATGCTGAAATTAAAAAAAAAAAAAATTACAGACAGTTAGTATTTCTAAACTTTTATCCCTTAACAGTCTCTTGTCTGTTCCTCAATATTTGTAGTTTTTCTCTGCCAGAATTACCAGAAAGCAAAGGCCAGTTTTGATGGGCCTTAGATACAGAGTATTTTTGAAAACCTAGGTCTTCATCATGACAATAACCATATTGTATTTTGAGCCCTGCCTTGCAGCTTTGTGGGGAGTCCTAAGTCAGGTTCTCAATGATAGAAGAGTATGATGTTGCTTTATCAGTATGGCAGTGGAAAATTATTATTAATGATCTCTTTTGAAAGTGTTTGTGTATAAGTTAGGTATGTTTCTTTAAAGCATTTTCCTATATTTATGCAGTTTGTCTGTGGAAGGATTTTGAATTTACATACAAAGTATCTTTTCAGAAAAAAAATCTAAGACAAACCTGTTTTTTTAAAATCATCTGTTTAAAACTTTAAATTTCACGTTATTGAATATATGTGCAATACTGAGTACTAGAATAGTTTGCATGTTTAATCATCTTCTTTATTGCATTAATTTGGCTTGCTGAGAACAGTAGTTTATGTACATGTGGGAAAAGGGATAAAACCCTTCAATTTTAATCTAGAGGGGGAAAAAACCCCAAATCAACCATGTGAATACAGCTATAGCATATTTGCTGGTTGTGCCTTAAAATACATATTTTCAATTACATCTTGCACTAGGGTATTTCAGCATCAGTAATATAGTTATTCAAACCAGGATACAGCCTGTGGTCTCAGATGATAGCAGGCATTTTCTCCATTCCCTCAAGAGATAATACAGAGAACTTTGGTCTTTCACTTTTCACACAACCAGGATTTTCCCATCAGTAGCTTTACAAGGTTATCTGTTTATAATGCCTCCTCACTTCTTGAACATAATTTTGCTCTTAAGGATAATGCCGAATCTTCATGTAAGGATTGTCTTTGGATTTTGTTACAGAGGTTTTAAGTAGTGTAATAAAATCTAGTGATGTGGTCATTGTCGTATACTAAAAGCCTAGAGAACGACAACTTCTGCCAGAAGTAAAATTGGAAGCATAATCAATGATGATGTTTTGTAAGATAAGATGGGTTTAATAATGTTTTATAAGCACAGATGAAGAAAAATTGTACTTGTTAGCTACCTTTTCATTCCATTTATTCACTACACTTCCTCCAGTGTACAGTATGTTTCACAGGAAGCTCTCCAAAGACAATATTTTGAAATTAATTATTGTTACAGCTTAGGCTTTTTGCTTTTTAAGAAATAGTACTTCAGAGAATCCTTGGACTTTCCAAGGGCACTGCACTGTGAGGCCCTTTGATGCAAAGAGGTTTGCAGGACAGTAAGAATGCAGATTGTGCTTTTCCCTGTTTACAGATCCTTTAGAAAGAAAAGATCAGTGAAACTATTGCTTAGCATCTTTTTGCTGGTCTGTCTAAATTGTGTCCCATAGGGGAAATTCCTATTACTCCTTGTTAGGAAAGAACTACTTTGGTGAATTTGATTTTTCTGATTTGGTGATGCACTTCTTGGTTTACCTATTTTCCTTTTCCCCCCCTGAAAATGCTAGGTTCATTAACTGTTGTTCAATGAATATCTTTGATATCTGTTTTATGTTCTACATTGTGAAGCTTGCAACAAAAGGTCTAAAATGCTCAGAAAATACGAGCAGGGATGAAAGTCTACTAGGAACTAACAGTAAGTTAAAGCCTTGATTTCTCTTCTTATAGTTTGATAAGTGTGTTAAATTTTAAATTCTATCTTCACAAAATATTCCCAGTGTATTAGTTTATACAGTGCTCTTCAGATGAACACTATCTTTGCCAGAAGTTCAGCTTCTGTTGGTTAAGCAGTAATGGTAGCAAAGTAGCAGGAACCCAAAAAGAACTCTTCTCACCTTACTTAGATGGCTGCATCAGAGATTAACTGTGAATTATATAAAATGGAAAGAAATAAACACCTCTCATTCTTAGCAGAATTCCAGATTACTCCAGTTGATCTCTGATGATCTGGTCAGCATTAGGATGGGATGCCTTCTTCTCTTCTGTGACTGGAAAAAGTGCCTGCAATGAATTCCTTAAAGGTAGATGTGTATCGCATAAATATTGGGACAGATAAATTCCCATTTCGAACTTCAGGACACTTCATTAATGCTAAATTATATTTTGCATAAATACAGGCAAATAGACATACATAACCTATATTTTTTGTGTAATTTAGGAGATATTCCTCTTCTTACTAAAAATTCTATTTAAAGATGAGTGCTTCTGAAAATCAGTTTTCAGCTTGTTTATGGGAGGTTTGATTGGGTTGAGCAGATTCTGCATTTAATGACAGAAAAACTTAAAGTTGTAATACTTTAATTCCAACCTAAGCCTCCTTTGTAAAATACTTTAAATATGACTGGAATGCAAAAAGAAGTTTTTATTAAATGAAATGGAAGTGTTTTAGTGACACAGAAGCGTTAGGTAGTAAGTGGCAGAGCACGGATAGGGAACTAAATCAAGATCAAAACTGTTTTCCAGAATACATAAAAGATTACAAGCTCCTGATTTTCAAGAATGTATGTATTAAATGCAGTATGAATGTAAAAAAATTAGCAAAGTTTTTATTACTTGCATCTTCTGAAAACTTATGGCCATGAGTCAAATATATGTGGAGAAAATGACATGTTTAGCTTTGAATTTGAAAATTTTAATTTTTATTTTAAGTCACTTTTCTTTTTCCATACTTTTTGAGGTAAAGAAGTGGTTTTTATATGGACTATTTTAAATTAGAATGTTTGAATCAAATGCAACAAATTAAATTCTGCGATACTATCTCATATTACAGAAGGTAGCAATCATACTCTTCAGACAGGGACTGTGAACCAAAACATATTTTAGGAAAGCTCTTAAGTTTATTGGCAAAGCCATTCATGTAGATACCAGTAAGATCATGTTTTTAAAGTAACAGTTTGAAATTTCTTCAACAAGTTGTTGAGTTTAATTTTGTTTTCCAAGTTGACAAATTCCAACAGCAGCAATTTTCAAAATGTCTTCTGGCTAAGTATGAAGCTATAGTAAAGCCCCATATATCAATGATCAAGAGTTCTTTATGGAATATTTCTAATCTCTTGAGAATCATCAGAACCCCTTCTGCAGGGAAAATACCACGTAGCTTCTCCCTGGTCTTCCTGGCTGTCCAGGATAAACAAGGTATGAGCTAAAACCCATGGAAGTTATCAGAAAGATTCCATTGTACCTCAGCACCTTGGATTTGGCTTGCTGCCTCTTGACTCATCAGAACTAGCTGCATGTTTTACTTAAGGTTTATTCAATGGCAGAAGGCCTTTCTGTGCAATGAGGAAGAGAAAGCAGCAGCATTACTTCTTCAGCATGACCTGCTTTCCTGTCCGAATCACACTGTGCTTTTCATCTTTCAGGAGCTATTTCCAAGCCAAGCAAAATGGTTGTAGCGCTGGTGGAGGCATTGCTTTTCTCATCAGACTGGGATGTGTCAGCTTTTGCAAAAAGGAATAGATGGATGTGGACTCTTACTTTGCTTCATTTGGACATTCCTTGGCCTTCTGGTTGCCGTATGACAAACTTCTGGGTTGGGAAAGAGCTTAGGTGTCTAAATCAAACCTGACATTAATGGTTCATGTTTGATTTTGTCTCTTAAATCACAGAATAATACAACAGCACAGGTTGGAAGGGACCTCAAAAGACCATTTGGTCCAATTTTTAGCAGAATCACAGACTGCTCCACTTGATCTCTGTAGACCTGTAATACTGGTCCTTATCATAAACACTCCTGATGACTGATTTTTAACTACTACTTGTTGAAAAAACTGAAACTGCTCTCTGGGACACCATCGAGGATCTTTTCACAGTCACAGAATCCCAGAATGGTGATTTTCCACACAAACCTGACCCAACACGAATAGTTAGCATCGTATAAGATTGTGTAGCAGCAAGTGGCCATACCAATATCAGTCTGAACCCTTCATTGAGTCAGTTTTGTGCCCCAGCTGATAATTGTGGTCCATTGCTGGTCTCCCCAGGTAGATTGTTGCAGTTGCAGCACGCTGGTGGTAAAACCATTCTACTTCTGGCACTGCACCTTGTGTGACTCACCTGGCTTGAACTGGTCATTGCATCTTACTTGATACTGGTACCTTTAGCTCATGTCTGCCTACAGCTCCTAAGAGATTTACTCATTTGAGGTGTGCTCAAGCATCTGTCTCTGTCTGTGCATCTGTCTATTTGCATGTTGCTCTTATGGCTGACGGATGCATCATTTTCTAAGCCACTATTATTTTCATAAAAAATTATGTACTGTAAATGGCAATTTTGCATAAATTATAACATATATAAATGACAATATAAATTTATTACATAAATTATGATACTGCAGGTCTTTGACAGACCTATATCTAGACCTATATCCTATTTCCTAATTAACATAAAGAAACATTTATAATCTATCCCAGAAAAGTTTTCAGTTGAAGTAAAAGATCAGACAAAAACTAACAAATCTGAAATCCCTTACTATATATATATACACACAATATATATATTTGAAAGGGCATATAAAACCAGTTTGTGGCTAACTAGTCCTTTACAACAAATGGATGTTGAAATAGGAAATAACACACTAGTCACAAACAGAAAGCTGTACAAGAGAAAGCGGATTATTAAGCTTATGTTTACCATAAAATGCAGGATTTTGATCCAGTAAGGCAAAGTCTAAAGAGTAAGCAATGGTATCTAATAGTGTGGTTTCTTGTTATTAGTGTGACATTCTGGTGGCTGTAATATGCTCCATACATGGTTTTGGGGAATATTTGCATAGAATATGTAAAGTGCGAAAGAGTATTGTATGGAAGGAGCTTTCAGAAGTTATTCAGATCCTCTTTATTACATGTTATTTATTTTTGTGTGCTTTTATTCATTGTGTAACAATAAATTTGGTCACTTTAAATAAATTACAGAATAATAACCAAATTTTTTGTGGTGACTAATCTATGAATAAGAAAGATGGATTTATTGAATTGAGTTGCAAATTGAACAATTATTTTTGATTACGGAAAATACTATGTTTTATCAGTATTATTTACCTAGAAATCAATGTAGAACACTTATGTCTGCTAAACAGAACATTCCCCAAATCCTTAATACAAATGAAAATATTCAGCACAAATTTTTTTGGGAACTGGAATTGAAAGACTGGTGCTTTCTGATGGAGAAAAAATTTGTAGGATATTAAATATATGTTTACTTGTAATTTTGTTTCTTGATTATGTCATTAATGAACAGGATACAAATAAAATTTTCTTCATGAAGTCTGGGCTACTGAATGAAAAATGCACCTGCTTAGGGATCATTCTCACCCCCTCTCCCAACATCAATCAAAGGCTAAACATTTTTTATAGTATCAGATGTGCTTCCTAATAATCATTTGCATGTAACTGTGCACTTCTCCACTTGATTTGTGTGAAGGTTCAAGCATGGATCTTGTTCATATATGCCTTGGTGATAAATTGGGTTAAGGATTGAAAGGAGCATCTGATCTCGTTGATAAAAGCTTGTTGGTTTTATTAACAGCTGAATACTTCCGCTGCTTCGGATGAATGCTGCCTTAATTCTCAAGCCATTTTACTGAAATGAATAGGCTTTCCTCCTGAAAGAAGATGACAAATATGGTAGAAAGCAGACCTTAATTTGGCCTGATAAGATGAAAATATATCATTTATTTTATACTTATTACCCTAATTCTCCAAATGTTTTGGAAAATAGCAATAAACCATACATCCTTTAACAGATTTTACTGGTGTATATATATGCTTTGCATGTATATTTGTGCAATTAGCTGCTGGCAGTGGGCAGTAAAATGGCTGTTACATACTCTCCTTTCCATATGGATATGAATTTCAGAATTAAATTTAGGTTATTGCAGAGGAAATGTGCTGATCCACTGGCAGAAGTGTCATCTATACCAATGACTGTTGGCTCCTCAGCAGAGCAGGGGCAGTGGTAGAGCTGTCATGGTGGCCAGCAGCAACACCTGAGAAGCACAGAAACAGTGGCAGGAGAAAAAGAGAGGCCAGGCAACACAGAAACAGTACTTATTTCTAGAGAGAAAGATAGGAGATTTTAGCACGGCTTTTTTCATTATTATTGTTTCTCTTCTGAGATCATGCATCAGAAGAAGAATTAAAACATACTCAAACCTGAAGCAAAAGAAAAAGAGAGTCTACTTAGCTGGCATCAATCTGCAAAGGGACTAGAATATGTCCTAGGACAGAGAGGAGAACCTGCTGGCATGTGTACATCCAGCCTCTGGTACAATGCAGGTCTCTAGTTCAGTGGCACATATGAAAGCCGATTCACTTTCCTTAATATTGATTTAGACTATATTGTGTAAGTCTTGGCCTTCAAAAGGTTTTTATGCTTTTTTTTCTGAACCTACTTCACTCTCTTTCGTCAAGAAACCATGCCAGTCAAAACCATGCCAGTCGAAACCACACCTAATTTATGCAAGTAACTCCTGAAAAATTCTCCTCCATTCAGAGTTCTCAAGAAACTAACCTCTGCCACTGCTCCCACTAAATTCAAGACACTGCAGTACTCTAAATCCCTCATCTTCTCTCTCTCAGAGGAATAGGAAAATGTATGAGTTTTATTTGATACTGTTCTAATATTTAAGATACTTCTGTGGAAATTCCACCTTGGACAAAAACTTACTGCAGTAATAAGGAAATGGAAGAAAGCACATCAGAAATTATGTGCAGCTCCAATGAAGGGGATAATAGTTTATCCCCATCCACACAGGAATAATAGTTTATAAAACTTAGAATGATGTTACATTTTAAATCATGAGTTGAACATTTGTGATGACAGTACTTACAATATCTACCAACAGAAATCCTGTTTTGATGCATCGAGACAGGCATGAGGTGGAATGGCTCACAGGATTAGAAATGGGATAAAAAACAGTAAGCTCTGCATTCGTAATTCAGGAATGTTGTGTTCTTAGTACCTGTTATTGGTATAATATCATTTGGATTTTCAGCTAATTTGCCGTAGAAACTATTGTCAGTAAGAAAATATTCATATTGAAACTCCTGAGTTTCTCAGGCAGCTGAGATCATTAAATCATGAAAATCTAAAGCTCAAACTGTCTTGAAGAAATCTTCTAATTCATCACCTCTACTGAAAGCAGGATCAAGTACATCCATATGTGACAGATGCTGGTGTATATTCTGTTCTTAAGGTGAGAAAGCTGTTCCTCAGATCAAGCATAAATCTCCCTTGCTGCAAATTAAGATAGTCTCTTGTTATTTGCCATGGTCACGAGGAACAACTTATCATTGTGTTTTCTATTCCAGCTTCTGCCTACTCTACTCAAACACCTCTCCCCTTGCACCTTCCTGGTGCTACTTCCTCTCAGCTGCACTTCGTGGGCTCACTTTTGGCTTTTCTTCATTAAAATTGAGTGTTTTGTTCTTTTAGTGTCTTCTTGTTTTCATTTGGGCCCTTCAATTTGTCTAGGCTAACTTGCCCCAAAACACTGACAGTTCTCTGGAAAAGCTCCACCAGTAATAGGTAGAAGAAAGTAAATATTTCCAGTGTGTCATATGAAATACTTGTTAGTAAACAAAACCAAAGTGACCCTGCTTTTGTTCTGCAGCAGTGGCATGTGCGGATAGTGATGACTCATGCATTTAGGGAGCCATTTTAAATCCCAAGACCCCTCCTATCATCCTGCTGAGTGTCCATGCTGTTGTCATTTGATCATTTGGTATTATACTTGACACCTTACCCCTAACCCCCCTTTTCTTTAGTATCACACCTGGGGCTATGGCAGTAGACTTATTAGGCTCACCAGATTCACGTGGCATTCTGGCTGTCTGCACAGTTTGTAGAACCTTCCCTAGAGTCATGTGAGCACTGTAAGCTGGGTTTCCTCTACACCACTGCTGCATGAAGCTGGGTCCAGGGCAGACTTGGGTAGTTATGGTTGCCCATTGCCCACAGCTCAATAAAGGAACACCAGCAACATTTCATGTGTTGTTTTTCAATGTGTTTTGAAACACATTGAGATCTGGGGCTATACTGACTTGTACCATGTAGACATTAGATCTGTTTGGGAGGTCCTATGTTTTCTGCCTGGCATCCAAATGCTAGATCTTGTGGCCAAGCAGGGTAGGCTGCTTCTAGTAGGTCTGTATCGTATCTGTGAGCCTTGTCTTGTGTCTGGAGACTAAACACAATGTGTTGGGATACCTGACCCTATTTAAAAACAAAAAGTATTCGCCATGAACGGCCTTTTGTTTTCTCACAGTGCCAAAATATACATATTTATAATTTGAGAGATTTGGCATGTTTTCTTATTTTCTTCAAAAGTGTATAAAGAAGCCTTTGCTCCAGATTTCTTTTCTTATATGTTTTGCTAAGATCAACTGGTAAAAATTTTCCATTATTCCATTAATTTCTTGGAGTCACATTATTTAAAAATAAAAATTATTTGGCCTAGATATTAGAAATACACATTGTATTTTATCTTCTCATCTGTATAGGGAAACCATGTTGTACAGAACATATAACTAACTTTACAAATTGTTAGTCTGTAATGTCTTATGTACAGAGTTGTCACACAGAAGTAAAAGATTGAAATAATTAATACAGGATAATTTTCTATTTTTCTGACTTTAATTATTCTTTACCTTTACAAAGGATTAAGTGCTTTCAGAAGAGATCCTTTGAAAACTATGTATAATCCCTGTGTTGTAAAGACAGTCAGCAAAGTTGATAAGGATAATTTTAGAAGTGAAGCTGAGTGGCTCAGTTTTTGCTGTGAAAGAGATGTAACTTCAATAAATGAGAAAATTTGTATGTGGCTTGTGGGAAGAACCTTTTGATTTAGTTGAGGCAGTTGTTGCTGATCTTACAGTTTAATTTCTTAATATAAATTGAAACATTTCTGGTAATTACATGTATGTTGATATTAAACCTTTCCCTGAAGATAGTAATCATATTGATATAAATACATTGCACAAGGATAGTAATACTTGAACTATCTTATTTTATGGTAATCCAAAATTAATAGCTAGAAATAAGTTGAAAACCACTTATTTTTCAATGTTATTTGAAATAATAGAGATTGTTTGAACCTTTTTTATCACTATGGTTCCAGAATACATGCACTAATTTTAAATCCCTTTGATGATGATTGCCACAGCAAATTAGCCTTTATTATTGCATTGGCCTTATGCAGCTGAATCAAGCTTGAAAAAACAAAGACCAAAAAAGAAAAAAAATACTTTTCCTACTGCACTTTCATTTTCTTCTCCATTTTTTTCCCAATGGAATTCATCAGTTTACTTCTGGTGAAATTGCTTCCTTCTGACTGAGCGGTGTTGTTAAAGTATGTTTGGGATTAAATGAGCTCACTATAGATTGGGTAGATACTGCTGAGACTTAGAAGTCGGATTCTTTTAAATATTTGAATGAGCTCCTATTATTGAACCTGAGAAAGCTTTATCAAACACCAGAAGTTACCATCCATATAAAGAAATTTTTACCTTCCCAAATCACTTTTGCTTTTAAGTGTTAAAACTCCATGCAAACTAAGAAAAAAATAGCAGAGGGATATCTGAAGGTAAATTCATACCATGCTTCTTGGTATGTTTTGAAGTATGGCTGAATTTTATTTGCATTGTCTTTATTGTTTCTCCTGAGAAATGAATGTTTACAGACATTTTAAAGCACCTGTACGGCAGACACAAACCAAAACATATTGTTGTCATTTAGCAAATTCTGAGGACCTTTCCACAATGTACTGAGGAAGCATCATGGAAAAGAAAAGAGAGAGACCAAATGAAGTTCAAAGGACATTTTCTGTCTGCTTTGGTGGGCTCCAGTCCTGATTTGTATTCTGTGAGCTGTAGTGGAAAAGTGTGACTTAAGACTGATGAAGTGGATTAATGTTGCTGTATTCAGAGGTTTCAAAAAACCATTTTGTCTGTGGAGACAGTGGATTGCACAGTCTGGCAGTTGGTGGTGGTGGTAGCATAGGGAGCCCTCTGGGATGCACCATATCCAGAGTTAAAAAACATCACAGGCTGTCTTCAAGTTGCTGGGTCCAGTCTCAACCCATCATTTGTTTTGACTTCTGTTATTTACTCATTTCCAGTGGTTAGCAAAACCCTTGGAAAATATTTAAATTGGTACATGGGTGAGGAAAAAATTAACTTCATGTGATGCTTCCTAAAAAAATTCCAGTTCTCTCATGGCATTATACACCCTTACTTTTGTTCTAGTGCTGAAGGAAGTATTCCGTTTTACAAAGAAAAAAACCACATTTTTTTATTGCAAAGGTAGTTACACATTTTAGATATGAGCGCCCTCAGTTTTACATCCTTCATGTGGGATTATGCCATAGAGGCCATGTTTTAATGAAGGTATTTCAGTAGTAAAGTTTTCTTTATTACTTACTTGCTTGACTTGTGGTTTATGTACAAAGTTAAGTTTCTCTTTGCCATAAAAGGAATATATTAATTATGGATCCTAAGCATATTAGCCCCTGGCAGGTATTGCAATTGCCTGGAGGAAATTTTCGAATTGTTTTAAAGTGCAGTGTTGTGAGTAGATGGTTTGCAGTATCCCAGTTTCCATTCTAAGCTTGACTCCAAAATGTACATTGTTCAGTGTTTGTGCACAAGAATAAATGTTAGTTTACCTGTTAAGCAGCTGATGTTACCCAAGTGGAGCAAAGGCAGGTGACAGGCTGGGGGGCATGGTCACATTTCGGAGGGCTTTCACTAGATTGGGTTGCTCAGGTGTCCCTGCCCATGGCAGGGGGCTGGAATGAGATGATCTTTAAGGTGCCTTCGAACACAAACCATTCTGTGATCTATGATTCTGGGATGCAACTGCAGTTTGGCCCTACCTGTAGGGCATTACAGAGAAAACAGACTTTCAGCAGTGTGTAATGGAAGGACAAAAAGCAGCTGTCACAAACTGCAATGCAAAAGATTTCAGCTGAGTATAAGGAATAAGAATAATTTAGAGCAAAAGTGGTTTACAGTAAGAAAAGAAGCTGAACAGGGAAGTGGTGAAATAAAGTTCAGTCTATTCCCTGGATAATTTCAAGTCTGCTAACTTGAGGCACTGAGCAATCTCATCCAGTTTTTCCATTAAGTGCTGTTTTGAGCAGAAGCTTGGGACTAATCCCCTCCAGAGGTCCCTCCCAGCCTCCGTCTCTCTGTGATTCTTTGAAGGCAGCTAACAGGAAGCCTCTAGAAAATGTGGTTGAAAATATGAAGGGGGTTTGCTCTCACTTTGTTTAACTTGCTTAGGGAGGACATAACATGATTTATTACATCAAGAAACAGAAAGTGCAGATCATAATAAAACCAATAAATTATAAGAGAACAAACTAGTAGGGCTGATGAGTCAGATCTCATTGCAAATAAATCTAAGAGAAAAGCATTTACAAGCACTGGCAGTTCCCCCTAGAAATTATATTTAAGGGAGAAGCACAAACCATCTCAATGCTTGTGAAGCCTAGGAAGTAGTTCCCATAAGTAAGCCTTGACTGCAGTGGCCTGAGGCCCAGGAAAAAAAAGAAGCCCTCAGAAAGTGGAAACTAGATCAAATTTCCGAATTAGTATAGATGAAATAGCACTAATAGGAAGGATGACAAAACTGGAAGGGCCAAGATGCAGAATTATGCATGACATAAGAAAAAGGATATAAAAGGAAACTAAGTAATTTGTTAAATGCATTAATAATCAGAGCAAGGTAAATAAAAAGGTTAATATGCTATCAAACAGGGAATGAAATAAATTGAAAAATGGTAATAAGCCTGAAAAAATGTTCAATATCTTTCTCACTTTTCCTTAATTGGAGCTACTGTACATTAATGCTACTATTAAGCCTATGAAAGGACTAAACTGTGAGCTTGGACAGATAAAAGTGCTTCCTGAAGAATATGTAGAACAATTACGTATTTGAAAATAATCCAGGTTTAATGAAGTTTAGTGTACAATATTTAAGTAACTAGAGGAAGCCTCCTCAAGATCCTTTAGCAGTTCTCTGTGGTGAAGAATGAAGAAAGTTTCAGAAAATTCAAGAAGAGCTGACTCAGTGCCTGCATTTATAAAGGAGAGGAAGGAAGAGCTGTGGAATTACTGACCCATCAGCATAATTTAAATGTCATAAAAAAACCCCAAACAACTGGAACAAATAAATCAAATGAACTGTAAACACCTGCAGAATAATGGGAGATGAGTTATAGCCAAAATGAATTTATCAAGGAGAAATTGTGTAATACCAGTCCCATATCCTTTTGTGACAGAATAACAGTTCTTGGGAAGGTGATGAACCAGATGTCATCTGTCTTGACAAGTAAATCTTCTGACATTATTTCACATGACATATTCATAAGAAAGCATTTAAAAAAAAATAAAAAAAAAGAAAAGGAAATTATATTCTGTGTGATCATATAATTAGCAAGGAAGCTGTGCAGTGTATTGTTCTCTGTCAAGCTGACGTGTGTCCTGTAGAATCTTGCTCTCAATCTTGTACTATTGCACATGTTTAGTAATGGTATGGACCGTGAAATAAAGACTAGTCTAATGAATTTTCTGCCAAAATCAGTGGGAGAGCAGAATAAGCTGAATCAGCAACCTGGATGAGAATTCAAAAATTTATAAATTTAAAGAACCACCAGACCACTAAACACCACAGTTCTGTGATGACAAAGGCAAGTTCTTATTTTAGGTGAAAAAAATCCTGATAGAAATACAAATACAAGCATGTTTAGAATTGAACTTTAGATGACCTGGGTTTCTCTCTTACAGTCACTAACTTTATCTCCATTATTGTAATGATAACTTTTAATTTCATATTTTTAAGAATATTTTCAAGTAATGTAAATGAACACTTTTACAGTACATAATCCATTATGAAGGTGAATGGGGGAAAATTACATATAGATCTTCCAATGTCCTCTATTTTGATCTTTTTACAACTTGTTATTATAAGAGTGGTAGACCTTAAGCTTTTGAATTTCAGGAAAACATGCTTTGCCTTTTTCAAAAACTTAGAATCCAGTGCATTTTCATCCTACCCTCATAACATTTTGATTTCTAGATTATTATAATCTTTCCCATGCTCCTTTTGAACAATTATGCCTGGTTTATAATCATTGAGTGCAGACTACAGCATCATAATACTTTTAGAAACTAACAAAAAAGAAGTTCAGCTTTCATAATGTTTTTAGTCAAGAGTTTTCTAAAATATATTCCTGAGGAGCTTTAAGGGCCCAGAATTTTTATCAAAGCTTAATAGATACCTTAGAAATTCTCTCTGGTGGATCCAAACCCAAATTTTTGGGCACGAATTTTCGCCATTAGTAAAAGACTGTAATAATTTTCTACATCATTACAGTCTTTTACTAATTGAAGCAGCATTAATTCAGTTAAAATGATATTTCTATATGTGTGGTTATTGTAGACTATTGTTTCCGTTTTTCCACTTCTACACATAGAATATTATAACATTTTTTGTCTTACTTTCATACTACAGCCAGCTTGAACAAAGTGTATATCCAGGAGATGTCAGATATACAATACAAAAGTGAAAGTAAAATTTGCATATTAAGCTCACCTAGACTTAAAAATGTGCATCAAATGAAGTCATATAATTTGTTGGTGCTCTTAAATTTTATTGAGGGTTAGGTAGACTGTACTATAACATCAGTAAACTAAGAAAATTGTCAACCTAAGAATTCTGCAATCTCTGTTCAAAATAAATGATAAATTTAGAAAAGTGGCATTATCTCTGGTTCATATTTGTTATAAATACCACCATATCCGTTAAGAGGAGAGAAAGCATTCAGTTCTAATTGCTCCATATCTGAAGCCAGGGGACGGAAAAAGAGGTGAGTCAAGGCACTTCCCTCTTACTTTCCTATTCCAGAATGTATGTACATGAAGACAGTTGAACATTTTAGAAAATCTGTGAGCAGGATATGCAGAAAACCAGGAAAGGAAACAAAAGCTCACTGGTACAGTTAAGAAGAATTTTGTCAGATAAGTGACATTCAGGTTAGATTCTGGGGCCTGGATTTACGTCACCTAATTTTAGACATGAAGGTTTCACACCTCATGTAAGTCAGGCTGGCCACTGTCTCTGAAAAAATCTTTCAAAGGTGCAGTATAGAGACCAGGCACCCCCACACAAATGCATAAAAATAATAGTGTTGCTCTACAATAACAACTTAATAATTGACAATTCCTTTGGAATTCGTTTTAATAAAATTAATCATGAAGTACTCAGTTGGGATTAATATGGATGAAGTACTTAAGGATTTCAGTGTTAATTGGCCATTATATTGAAATGTCCCTACATGAATTTTGAGCTTGAGAGTATCACCATAAAGATGACTTGGTTGTAAGTTAGCTCTAGAACTACAGAGGTATGAGCAGGTGATTTAGATCTCAGGATGGTTCTACATCCTCACTGCACAAACTGAAATCCATGCGGAACGTCCTTTGTGGTTTGTGTTGGAACTTAATTGAAGTTGCTGGATCAATTAATGTAGATCTGTTTGAGTCAGTGAGTGCCTGTGCATAAAGAGATGGTAAGTTTAACCAGAAGGAGTAAGGCATTTACAGTTAAATTGCCTACATTTTGCAGAAGTTATCAACCATGGGCTTTTGAATTTTGCTTTGCTTTGAATAACTTTGTCATGAAACTAAGCTGCATAGGGTCAATATGGATATTTGAACTGTGAAAATTGTCCTTTTGATTCAGGATCAGCTTCTTTCATACTGAGCACCTATCAATGAGCAGTAGATTCAGATCATCTGAAATCAAAAGGAACAGTGGTGGTAGTAGCTGCAAGTGGTTATCTTTAGGGTTGCAGATTAGTTTTATATCTACCTCCTTCTTTTGATTATCTCATTCTCACATCTTACTTAAAATACTGTCTCTTGGATTGTGCCAATTTAATTCTCAGTGAATATGTATTTTAAATTTCTCTTTGGAAAATCTTCAGTGAAGTTTAAGGTCTTCCTGTGAAGTGACACTTTTTACTCTAAGGTCATATTTTATCTTCTGTTGTCTACAATTTCTGGAGAACTGGGAAATGTATGCATTTGTCTGAATTCTATCCATTTTTATAGACTAGCTAAAGGTAGATCTTCTCTGTGCAACAGAATATAGAACAAAGATTACTAACCTTAATCTGACTTGCATCTACCACATGTCACAGTGCAGTACTCTAGAGGGGCACCAGCTGGTATCCCAAAATGCGTATTAACTGCAACAGCTAAAATAGCCACCATTTCTAACAGAGGTATTGAAAGAGAAATGTGTTTTCCAGAAATGGAGTTGAAAAGGGAAGGGGAGGGAGGGAAATATAAAAATAGTCAACCCCAAAATTCATACCTGGCAAGTCATTAAGGGGATTTTTGGAGGGTACTATAGAAGCGAAAAGAAGAGGTTATTAGCTGTTTTGCCCAGGAAACAGAAAGATTATATTTTTTTCTCTCCAGTATTTGACAGGAAGTCTTCAGTTTGTGTGTGAGCAAGAATAAATATGGGCTCTGTGTTTTGGGTCTGAAGTAATGGAATCTGGCTTTTGCAATTGAAAAAGTTGGAAAGCAGACTAAACCCATAATGCATTAGCATTGCTTTGCTTTGAAATATTTTACTTTTAATTTGTTTGTCAGTCTTATTTGATTGACAGCTGAGAAGAAACCTGAGCAAAATTCAGCACTTGTGAAGTTGCAATTAAAAACAAAATCAGAAGCTTATAATTTTTAAAATTTTTCTCAGTTATCAAAACCCATGGGCAGAGCAGACTGTGCTGTCCATTTCATCAATAAATTAAACAATAAATACGAGTCTAGGCCAGGGTGACTAACTTGAGTTTAGAAATTTTAGACAATTAATTCAGGTCAGATCTGGTATAATGTGAAATATTATTTAGGAAATCAGAGAGGACTATTTATAGTTTTTCAGATTCCCCAATTTACACATTTTGCCAAACTCCTTCTCTACTGTAACATGGAGCAATAAATGTTTCAGGGTAGACTTTATGAAGAAATGAAGCGGTAAATTGCATTATGTTTTGTATTATCTCTGTCTGCCACTAAACAATGCAGCATCAAATTGAGCTCATATGTACAACAGCTTTTACTAGAAAAAAACATCAGTTCTGATAAACTCATTCTGTAAATGGCAGGTTTTCTGTCTCATGCAATCTCAAGTTGTTTTTTGCGGAATTTTGTGAGCATATTGCACAGGACTGAGCCCAGTTCATTAGTTTTTGAGGTCTGTGAAGACATTTTCGCTTAGTGCATCAAACCAGTCAGTCCTCCAGTCCCTGGGAGTTGTTTCAGGTGAAGAGGGAGGATACTGTGGTCCTGGTGGATCGTGCTTACTGTAGCATTCCATTGAATGCCCTCTTATGTTATGGGCCCTCGCTGCTCATGTGTGCTGTGGGCAGCATACATACATTTACATATATATACTATATATATATATACATGCTCAGTACAGGCATCAGCGCTAACAGCTCCAGTGCTGGATGTCTGCTGCAGCCTTCATCTTGTGTCAGGAAAGGGGCTACAACCCACCATCCTCAGCTGCTGATAAGGAGATATGTGATTCTGAGAGTCAAAGCAGCTGAAACAAGAGTAAGAATTTAAAATACATTAGTTGGGCAATGCTAAGTCCCTGTTTGCTCAATTAAGTAGTCTTCTGAAGAAACTGGTCTATATCTATCTGGTTGGATGCACACATGTATTCAGTATATATTAAAGGCACACTCAATTGGTTTCATGTCCCATTTAGAAAAAAAAATTTTGCCGTGGAAAAAAAATGGTATCAAGACCAGGCTGTCCAGTGCTCTCGCTAAGCCCCTGCAAATGTCAGAGCAATCATACAGCTGTTGTCTGGAGTTACTCCTTTATCTTTCTCTAAGCTGGTCAGTCTCTCCAAACCTCAAGAAGAGCAGGATATACTCTAGGCAAATAAATAAGAGGAGCTGGAATTAAACCCCTGACTGTGATGTACTGTTTAATATACACTCTGTCCATGGTGACTCACAAGTTAGAGATGACCAATTCCAGTCATCACAGAGTACATTATTCTTCATTACCACCCATTTAAAGATCATTATAGTGTAAGTAAAAAGGACTTCTGGAAAGAAAGAGAGATGACTGAAACTTGAAACGGTAAGCACCCAGAGGTTTTTATGTTTCCTTGCTCTGTGACACTTTTTAGTGGCCCTTAGGACACATTTTCTTCCATAAAGCAAATCACTTGCAAACATTTGCTACATCTTTCACCTCTGAAAATGAAGATGCAGTGCTCTGTATGTCAGCTCACAAAAAAAAAGACCTTGAAAGCCTTTTCTTGACCAAATGCTTTCAACCTGTGGGAGAGGACAAGATGAAAATGAATTGCATTGTTCTTCCAAGAATTTTCCTTTTCACATGTCTTTCTGCTGGGCATGTCATTTCCACGACTTCTTTACACATGTTTTAGAAAGTTTTCTTTTATTGTTTTCACTTATTTCAAAATATATTGGTAAAGAAGCCTATTAAGAGCAAAAATATTAGCTAGTCATTGTACAGATATTATTAGAAATTAAAAATTGCTTTTTATAAATAAAAACCCTGTAACAAAATCATGCTCCAGAACCTGCAGTACTTGAGCAAAAAACCTCTACTGATGGAACAGTTTGACTATAAAACAGCTGTGTGCACTGATGGCTGAAGAAATTCCCATTTTAGTGTAATGGCTCATATTGTTGAAAAACTCCACTAAAGATGATGAAAAAAGAACAGTAAATGTTTTTTATTATAAAATATGATTAACTTTTCACATGATTGGGCCATATGAAAGAAATGGAAGAGGAAAAGGTAATTTAAAAAATAATTAAAATTGATATTTGCAAAAGGTTTATTACCTTGATTTTTAATAAGGTTTTCTACTAGCTGTTCTACTCCCTGCTGTTCCAGATTTTTCTGCTAGAAATCAGTCATAGATTTTAACAGTAATTCACCTGTCACCAGGAATTTTAATTGTCAGTGTGATCATTTATTAAAAACCAGAAGCTGATATGCCTTCTGCTATGCAAGGTGCATTTCCATAGATTCATATTAAAGAAATTGTGCAAGCATGTCTTACACAATAGAAATAATACCATCGGAAGAAAAACTGCTGTGTATAGATAATTCTCTAGTGCTAGCAATGCTGAAGGTGCAGATACCAGTGAGTGGGTCTAGTACCATGGGTTGTGGTATATGCTGCCTTGGAGGGACTTCTTTTGTGCCTCTAGGGATATTTGAAAAGTCTTTTCACCAGAGGAGTCTATGCACTAAGGAAGAAAAGGGACTTTTAAAGAAACTGCCCTGTATCCCAGCTCTGTTCAAGGCAGCTATGGGACAGGAGCTGGATGGGGACAGATTCTGCTCTCCTGAAGTAGTAAATGATTTGGTTTGGGATTTGAAATCCACAAACTGGTCTAAGAGATCACATGGTTAAGTGCATATAGATTATCACTGATAAGTGATGGAACTAAGTTATTTTTTGCAGTGATGAAAAAAAAACAAACCAACCCATAATGAATAGAAAATCAAGAAAATAGGTTCATAGTAATAGTAGATTACTATTTAGTAATCTATGAATTAGTTAATTGAGTAGTAAATAGTAACTGAAGAGTAAATAAAGATCTTTCAGTTTCTAGTCTTATTTTTTAATCATGGGAAAATACTGTTTCACCTTTTCCTATATGAATTAATATTTAAAACATGATTTTAGCACCAAACCTGCATGTAGAAAGAAACATGAATTCTTAACTCTTGCCAACACAGGCCATTCTCATCCTTTACTTAAGGCACCTGCTTGAGTCACTGTCTCTAGAACGGTACTTTGCTCTCGACCATTAGAGGAGAGAATTACAGCCTGAGGTGCTCTGGGGAAGACATGTGTATCCATCTTCACTGGCCCTAGCAGGAACTTAAGGTCATTAAAATTCAAACTTATATAACTCAGATTTTGTAAATGTTGGTCATTCTAGCCACATTTGGGACACCAGACTCTGTGGCTCTGTATTGAAACTTTTATTCTCTGCATTTTCCAGCTCTTTCCTATAAGTTCTCCTCTGTGATGACAGCAACAAGGAAGAGAGAATACAAGAATATATAGGTGAAATCTTAGTTACAGTTCTCAAGACTATGCATCTTTATACACAGTGGTGACTTAATGAAAACTGTGCAAGTAGTCTTGAGTGCAGAGTATCTCTTTGCTCACAAATGAACGGAGAAACCAGCGTGCACATCTGGTCATACAAAGACTGAGATTGACTCTGAAGTTTGTTAATTTATGGAGATTATTTGTTCCTCGTTGACATTCTCATCACAACAGCCTCACACTGGTCTGATTCTGCTAAATCAAGTGGAATCACTGAAGTTAAACTGCATCAGCACAGGTACGATCCAACACAGTCCTTTGAAGTCATACAAAGGTACTTAATTAAAACAGAAAATTTCATATTAAGCATGAAAATGATCAGTCATCTTTATTTAATGACCGAGAGTGGCTTATCTTTTGGCATAATTTTCTGTACCTGTGGATGTTGTAGCTTTCTGTAGAAAAGACTTTCTTTCATTGTGGACTTGGTGGAGTCCTTTCCAGACCCAGAAATGTGCACTGTAATAGAAGGAGGATATTGAATGCAAAGGATTGAAGCACAAGTTCTCAATAAATGTGTATGCAAAGGACAAACAATAGCTGAGCCAACAGCTAGGAGAGCTGCTATTCAATGTCTTCTACCAGAAACCTCTTTTTTGAGTTTTTTTTCACCAGAGATCCCCCACATCTAGCAGAGGCACTAAAACACGACCACCCTATGAAATGGAGTAAAACTCGTCTCAGGCCCTGAGTTTACCAAGTTTTGTCTAGCAGGATATTTAAACTTCAGAGTTTAAGACATCCGTCCAGCAGAAGTTTATGTTAGACCGGCAATGTTGATACTCAAATAAAAAACACTACTCTGCTGTGCAATGTCTGGAGCCTTCAGAATACAGAGTGAGTTCAAAAAGCAGCTTCTCTCTTCACCTTTGGACACTGACCAGGTGTATGTTTTCCTCTCTGTTAGTGGACACTCTTTTTTGTTGTTCTTTTTATTCTTTTGTGCTTCAATAGATTTTTCTCCAATATACACTGAGGCCAGATTCACACACACTTGGGTGACTTCCAGGAACTCAAAATTTCACTTAAGCACCAAAACTTAATCCAATTCTGATCAGGAAAAGTGTTTTATTCATGGAAGTGGTAGTTTGGTAAATTCTAAAAGGTAGCATTTACTAAACCCTCTCCCTTTCAAAATCTGGGTTTAAATTAAAACCAAAAGACTATGTAATCTATTTTATTATTTGTATGGAACATCGCTTCAGTTTAAATTAAAAGGAAATGCCATTAAATTAAGCAGCAGTCGAAGTCATTTTTATATGACTCCTAGCTCTTAATAAAAACATAGCTGTTCATGTAATTCACGATGATGTTGGATAGCAATAAAATGTCTTCCTCATTACAATCAATACCTATGAATAGCAAAGACCTGCAGTGTGCCATGGCCTTTCTCAATAGGCAGCCTCACTTGGTGGTAAGGAAAATTGCTATCGTCTTATATGAAACCATTTTAACATCACCCTGAGCTTAATAGAGCAGTCTTTCATTGCCTGTTAACAAGCTGAGCTATTGCCAGGAAGTGTTTAAACTGACAAATGTTGTCAACACTCTCTCCTTGCAAAGATTAATCTTTTTGGGGTATGTAGTGTGTTAGCATTAGTATGATTTCTATCAAAACGTATTTTGATTATTTTATTTGACAAACCTGTCTGTTAATTCGGGGGAAACAAGAAGGTCTCTCAGTAACAGACAGGTATGAGCACACTGGTGATAAGTGGAAGTTCCTGTGTTTGTGCTTAAATTCATCATAATTTCAGCAGACACAAATGTTAAGGGCTGCATTGTGCAGCCCAGCCCTGTGCTCAGACTGTCACGAGTTGTTCTGTGCAATATACAAGACTTTGCTACTATAGTGACAACCCACATATATCAAGTGTGATGGAATGACAAACGTCTCATAAAGGCCAGACGTGCTGACATTATGTAAGCATTTATAGTCCTATATGTACTTGCAGCTGCACAAAATGCATACTGATAATAGCATACGTAAAACAGGACAAATGAAAGTACACGATATTTATAGAGGTTTGATGTAAGGTGAATGGTCACATAAAGAAATTCAAGAAAAGGATCCTTGCATTACTCTGTATTCTGGAAAGGAAAAAATCAATCCTAAAAAATTCGTTAACAGGAGAAAAATGAAGTGTAGGCTTTTTGGGAATATACATCAGTTTTATGATTTCAGCAGTTGGGGTTATAATATGGATGCATTCTTTGTGCTGCAAAATCTTCCAAATTCCACAAATGGTCAAGCAGAGTTTGCCCATCTACCTTCCATTTTTGTATAGCTTTCACAGGCAGTTAGAGACAGTAAGAGACAAAAAGTAATACTGAAGAAGATTATGGGCTGGTGTGTGCTGCTGTACACCTTCCTTCCTGTTTTATTTTATTGCAACTATAATTTATCACAAAGTAACCCCTTTCAACCCCCATGGCACAAAGTTGTGCTATACTTATCTTGCTGTCTTTTTTGCTGAGTGCTCTTCAAGTAGACGCAATGGATGATACCTATTATTTGTTGAGTGTCATAGAACTAGTAGTGATTTGGCTTCTAAGTCTTACAGTTAGAATTTTTACTTTCCGTAAAATCAAATGGAGTTGGATGTGAAGGGGAAGGATGATGCAATTAGTTGTCTGGACATTCTAATTTCAACTGGTTTTCATGAAATAATTAGCAATTTCACAATATCTCTTGAGCTGAAACATCATCGGCCATTATGAGGCTCTTCAAATAAAATCTTCTATTTTCATGAAATCCAGAACAAAAAAACAAACAATAAAAAAAGCCCCTTGGAATAAAATAAGTATCTGTCCTTGAGTGTTACTTTTTCATTCCGCTTTCCAATAGAAACTTAAGTTGTATCTTTTCTGCAACATGTGGTTAGCGTGTGAGGAAAAGTTACTTTTTAAATATAATTGTTTTTCTTTATGCTGTAAGGAATGTCTGGAGTACTACAGTGACTAAAAAGGAAGAAAAAGAATTAATTAATAATTTTCTTATGCCAGCCATGGGTTTGAATCCATATTTCTTGCTACTTTTCTCAAGATACGCAGACCTAGAAATAAGGTTTCAGAATAAGAAAAAAAGTGAAAATATAAAGAAATACAGAATCTCACAAAGGGGGGGATTGTCTTCTTTTTTACTTGAAAAATCTCATGGCATCAAAAGGAGGACAGAGCAGTTCTCTACAGTGCCCTGAAAAACAGTCTTTCTCTATATCCTAGAGAGGGAGGATTTTGCATCAAAATCAAGCTCATGCTACAGTAACTCTCAATACCAGCACTGTATTAGTTGAGACCTGGGGAAAATGAGAGGAGGGAGCAATCAAAAGGAAAATGTACAGGAAACTCCCACTTAATTTAAAACACTGCCAGATCACCAAGTTCCTGAAACAATGTTTGAGACAAGTCTGAAATTTCATGCATTCTAATTATGTACCACAAAATAAGACAAAGATTTTTCAGGAACCTGTTCTTGATTTTCCTTTCCACGTCTGTGAAATACCAGTAATTGTTGAATGTACTGCCCTCTAGATCAAGAGGCCAAGTTAAATTGAGTGCTGTCACTTCATAATAACAATATTCTTCTTCATAAAATGTTTGTTATTTTGTGGGCCAAAGGTTTCCTGTTTCCCCGAGCTGTGGGATTTAGCACAGTTGTATTAGTTCTGAGAATTTTATGCAGGAGCCAGTGGTTACGCTTCTGATATCATAGAGATATCAGAAGGTTCAACTAGCTATACTTTGTGCAGCTTATGAGAAAACTTTGGGCACATGTAATTTAATTTCTAGTTCTTTAAAGGCAGGGTTTGAAAGACACTTTCCAAAATGCCAAGCTGATTTGCATTTTGGAAATAAAATGTATTTTTGCTAGTTTATCACTTTTACCTGCGATACCTTATTTTGAATGTGTAAATGAGAAATGGCCCAAACCAAATGATAAAAATAGTGCCCATGGGTACACCACGCAGATAGAACATACAAGGTTAGTATATTCTAAAACATTTGCATACCACTGGGGATGAGACCAATGTTTTTGTCATCTGGTCCTCATGACTATTTTAAAAAATGCAGAAAATGTTTCTATGCAATGTACCATAAAACAGTTTGGAAGCAGAAATCTTTTTGTTCATAATCACATAATTATACTTCTGCTCCAGAATATGTTTACCCATACTCTGAAGTTTTGAAGCCTAGCTTGTTATAAGTTCTGGACTTCTAAACATTTACATTTACTTTGAGCAGATTTTATTTTTTGTAGAAGATTCTAAATTCTAAACAGAAGCATTTTCACTGAAGATTGCATTTGCTGTAAAGAACAGCAAATGGGTGTTAATATCAGTGAAGATATTTACACATGGAGATTTTTCTTGGGTTTTTTGTTAAGTTTGTATAATGTCTCTGGAACATTTCTCCCCTTATCTTCCCGCACCAATATATTAAAGCCTTCCAGAACAGCAGGAATGCTGTATTAGCATTTGCATTGTGTTCGTAAAATTATCATCAGATTCCTTTTGTTCAACTAGATCTTATATGATCTTTCTGAATAGCTGAAGAAATAAAATCAGCTTGCTGGCTGCAAAAGGGAAGGATTTGCTGGGAATCAGACGGTGGCCCTAGCAAAAGAGTAGTGCTAGGGAGTTTGAATCCATATCAAATTACAACCTCAAAAGTGTGGGCAGCATGGACAAACATAGGAGCTCTGTCTTCTGAGAACTGGACTGAATCCCTTTATTGAAGTCTGCTGTGCTAATTGCTTAAGAAATCTTTTAGATTGCTTTTGACTGCATGCAGGTGAAGCTTCATTAATAAAAAAAAGCACCCATTGTAGTTCAAGTACTTTGTGGTCAGTCTGTGGTTTTTGCTGCTTTATGCATTAATCTGTAAGCAATGTAGCTAGCTAAACAAAGGGATAGGCAAAAAAACCCTATGGTTTGGAAGCAGATAGCTGAAACAATATACATTTATTTTTCTGCTTCAGTCATTTAGTATTGTTTGGAGAAATAATTTAACAGTGCGATTAAAAGAAAATATATATGCACGATTTAATGTGCATAACCAAGGTAATGCTGAGGTCTGCTAGGAAGGAAGGGGATTTATTTTGGAGCCTGTTTGTAAAAATGTGTATTAATTGGTATCTCAGGATTGTGTCTGAAATTCAGTTTCCTGTTTTGACTTCCATTTTCACAGAATCTGCCTGTGTGAGAGCTGAATCTCTCAAAAATGCTGACGTTAATTTTTAGGCTTTGAATCCAATTTTGAAGGAAGCTTTTACTGCAGGGAGTTGAATTAGGGCCTATAAACTGTACAGTCTGTGATGACACACAGAAAAGACGTGGTAGATTTTTATGATAAGGGCTTGTGTTTTTAAATACTTGACACTTTTTGAAACTTTATAAATGTAGTTTCTCTTTCAATTGTCCTCTGAATTCTTGCTGCCCCATGCAAACTTTGCCTGCATTAAAAAAAAATAAATTCTGAACTTCTCTTTCAATCTGGAAATATTGGGTGGAAACATTAGGCTGTTTTACACATAGATAAGTGTCCGGGCTTTCAGAACAGGTTTCAGGGAGAAGTTTAAGGTCCAACCTTGCACTGACTTATTTGAATGTAATACTGTTAAAAAGCATGCTATCCTGTTGTAGTGCATTTAGGGATGGAGTTGCAGTAATAAGTTCCAAAATGTCTGCTACTTTTCTGCTCATTTTCATTTAAGGAGTCTTTATCATGGCTGACTTGAAATTTGTAGCTCATGGATCTCAAGCAGACTTTTGCCCTTCCTGTAGTCTTCTGTTTAGCTCTGACAGTATATGCATTAGTTTAATAAGAATAGAGTCATGAGCAATGGTCATGCTGGAAATCCTTGATGGAACTGTGCAACTGCATGGCTTCTGAAATTGCTGTCAAAAATCAGAAATTGACATCCAGTGTTTTCAAGGTCAGCCATCAGAAGCAATTAAATCATTTCTCATTGATGAAATATTGCATTAGTAATATATAGATGTTGATGAAGTGTTATTGACGGTCATTGGTATCTTGCTTTTGCTGCTACTGCTAAAAACCATATATTTCTGCAGACTTCTTACAGCACAGGTAAATAGTTTTACATAATAATTTGGTGATCACCTAGAGAGCTGCTTACAAATATGTTAACTAGTGATTCAATTGTGTCTCATTTATAAAATATGAGAAGCCTTTTTTTTTGTGGTGTGAGATTAATTCTATTTTTTAGGGATTTGTGGAAATGAATTAACACTACTCAGTTCACTTAAACATATGGACATATAAATATCATTTTATTCCAAGAACAAGATAAGTTGTCCACTTGGATGGGACTTTGAATGACCAGGTCTGGTGGGAGGTGACGCTGCCTCCTTCAGGGTGGTTGGAACTGGGTGATCTTTAAGGTCCCTTCCAACCCAAACCATTCTACAATTCTGTGATTATTAAACCTATGATTATAGAAAGACAGTGAGCAGATCTTAATCCATCTGTTAAGAAAGAGGTCCAAAACCAGCTCCTTGGACTTCTTTGGATTCCCCAGCGTAAAGCTCTGTTTCATAGTCACTGAAAGACACGTCTTCATCCCACAACCCTATTGCTGGAAGCTCTGAAGCTGATCTAGGTATTTGCTAAGGAGAGACTTTTTTTTTGTACTTTGGATATTCTGAAATTGTGTGAAACAGATAAAGCATTTGTTACAATGTCACAATACCCACTTATAAATCTGCTAAGCAGTCCTGGACAAAAAATCCTGGCAAGCACACCTAGCTCAAATCTGTGTAAAATAAAAATGTTTTAAAAAGTTGGTGCCCATGCTGCCTATTTTGCATGTTGTAAATGTTTCTAAAAACAAATCAGTAAGCAAAAGCAAAAAAAAACAAACCTTTGTTTTTTGGTATCAGCATTAAAACTGAAAGGTATCTCTTTGTCCGTATGCATTACATAGCAGATTATACTTTCTACATGCCTTGAGGTTCCTTTTGGGAGAGAACCGCTTCCAAGCAGAAGTATTAGCTTTATAGCTAATCTTTCTTGAATGTCAGTAGGCATGTGGATAGATTTACTTGTTCTCCTTCAGTTCCTCCTGCCTTATTTGCTTCTGCTTTTGTTAGGACCTAGTTTTACTCTTCCTCCAACTGAAACAGGCATTTCTTTAAGGGAGAAAAAATAACTTTGATGACTCAGGTATCAATTCCTGTGTTTGATGGTCACCTCTGAGTGAATGAGGTGGCTGTCTGGTGACCTGCTGGAAAGCGTCTCCAGCCAGCAGACTTAATGTCTTCTATGTCCACTTGTGTAATCTGTGAGTCTATGTACTAAGAATGCAATTGATGCAAACATGTATGGGAAATAATGTGTGGGGTCATTACTGAGACATGATGGTTTCTAGACAGTGGTAGGTATCCACTTTGAGAGTACAAGCAATTTTTATCCTTGTCGATCTCCACCCTATTTTTTCTAAGTATACTATTCTGAATCCCATAACCCAGCAATGAATCTAAAATCTAAGAGATAGCTCTAAGGTTCATAACACTCGAATGTGTGTTAACACAATGTGTTGCAATTTTCAGATTGCTGATGTGGATAACCGTAATTCAATCTTAAGGTGTCGCAAATGTTTAGACATGAAATAAAGCTACAGTTTAAGTTCAGTAGTAAGAGAATGAAGAAGAGGGCTATGGCTGTCTTGACAAGACAGATGAGGGAGAGTAATGCTGAATGACAGCACTAAATACAGCGATATTCAGCTGGAAAGTGAAAGAGATTACAACGTCTTTTTTTTCTGCTGTCCCCGCTTGCCTTTTTGCATTTTGCATATCTCTCAGCCAGAGAGGTAAAACATGGGGATCCATGTAGTGCACTGTGCAACACTGGGGCTCACCTCATGAAGCAGATTAAAGGATCCCATTAGTGCTTGTTTGTCACGTTCCCCCATCACTCTTGCCCCAGTGCTGGCAAGCCTGGTTTAGTCCCTTTCCTTCTTCCAAGCTGGATTGAAGCTCTGCCAATGAGCCACACCTATCTCCTATGCTAAATGTCTCTCTACCCCCTGAGATATGTTCATCCCATCAGGTGTCTGTAGGCCAGGTGTTGAGGAGGTCATCCCAAGGATATTTATCCTATTTGAAAAGTTAGATTATAAATGTAGCTACTTTTTTTTTTCAAAGAATGCTCTCCTGTACCCATTCCTAAGTAGCAGATGAGATTTTAATTTGGGTTTACTTAGGACAATTTGGTTATTACCTATGGGAATTGCAGACAAAGATCATGTCTGACGACAAGTTTGGGAAGATAGTTTTTGTTTTTTGCTATGCCAGGAAAGCTGGAAAATGAATGAGCTAAGCTAGAACTAGTTGGAAACATGATTGCTTCATATTTATACATGAAGAGAGCAAGAAAGGAATACTTCTGGTGATCTGAGGGCTTTGAATTCTCATGAATGCCATCAGGTGCCCATGTTTCCAAATTGCATACTTTAGGAAGCCAATCAATCATATTCCAGTAGTGCTTTCTATCTGTACTTTCCACTCTATGCTCTAAGTAGAGGAATGAATTTGTACTTAAAGGAAGACTATAAACAATCTGATTGCCTGTAATAGGAGTGATAGATTTTATGTTGCATATTGTGTCAGAGAGTTTTCATTGGGACCCTTCCCCTCCACAGTATTTTAGGATTTTATTGATTGATTACTAAAGCTTAAAAAAAAAAATTCTGCTTCATGGCCATTTCTACTACATCTTGCCCTTCTGTCAAATTGATATATGGGCTTCAGGACTTTAGTGGAAAGAACTTTGAGACACATGAAAATGGACTGTTCAAATTCTTCTTTCCCTAGTGTAGAGTGCATGTAATTATTTTAATAAATTTTTGTTTTTTACGGTGAAAAGAGTTATATTATAGAGAGGTGAATATGCAGAGGAAGCAGCACTTATAAGGGATGAAGAAAAAGATTTTACACCACTGAAGGCACAGGGTCAGAATCTGAGGAATGCACAGGTTGTGTGTTTGGATGGGAAGGGCTGCATCTCTTAAAAAGTTTGATGAAATAGTCTGCAAGGTGAAGATATATCCTGAGTATAGGGAACTAGACACACCACTTGAGATAAGTTATAGGCTTTATATCTGAGGAGGATGGAGTTATTCACAGATAAAGTGAAAAGAAAGTAAAGATTTCTCAGGCCAGAAAGTAAAATTAAGAGTCCTCTTTTGAGACATTATTATCTTAAGCCAGTAGTTAAGACATTCTTGAAATGTATTGGTGTTATGTTAAAGCAAAATTACAGAAGTAGGAATAAAAGCCAAAAGGAGTGATCCCAAAAGCTGCAACCTGACAGTATTTCAAGAAAAAGAAACTTGTGCCAGAAGCATTTGAAGATTAGTAGGGTGAAAATTAGGCATTGATTTTACATTTGGCTAAGAAAAACCATAAAGAATCTTTCTGAGAAAGTTGTGTCTATGGAATATAAGGACAGAAGTTATGCTGAAGTAGAGAAGCTACAGACACTAAGTGTAATTAGAGAAAAATAAGAACTCAAGGATAACTGTAAGAAATTATTTAGGGTGCTGGCATCAGCGAATATAGGTGGTTGATTATGACTTGTTTCTGTAGTGGTTTTTATCAAACTGAAATGACTGAGCATTTGGACAGATAGGCTCTGCCTAAAGAAGTTACCATATGGGTCTTTTGTCTTCAAATGTTATGAGGAGGACTGGAAAATAGCTTATGCAAGTCTTAGTTACCTTCATATAAATACTGCAGCTCCAGGATGCAGACCACTATTAAGTACACTACTACTACTATTATTATTAATAATAATGAAGATTATGATAATAACAGTAACAACAACAACTCTGTTGGCAATAAGCACATAAGAGTGATAGCACTGGATTAATCTGAAGAGACATTTTACTATAATACTATACATCTGAGAGCCACCACTATCAGATGCTGAAGGAAGAGTAGAAGTTCTAAGGAGCATACAACAGTGTTTGCGTACTTGCCCAGCCTCCAGGAATTTATAGGTCTTGGAGTTTTGTTTTTGGTGTTTTATTAATATTTCTTAAATTAATTTCTTCTGTGATTTAGGCAGCATTGCCTTCCACATTTCAGTAATTTGATGATGGTCATAGCCTGATATAGCCAGTAATTTTTTTATGGAAATGATAGCTACGAGTAGAATCTGACATATACTTCGCTTGTGTCCTCCCTAGCTTCTCCTTGCAGCAGAGAACTTTCTTTTAAAGATGTTGACTCAGTCCATTTGTCTTCACATAATTTCCTTGTATAAAGTACTGTTCTTTTTCACTTACTATGATTTGCCATGTTCAGAAAAGGCAGGAGAGACAACAAGATTTCTAAAGGGTGACAAAAGATAAGGGTATTGTGGCTTTGTTTTGTGAAAGATGAGAAAGTAATAGATAGTTCTTATGGAAAAGATTGTGCCACTGCATGCTCTTTTTTTATATATCTTTGTAGCTTTGGACTTTAATAACTGTGGTTACACAGCTAAATATCTGTCAGATTTCAAGGATTTGGTCTGAGAATCAATATTTTAGTGTCGGACTTTAAAACCTATTCCTCAAATCTCAGATCTTATAATAAAACCCCTAAACAGTTGAATGATGTAAGACACATCATACTGCTCCAGTCTGGAAATAGGATGAATCTTTTTTCTTTTTTTTTTTTTTTNTTTATTTTTTTTTTTTTTTTTTTTTTTTTTTTTTTTTTTGAGAGGGATTTTGAGTGTGTTATTTTAAGTAGCTTTAGTTTTAGTTAATTAGTTTTATTTCTTAAAAATCTGTTAAAACTTAAACTGAGTCATTTCTCAGGAGTGACTTTCTGAGTGTTTTTTTCAAAAGCAAGCTCATTACTTTTTCTTAAACCAACTGGCTTTCAAGTCTATTCTACTGCCTAACATTCTACAGTGTGAAGCATCTAATGTGCTTTCTGAGCATGTGGTGCTTGAATATCATGCAACAACAAACTTTTTCCTTCTATCTTATTTTGGTGGAGTTGATCTCTTTCTCTTTTTTTTTTTTTTTTTTTTTTTTT